>VYXF01001429.1:196654-237705 GCA_013397295.1 Polioptila caerulea
CATGCAGATTAATGACTAACCAGTTTCTGAGCAGTGTCTACCTTCCTCTCGAAACCCTATTCCCCATGTTTTTATTGGTTAGCATGCTTTTATGTGTCATGGGAATCCTGTTGGTCAGTTTGAGTCAAATGTCTTGGTTGTGTACCCCCTTCTCTCCACCCCCTCCCTCCAGCTTATTGTGTGCCCCAACACACTTGCTAAGGGGGGCAGATTTGGAAAAAAGAAATACTTGACGCTGTGCAAGTGCTGCTCCACCACAGCCCAATGTAATAAGCTCAAATAAAATCAAAGAACAGCACCACATGGAAGAGAATTATGTCCATTGCAACCATGTCCAGTACACTATGGTATCTCGTGCAAGTCTATAAATTGTCCAAAAATTTAAACAAGGATAGGCACATCCATAAACCTACTGGAAACAGTCAGCTGAGCTGTGTCAAGTCTTGGTACTGTTTTTGGGTTTGTGGGGTGTTTTTGTTTTTGTTTATGATTTTGGGTTTGTTTCTTTTTATGGAGATACCTTTATTTTCCCACATCTTTATTTCCTTTTAAATTAAGAGTTAATGGCATTCCTTATTTAGCATTTATCTTTTGTCATTTTAAATTATAAGGCGAGGAATTTAGATTTTCTATTTTAACAAAAAATAATAATATTTCACTACAAATTTCTAGGATTTAATTTGTTCTCTTCCTACTATAAATGTTCCTAAATTTTATCACAGTCCCTGCTCTTAAATTCTAAGCTTTATGACTGTAGGCTGTTGCTGCAAAGGGACTTTATTACAAGATGGTCACATCCCTTTGTAAACAAATTTTCTTTCTGTCTTGTTTCTGTTTTGTTTGGCTGAGTAATTGTTACTTTCTTGCAATAGTTCTCATTGCAATGCCTTGTTGCACTTTTTAAAATAAAATTGGTGGACTGACCTTTTTGTCTATGACTACATCCTAATTTTCTCTTGAATTGAGAGTGAACCATCACATAGGAAAGAGTAATCAAGGAACAGAATTTTATTTATTAGCATTGATTCTACGAATCACCTGGTGCAGCAAACAAACTGTATGGGTAATAAAATAATTTAACAATTCTATTGAATCTTAGAGTCTGTCTTCTGACCCTTGCCAGCAGTACAAGGAAAACAGACAAAATGAGCAGCAATCACTCTTCTTCACCCTTTTGCTCCTTTATGGCTCACCACACAATAATGTAATTTACCACAAGCAGGGAAATCCTCTGAGGACTCTTAAGAGAATGGGAACTGGCCTTAGGTTTTTATGGGGTATTTTAAGAATACTTTTTTAGGGAGAAAAATCCCCATGATATTATCCTCTTTCCCCTTTCTTCTCTGCCTCCTGATATTAAAGCAATAGGTTGGCACCAAAACCACAACTATTAGCCTCAATTCGTAGACTGTGGGCCAAATGGTAAAATGGTAAATCTGATCTTAGGACCAATGCAGTTTATGATTTCTTCAAATCATCATCTGCTTCTTCCCAGGACATTGACCTATTGCTTTGCATGCTAAGCCAGCTTTCACAGAATCAGAACCCACTCTCTTAAAATGCCTCCTTACTCAGTGAAGAAAGATTAAACTCTTCCAGAGATGTTCAAAAAGGGAAAATACTCTGATGAGATACTCTGAGATCTTGGAAGAACCAGAAGTACATAAATAAGTACATAAAGTACAGAGCAAAATAAAAGTACTTATAAACATGATACTAAGACTACAAAAATATTTCTTTATCAGTCAGGCTGGTCAGATATAAAAGAAATCTGTTTCATTTAAGTGTGAAACTGCATTGTCAGGAAAAACTAAACCAAATAGTATTACTAGAAGTGAGAAATGATTTCCAGTGCCTATAGCTTTGTATATCACCGGAGGGATGCTGGGACCATACAAGTGGACTAACTGATATTTGTGGTAGGAATGGAAAGAAGCTTGTAGATCTTCAGAAAAGCTTTTATTTTTAAATGGTAGCACTGAAAAGCTGCATTGAGATGGGATGGTTTACTCCTTTGACAATGAGGATAACAATATTTTGGACATCCATTTGCTCTCCTCATTTTGGCAAGTTATATATGAGTTCTTAATGGCAAGACATATTCAGGATATTTGAGCTCACACTGGATTGATTAAAACCAGGTATTTCAGCACTCCCTTTAGAAAGTAACACTTTAAGAGAAGTCTTCTAGATGTTTCCTGTGCAAAAGAGATACTCTTGATAAAGGGTTAAGAATAGTAGGAATAGTTTTTTAATACCTGGCAGTGCCAGTGATGAGCTTAATAAGAACTGAATAGCATTATCAGAGGAGTAGGAAACATAACTTAAATCTGAATCAGAGCCAAATATAAATCACTGAAGATAAGGAGATTAAAACTGGTGACAGATATGATTTGGATAAGTGAAAGGGCCAATGCTATATAAAGACATGGACCTGCTAGAGCTAGAAAGTGCATCAGAACTGGTGAATTTCTTTTAGCTGTAGACTAGAGTTGCTAGAAGGCCCATTGATTCTGTAAAAGCAACTTTATAAAGAGAAAAAAAAAGAGTTCTATGTCTAGGTGCCCTTTAACTGGAAAATTGAAATTAGAAAACTGATCAGAAAACATTATTATTGAAGAAAATTTATTGCTTCTGCTGAATGTCAATGGTATAGTTAGTACGTAGAGTTTGCACTAACACAACCAAAGAGTTTAAACACTTACACAGCCCTTTGGACAAGGTTTGACTTTTGCCACAACTGTAGTGACTACTAATATTTTCAAAAGTCCACTTGAACCCAAAACTTGTTGGATTTCTTCTTTATCTGGGCAATTTTGAGAAGGACAAGATTGGCAGAAAGATTTGAAGAGAGAGGAACTTTTCCCCACATCATGTATCCATCAGTGGAAAGGAACTATAACAACTGGTGAGGAGAAAAGCATGTATAATATAACTTTCTTAAAAAAATTATAACATAAAAAAAATTTTTACAAGACACTTTTACAGGACTCTTTCATATGAGAAATTTTTGCAATGAGAAGATTTGGCTATGAAGAGTTGATTGGTCATAAAAGAAAAGAAAACAAATAATTTAAAAATCAAGAGTCTGAAGACTAGAAAAATTTTAATGACAATGGTAATATGGAGAAGATGAGTAAGAGGAAACTGCAAAAGACCTGCATTTGGGAGGGAAGATCTTATGCCTTGTATCTTGTATCAATTCTGGAGTTGCAAAAAATTCAAAAATGGAGCAAGTTTGTCACATTGCAGCATGATATGAGGATGGGAGAGAATAAACATAAACTCAAAGAAGTTCAAATTTGATATAAATAAGAATTTTTTAATATTTTCTGCCTTTTTTTCCTTTTTAAATCACTGTCTTATAGTGGGACAGGTTGCCAGAGGGGCTGTGCAGAGTTTGCCCCTATGGGTTTTCAATATAAAGCCCTGAACAATTTATTCTGACCTAAGAGTTGATCTCCAGAATGTCTCTTCCAAGCCTAATTATCCTGTGACTCCTTGATTTTTTGATCTCTTCCTATCTTAATGCAGAAGAATTAATGTTGGCTTTTATATTTTTACTTCCTTTATTGAGAGACAGTATTGGATTAATACAAAATCAGTTCTTTACACATCCTTGCAATATGTGCTCAACTGAGGTAAAGAAAGCAGGAAATTTTCTGAGAAGCTTTCTTAATCAAAGGCAATTCTGTGTAGGTTTCCTTTACAGGAAACAGTCCAAACTGAGGTGATGGAAGAGACTGCTCAGGTAGTTTAACTCCCCCTGACCTGCTTGAAACTAATAAAACATTGGATAACAGTGTTTTGATCCCATTGGACTTGCTGAAGTTAAACCAGGCAAATCCTCTGCCATGCTCTACATGCCACGATAAACACAGTAAATGAGAGGAAAATGTAATGAGGGATTGTTTGGCAAAGCTTAGCATAGATGTTACATCATCATCACACTCACTGTATTCTAAAATCACAGTTGTCTCTCTCCAAGACCTGCACTATCTTCTGAATTAGATAAGGAAAAATATAGACTATTTTGAAACAGCCTTCAGGTTTGTGGCCTGGGTAATTCTTACTTCTCCTTCTGTAGTTAATGGAGGCAACTGGGGTAAGAAGCATACTATTGGGTAGTTTTTTATTCTGAAAATATTAGGTGTGTGTTAACTGCGCTACCTGGCCAAAAATAAGGGCAGGGAAGGCACAAAGGGAAAGCTTAGCAGTGGAAAAAAATAAACAAGTGAGGAAGGAAAAAGGAGAGAGGGGGAAAGGAGGTCCCAAGGGTCTTGTGTGATGAAAGGAAATAGGGACAGTGAGCTAAAAAAGAGTGAAGATACACAGTGAGCAACAGGGTTAAATGCCCCCAAATAAATAATGAATTTCAAAATCCCAAACAGAGTCACAGACCTTCCACTGTCACACCTGTGCAGAAAGTGAGCATAGCAGCAGGTATTTCTGTATTTCTGCTCGATGTAATTACTGCTGTAAGCCTAGAGCAGTGTCATACAAAAGAGAGAAGTTAAAATTGCTCAGGCTAGCATTTTAGGCAACTTTCTTTAAGACACATTTCTAAGCAGAGCCACTAACCTGGGGGCAAGCTAAGTAATGCCAGACCTAAGTTTTCTTGTGATTCACTGCTGACTTAAATCTGGTAAAGTAGCATGCCGAAGGCAGTCTAAAATATGGTCAGGCACAAACATGGGTTAAATTAATGTGGTTCAGCTAAAATGTTGTGCGTGAAATAAGAGCCAGTCTAGTCAGTGTATGAAAATATAAACTTTTATGACTTCAACTTACTGAACCTGACTGTAACTGAAGTGAGGAACTTCTGAGATATTTTTAAAGCCCTGAGAAAAGTGACACGAGCGTGATGCTTAGGCTTTAGCTGTATTCTTCTTGCTAGCACTTTTAAAATGCAAATACTCTAACTTTTGACTATAACTATCTGACTCACTGTGAAGAAAATGGGAGAGGTATCTCTCCTCCTCCCTGGGCATCATTTACATTCACACCTTGAGCATGGCCAGCACAGTGGGAGTGTATCAGATCTCACAGAACAGGCATATTCCTTGTGCTGCAAAGTTCCACTTACAGCACTGACCAACTGGTGTGACGTGTAGCGTGACTGCAGGAAAGCAAATACACCACTGGTGTCTGCAAGCTTGGCTGGAACATACCACCATCATGGAGAGGTTTCAAATAAGGGCAGACCCAAAGTTAGCTTTGGGAAAGTGTCTCTCCTTCTGACACTCTCCAGAAAAACCTTTTAGGGAGATGTCCATGATCTCCACAAGCACAGAGTGATGATTTTTGATTTCATAACTGCTTTCCTGGCTTGTTCATGCTGCAAATCCTACTTCCAGGGCAGCACAAAATTACTGTTGAAATTCCAAAGAAATTCCAATATTAAGAAACAAAGTGTGCAGAGGGCTAAAAGGTAGCTCGTGTTTATTCCTCTAGGGAGAGCAAAAGGGATCAGAGGCTTTAAATCCACAATTATTAACGGAGTGATTATAGAATGGTGTGTGCATGGGTGTTATGAAAGGCAGAGCTACAATTTCACATAAAGATTGAACTTCAGAACCAAGGAGAAAGCAACAGACTATGAGAAAGGAGGGACTGAAATGAACACTGGTTGTTCCATGAGCTCCAATTTTACAGTGCTCCAAAACTCACTGAGCTGTACCAACTGGCATATCATCAAAACTCGGAATAACATAAAACTCCCCACCCTTGAAGCATGACATGAGGAAATTTTGCAATTATGGAATACTGAATATATTCCAACAAAACAAAGTGCCAGGCAGCTCATCTCCACCTACTTCCCATGCTCAGAATATAAATGGAAAAGGGAACATCAGCAAAACCTGTGGCTGGATCCTTTGTTGCTGAAGGCTCTTTAGGCAACTGAAGATTAATCATCCTTTTAATCAGAAGAAGATTGAGGACTAAGGACTTATCACCAAACAACTTACTTGGGTAAATTACTCAAAGCACCTAATTAAATTGATATACTCTCTTACCAGGGTGTAAACTTTAAAGTCTGAAACCCTGTAAACAGTACAAAGGTGCTTAGCCATTATCCATGATTCATTTCTCTGTTGGTGGAATGGATAACAATAACTTTCTGAGAGCACCATAAAAATTAATTTAAAGAATGTAGTAGCCACATAAAGACCCTTTTCTTTCTCTCTTTACATCATAAATTGCCAGATAAGGCACAGGGATTTTTTTATTAGATATGAAATGGTAAACTAACAGCAATTTTTACTGCTTTGTACATCATCTAGAAAACATGCCTTGAGCTGTTTGAAGTTTTGTTATACAGTTATTATTGCTGAAAAATAATTGCATCTGCCCCAAAGTTTGCTCAGTCCTATAAAAAAAATTGTAGAACATGATTAAGAACAAGATCTGAGTTCATGTCGTGTTACTTTATCCTATTCCCTGAGTTGTCTTTTTAGGAAGCCTAATCATGATGATTTTCTTTGTTGCTAATGGATAGCAGCAACTGGTTCCAGATCAATCTTGTCCACTACAGAGCAGAATTTAGGATCCTCAGTTAGGACTTTCAGTGATCAAGTAAATTTGGGTGGGATCCTTTATAGATGTCTTGAATAGGGAATCTTAGCTCAGATTATGAAATTAATACTTATTTCCATCTTTATTTGAGAAGGCGTCAAACCTCTGTTCCTGAAACAGATGTCTGATCAGAAAATAATCAATATTAGCTTGCTTTGAACCTGACCATAAATATACTAAAATACTGTAATGAAAACAAGTATATGAGCAGCCTTGTCTGGTGGAAGGTGGCCGTGCCTCTGGCACAGGGGGATTGGAATTAGATGACCTTTAAGGTCTCTTCCTACCCAAAACATTCTGGAATACTACAAGCATTTTGTAGCAGTGTGACATCACAGACAGTCAGATACAAAATATAAACATTTTACATAACTATTTAAGTAGAAATAGTCAAGGCAAGGGAAGATGAATGTAGCTGCTGGCAGGAGTCATTCAAATGGTGATAATTTGCCAGACAAAGGAGAAGGAAAGCTCAAATAACAGCAAACAGATTATCCTACTGAATACAGAGAAGATGACTGGCAAAACCAAAAACCAAGATAAGCAGTCAGGAACAGATAAGGCAGATGAGAATACTCCTTTTGGGAGGGGGGCAATAGCAGCAATGTCACAGGGTGAAGGAAGATAAGTCTGACTCAATTCTTACTTCTCTAATCAAGTAGCTCTGAAGCCTGATCTTGGCTACCACACCCATCTGTGGCTGTAGCCATGGGTGCTGTGTGTACAGCTGTGGTGGTGTGCACTCATCTCTGATTTAGGAGGTGGGTACCAGAGGCCAACAGCTCTGTATGGTGTTAGTGATTAACAGGGTGTAACGATTAACCATTAGCATCTGTGCTCTTAAGGAATAAATTAATTCAGCAAAGATTTGATTGACACTGGACTGACATATCAGTCTTTCAAGCACTCCTAACTTAGCCAACTCTAATTCCCTAATGCATATATATTTATATACACACATTGCCACACTTTTTTCCCCAGAATTTTTCTACTTTATCTCTAGCAAATAGCAGGGAATTTCCCAAGGGGAAATCTTGCTGTACTTCCTGTATGCCACATATAATCCAAACAAAACTCTCAGGGCCCCATCACATTTTGCTGTCACCCTATGTAGCCAAAGATATGATAAAAATTTTTTTAAATATCTCTCTCATACTGATGGTGTTATACAAATAATAAATATCAACAGCTATTCCTAGTTCTAATTTATACTTATCCAGTCAGACATAAATGGAAGAAAGACAAATGTGACCAGACAAGCAGAGCTGAATAGTATGAATTTCAGACTGTGGATAAAAAGTCTTGTGCTTATAACTAGCTTGTTTGATTTTGTTTTTCACTTATTTTCTTTCACATTTGAAAGAATAAAGAAAGGAAAAAAAGAAATGTAACGGACTAAATTAAATAAAAACAACAACAAAAAGACGAGTATCAACTCTAGCAATGGAAACTTACTGAAGGTAATTTTTGTGAAAAATATCCCATTGAGAAAAAGAAAAAAAAAATTCCTAGTTGTGATATATACTGGGCTAATTATAGATCCTCTACCAGAAGCCACACATAGTCAATAGCATTTTACAACTGGATTGGAAAATGTATTGGACAAATTATTCCAGGAAAAGTTTGTCTTCTGAGAATGGTTAAGTAGCTTTTTTCAATTCCTATCTTGTAAAACCCCTGTAGTGGTTTAGTCCAATGAGAAACTAAGAACCACATTACTGCTTGCTTACTCCTCTCCCTGGCTATTCTGGGGAGGATCATTGGAAAGAAAAGGAAAACCTTATGGATTGTTGCTCTGATTTTTTTGCAGTTTTCTGATGCACTGTACAGTTAAATATTTTTCATAGTTCATAGTTCTTTCTCACACACAGGTGTTATAATAAGAAGCATGCTTATGTTAAGGTTGTTGACATACTTTCTCTTGGAGTGAAAAACAACTGATGGGCAGTTGTCTTGACCGACGGGATGGAAGAGGTGTCAACCTTCTCATCCAAACCCTGGTCTGTGTGGAAATGCTATAAATGTAGAATCAAATGTTTTAATAAATAATTTTATACCTTCTTCACCAAAGTGTCCATGTGTGTCTTTGCATGTCCAACAACGACAGTGGATAGCGACAACAGCTTATTAGTTGAAATAAAATATAATAACAATAAAAATAATAATAATTACACTATAATAATAAAGGTGATGATGATAATAATCTTCATCATCATCATTGTAATGAAAAGGAGAAAGTGATATAAACCCCAAGGGAAACAAGTGATGCTCAATACAATTTTTCCCCTCACACTGACCAGTGCCCAGCCCATCCCTGAGCAGTGACTGGCAGCTCCCAGCCAACTCCCCCCAGTTTATGCAGCAGGCATGACATTCCTTGGTATGGAATATCCCTTTGGCCAGTTCGGGGCAGCTGTCCTGGCCATGCTCCCTCACAGATTCTTGTGCACCCCCTCACTGGCAGAGCATGGGAAACTTAAAAGTCCTCATCATTGGGTGAGCACTATTTAGCAAAATCTCCATCAATATGTTGTCAACATTATTCTCATACTAAATTCCAAAATACAGCACTATAACAGCTACTGAGAAAAAAAATAACTCTATCCCAGCTGAAACCAGGATAGTACTGGATTAACACAAAACTTGGTGACTTAATTCTTATTTATTTAATTCCTTATAGTTGATTTTTGAGTTTTGTTGGTTTTACAAGTGTGATCTTTAGCCACAGATACAGATTCTGATGCTGTTTTATCATTACACAATGTTTTGTTACATTAAGCTAACTTGAAACAGGGGAGAAGGTGCCATGAATACTTTATGATTTGTTGCTCTTGCCTGGGAAACAGAGAGAGTAATATTTATGAGGGGGGAAGAAGACACATGAAACTGTTGTCAAATAAGTATTTTTCTGCACAGAGGCAAATGTTATGATTGTAAATTGACTCATGGCCTGTGTTTTGATAGCTTGTAAATACAGTTTATTCAATTTCTAGTTTTTCTTGTTTGTTTTAATACGTAAAATATTATAATATTGTAGGAAAAATAATCCTGAAAAAGTCAATGAAAGAGCAAGAGATGTCTCAATATGTGTTTACTTTGGCATAGGAAAGACAAAATTAAATGTAACGACTTCTGACTCCGATCATAATACACCAGTACCTGTCCAGACCATTGACTTATTTCATTCAGAAAATGGAATCTGCAGCAAATTCGTGTGGTTCTGTTTGTGACCTTGCACTCTGTTAGAGCTAATTGTCATTAGGAGGCTGAAAATCCAAGCTCAAAGATCTGATTCATGTCCTGACTGCAGGATAGCTGGCAAAAGAAGATGTGAGTACAGAAGACTTGGAAAAAAGAGGGTTAGATTGTTTTTTTGGAGCTTTTTCAGGGTAGCCCTTCAAGAGAAGCTGTATTAATGTCAATAGAGGAAAAGCAAAGACTGACCTAATTTAATTTAGGGTTAGTTCAGATAGAATGGAAAATGATGTAAGGTGCAGAAAATGTCCAATGGAACTATGGTGAAAACTGGTCTATTTTTCAAGTTTTACACTAATGGAAGAAAATAACTTGGTTTACATCAGATGATATTAAGAAGGAAAACATGCTAAACCAAGCAAAATCTTTTCTGGGTTAGGAAGCAGTTGCACTCTTTTATACACACCTTTTTATCATTTTTTTTCATAAATCAACAGCAAAAATCAAAACTGATCTCATCTTTGATTGCAATCTTCCAGGAAACAAAGGAAACACATGGACTGTATTACTTAAAAGGAGACAAGATTTAGCTTTAAAAATAACCAAAAAACTAACTTGTAAATTACCTGCAACAAGTCTAATGTTATAAAATACCTTGAATAACTTTTCCCACGCCTGAGAATATATCACAAAATTAAAACTTCTGAGCTTCAATGACAGACTCTCCTCTGCTTGCTTGAAGAGAACCAACTAAAATACCTATGTATATGCATTAACAAAAGAAGATGGTAAAGCAATAGGCCAGTTTACCATTTGTTATTTTTCTACATAATGACTGTAGATTCCCTGCGCACCGAAAAAACCCCAGCCTGTTTTTTTTTAATGATGAGCTGCTACCCAAAAGAAACAAAGTGGCATTCTGTTGACACCATATGGTGGCTGAAAAATGGATCCCATAGTATTCTATTTTTTAGAATGTCTTCTGAGTTTCTGTATCCATAATTTATGTTGGGGTCTTCTCTGATTGCCAAAATATTCAAACGGCTTTCTCTTCACAGGGTAGCCTGCGTGGGGGGAAGAAGGTTTTCAAAACAGCAGGACCCAAACAATCTCCTACTGCTCAGAGGAGAAATCATTTCCAAGCTTCTGTCCTTCTGGCTGCTTTCATTGTAATAATAATTTACATCCTGTGCGAGGAAACTGTTTGCATTCAGAAGAAACCTAAAATAATAAATAAAAAGAAGAGGAAGAAAACCCCAACAGTTTGTGTTCTTGCATGCTAATACAAGAATTTGTGAATATTAAGCATCAATTTAATGTTGCATTGACTCCTAGGCTCTGACGTAAGTAGATAGTTTAGGCTTTCATATCTTAATGGAAAGAGATATGCAGAGGTTATTGAACAGTGCAGTTTCCAAATGATTGCCTCTGCAGCTGGCATAGAGAGATCCAGAGTGGTTATGGATGAGCTAAAATAATTAAGACATATTTCTCCTGGTGTCTACTCGGTTATTACTCACTTTTTAAGAGGCTATAATTTAGGCAAAGATTTAAGTATGACTGTGAATTACAAATGGATATTTCATATGATCCTAATATGGGTGTATGAGGCCACTTGCATTATGCAGCAGGATATGTGTGTTGTAAGCAGCAGGGATCCTGGAATCATATTAAAGCCTGAGCCAGTCCCTCCTTTCTCACCTTTCTCTTCTCCTCAATCTATCACAGTTTAGTGCTTTCTGCAGTTTGACCAGTTCTGTTTCCCTCTTGCCTCTGGGATGTTGGCAGGAGCACACAGGGTGATGAATGGACACCCGAGTGTGGGGGGAACTAAAACCAGCTGCAGCAGGGCTGTTAATGTTTAGCAGAATAAGATTATAGGAGAAGGAGCCCACCTGTCCTGGAGATCTCCTTAAGAATTAGATTAGACCTATTTGATCTTGAGGTACCCTCGTCTCAGGAGATTATTTACCCTCAGGTGTAAAATGGAGTTATACGGAGGTTTTATTTAGTTCCTCAGACTTGGGAAGCATTCCTTCATTCTTGACCCTCCAGCCATCCTGGCCGTACCCCTGCGATACTCCAGTTGAGGTCTGAAAAAGTAATTTAGCCAGTAGCAAACCTGGATCCCATGAAATTGTAGTTTTTATAAAGAAATAGAATGAAAGCTGGATATTCTTCCAGAGCATTTGGCAAAATGCTGCTGACAGTTTTGCTTATTCTGAAGACGTATTGGTTTAAAAAAATGTCTTCACTGTAATAAAGATTTACTGATGTGAATACATATTTCTTGTATTAGTCTGTTTAATGACAGTGTCTTAGAAGTTCAGTCAATATTTAAATCTGACACATTCTCTTCCAAATCAAAAGAAAGAACATATATCCCTATAGGAAATGAAAGCAGAAAACCTGTGACCAAATTATACTAAATTTTTAGAGAAGCATTTTATGTGGAGGAAATCTCAAAATACTAAAAGTAACCATATTAATCTGCAGAGAAAAAAAGGGGAAATTCATTCAAGAATTGTTTCTACATATATATTACAAATAGTTTCTGGAAAAAAGAAAGAATGGGTCAAAAGTTCTAGCAACAGCAAAAAGAGATCTAAATTGAAAATTACTTTGCAACTTTTTTAAGACAGCTCTCTAGAAAGATTTATCCTGCCCTACAGAGCAATTCCCCAGATAACCTGTATTTAAGATACCAGACAAATTTCACTCATGTCAGGAGCTCAGTTTAGGTTGTTTATGCCAGGAAAAAGATTGGGTTCCCAGTATCCATCTGGACTAGTTACCGGTTCATTACAAAATGAATTTCCTTTATTTAAGGTTCCATTTACCTTTCAAACATATTGTCTTTTATATCACAGTCACTAGTCTTTATTTTTGTATATATAACTGATATTAAACCAAGTTGGCTCTCAATGCGAAGACAGAATCATTACTGGAGAGGAGGGTGCGAAGACAAGTCTGAAACTGGTTTTATCCCAAGAGTGATGCTTGTCATAATCTACCACAGAAACCTCCAGAAACATTAAGATTCAGCTTCAGAATAATTTATCTGTTTACAATGTGAACAGATGTAATCTGTAATCATTCAGATGTAATCTCTAAGATTCCAGTGTAGTTATTGGGGTTCTCAGGTGGATTTCTGTTACCTAATAGGGGTCCCTGCTGCTGGTTGGGCTCTGAGGGCTTGAGACGTCTACAAAGGACTTACAGTATGGAAGCTTGGAGAGCTCTTTATTCTTCAGAAGCAACAGCTGGAGGCTAGAGAAAGTCTGAGCACAGGATCCCATTCCAGGCAAATAACATCAATGGAGGCTAAAGAGCTGGTTATCACTGCTTAGAGCAGAGACACAAATTTTACCAGCTGAACAGCTCTCTAGAATCCATGGACTGCACTGACGAGCTCTCTGTTCAGTAAAATGGGAGCTGGGACACACAATGCATGGGAGAAACCTAGGTCTTGTTCAGCTGCTTAAAAATAGCTGTTTACTGTCATTTGAGATCCAGAAAGTTTCCTATTGAGTGTGGAAGCATCGATGGCAGTGTATAATGCCTGAAATAGCACTAGGTGCCTCTGTTTACATAATCAGTTTGAGTTTATTTAGTTCAATATGAGAGTTTACATGTAAACACTTACTGTTTGGATTTTGAAGCTGAATCCCTACTGCCCCCATGACTGCAGATATCCTTTAAGCACAGAAGTTCTAACACTTTTTTTTCCGACTGATGTGGACATTTTCTGTCTTTTTCAGTCATCAAGATTGTATTTGTTTACAGATATTTGCCCTGTCAACAAAGATTCAACAGAGCACAGTTTGGTGCAGTTAATTGTAACTGTGTTTTACTCTCAACCTGTAGATAGATCATTGCTGGAGAGAAGATTCAAGGCAGACAAAATGAGGTCATAAGTTTTATCACTAAGTTATTCCAAGTACTGTTTGTGTCTCCTCAATCGAACTTTCAGAACTTTTCTCATATTAAATATTGATGTTTTTGTTCCCTAGAAAACCTGCAATAATTTGTTATTAAGGTGTCATGGTACTTCTAATTTTGTTTCTTCATTTTCTGTTCTCCTTTAATTCCTTTTGCATGCTGCACTGAGAATAGATGATGAGCTGTAACTTCCTTGCAAAACTTTCTTTTTATATGCAGAGCTGTTTCTTTTTTTTTTCAGAGCAGGACCACATGCTCTAGCTCTAAGTCTCTTCTTCCTTTTTCATTCTTAGCTTTCAAGGTCATATATTTGAGTATTTCAGTTGCAAGTATCAAAAGTGCTACTTGACTGACACAGAATCTTCCTCCCCTCTCTCCTCTTGAAAAAACCCACCATGGTTTCAGGTATTAACGGATTAAGGAATTTAAGTGTTCTTGATTAGGGATTATAGAGATGAGAATGGCAATACCCATGCAGCCTAACAATACTTTTTGATCTTGTTATATTGATAACAGAAGACTTGTAGGACTAAATTTAAAAGCTGCATATGAGAATGTTGGTACTATAATTTGGACTTAGCTTAAGACTGGAGTGATGCAGGGAGGAGATGTCTAGTCCGAACTACTGGGTCTCCTACCAAGCTATGAACACAGAAAGAGACTGAGAAAAGTCTGATATGTTCCTCATTAAAACATTGATTCATACTTGTAGGGTGCGTTGAAAGTGAAATATTGTGATTAGACCAACTGATTTTGGTGCTGGAAAAAGACCTGCCTTTCTGGCTATGAAGCCTTCTGTTCATTTGGCTTGGGAAATTTCATAGGACCCACCTTCTAAGGTCTGCAGGTATGCTCAACACCAGGCCTTGATTTCCCTATCCTTTTTTCATCCATACCCGTTTGCTGGGTTGAGCTAATCACTGCCTCTCCAGTGCACCTCCACAAACAAGCATGTGTGAAGTCAAGATGGGAGATACACAAACGTGCTTTGTCTCTAAATATATGATTTGGATAACACACAGACCTGAATAGTTCCTGAGCTATTATACAAGAAATTCCAACCCATGACACCCATTATGTTTTTCCTATCATGAAAGCTTTATATCAGTCTATAAAACCTGTCCTGATTATTTCTATAGGCCATTATATCCACAAAAGCATTGTGTAAGAAAATGGGAAGTGTCCAGTAAGTGTTATGTTTTACTCTTAGTAGCATATGACAACAAAGAGGTTTTTTCAGGTCAAATGGCACTACTGGGAAGATTATGTGGGTATTCAACAACTAAATTCTGAGCAAAACCAAAGAGGATGTCTATTGTCAGGAGGGCCACTGATAAAGCTGCAATATAATTAAAATTCTGGGATTTTTAATTCTTTTTTTTTCAAAGAACATGATTCTGCATTTCACAACTCAATTTTAATGCTAAGGTACTTGTCTTTAATCCAGTGGAGATGCACCAATGTAATGTAGAATTATTTCCAATTTTACTAACTTCTTTTATCTTTTCCTTTTTATTATCTAGGAAGATTAGGAAACAAAATGATAATTAATTTATAATGACATTGATCCAGTACACAAAGATATGCCTTCAGAATAGTTTGTAATGTATTTTGAACATAATCAGTTTATTAACCATTATTAAGAACTCTAATTTTTATGTTAAAAAGACCATTACTTGTGAAATCCTGCCCCCTGACAGAAAAATTGTCATCTGCCTGAGCAGAGGCACTTTGTTGCCACTGTCTTAACTTCAAAATAGTTATTTTTCATTATTCAAACAGAGGCAAAGTGTTGAGCCATAAAAGACTTTCAATAAACCATTTACCTATAGAGAATACAAATAAAGGCCACATTCTCCTTCTCTAGGATGATAAGAAATCATGCATGCTTCAAGGATGTCTGAAGCTGACCTAAAATGTTGTGTTTGGACCCCAGAGAAATGCTGGAAAGAGGAGGACACAGCATGGTCTTCTCCAGTCTGGAGTGATGCTACAGACCTTGCACAAAAGCTGGCAGTGACGAGTGGAGCTTTCTTTGCTCTCTGCATCTTTCAAACGAGTTTGAGTGCTGCAAATGCTGCAAGCAGTGCAAGAGAACCTTTTTGTGAAACATTTCTAGAGAAATTTTTCTATTTTAAGAGGTTCATTTGCTGGATGAATATCAGATACACATCCAAGCTTTTAGGTAAGTACCCAAACCACCAAACTCATCTATCACTCAGGCAAAGGGCAAAGCAATGATGGCTTTAAGTACAATCTACACTCTCAGTACTAGTGTTAGCAGCAGAATGCTGTACTTACAGGCTTGACTGCGTGTTTAATATGTTTTTCTTTGTAAAAAAAAGGTAAATATTATTACCTGTCATGACATAGAGAGCAGAAGAGTTCCAACAATTTTTTCATAGAAATGTAATTTTTCATTAATAATTACTAACTGATCTGTTAAGGAATGAAACATGTAAACTGGGTTCATCTGCTTTGAAAACAACAAGGATTACGTCTGTAATTTTACACTTGATTTTCTTCACTTTGTAAGAAATACCTTACTCTTTTTCAACTCCAATATCACAGTCCTTCATTTTATGAATGCAAAATGAATGTGTTCTGAAGACAAAGACACCAAAAGCCAGACTCACAAAAATTTAGGACTTTTATTTAGGTGCTTAACTGCAAATTCTTAATATGCTAAATAATTTCCAGTAATCAACAGAGCGAGATATGTATGGAGGCAATATTTCTCATCTGAGGTCTACTGTAAAAAAGGAGGCAGAAACTGATGCAAAAACAAAGCAGAAATGGTTCATGTTGATCTTAGCAGCGTTCTGAATTTATGAGTGAAACAGGACAGGAAGAGAAGTGTCACTCCAAAAGACCAGGGCTTATTTGATCTCAGAATAGATATTCATCCTGTTTATGATCTGAACTGTTTTATATCAGTAATTTATGTATGATTTGCAAAACTTCTATCTTCAGTGTCTCAGCCAAATAGTTACACTTTGAGGGAGGAGAGGGGAGGAGAAAGAAGGATGTTGAATATAACTTTTGTTAATGACTTCGTTTATTACCAATAATTTTGTGTTGATGCTGCTTTTTCCTTATCTAGTTTTCACACATTTCCTTCATTGATATTTCTGCATCATTCTCAGCTGTTGTCCTTTTGTTTATTTTTGAAGAAGCTCTCCAAAGTCTGATTTCCTTAATCATGGTTGCTGTATTTACTGAAACTGTGGGGGTTAAAAGCCCTACATTTTAAAATTTATTTGAATTCTTATTTCACTAATTTTTATGTTGAACATTTGCAGGTTCCTTCTTTAGAACCTTTTCACATTAAGATTAACCTTCAGATTCTTTGTGGTATTGTCAAGTACTCCATGCCTCATGCTAATTACAAATGCTGTAGAACTGAATGGCAGCATCATATAAAGAAATTAAGGACAGACTCTTCCACAGAAAATAATACACTTACATTTAATAAAAGAAAAACGATAGAAGGTATGTGGGTGAACATCCTTGTCTGGTTAAAATAAAACCCTTGAAGACAATAGTATCAAATGAGTTTCAACTTAAGGTTTGAGGTTTCTGTATGCTGTATGCCAAGGATAGAGGATATTGGGATGCTAAAGGCAGAGTGATTCCTCCAGTGATTCCAAAACAAGGTGTGTAGAAGAAAAGGCCCATGGTGTGAGACTGCAGTATCTTTCCAAATGGGAATCCCAGTTTCTCTTGCTGGGGCACTGTTAATGCCATTTTTCTAGGAAAAAAGAAAAAAAACAAAACAAAACAAAACAAAACAAANAAAAAAAAAAAGAAAAAAAAAAACAAAACAAAAAAAAAACACAAACAAAAAAACCCAAAGATGGGTAAACCAGAAAAAAGTCACTTCTAATTTTAAGGGGGGGATTAAGGGGGGATCATTTAAAACTGATCACTCAGGCCTTATGTTCCATAATTACTGTGATTAGAACTGCAGCAATATAAGCCATGATCTAATTTTGAAAAGGAATGGATTTTCATTTTCTTACTGAGTTGTTTCAAGCCAAACTATTAGAGCTACACAGCACAGGTTGTCATCTCGGTTTCACTTTCCTTTAAAGTCTCCTGGTCAGGATGAATTTTTTTGTTTTTCATTACTCTGCTTTGAGACAAGCATCAAGTATTTTAAAAAAACCCAAAACTACTTAAAAGGAGGCTAATGGCTACAAAATATGAAAACACTATGAAACTTGGGAGTAGAAATTCTCCTAAAAATAATTTGCAAATTTTAATCCTAATCATCAGCCTGATGATGATAGCCTGATGATAGCTATCATAGCCCAGTGTTTTGATCAGGCTAATCAAAATATTTCCCCTGAATAAAAAATAAAAATAGCGACTGTACTTATTAAAATAGTTTTGTGAGTTGTCAGCTATTTTGACCAAGTGATAATGAACAATAAAACTGGGGAATAAACCATAACCTGTTAGATGGCCAAATCTTCATGTTAATGAGTAGCTTTAGACGAATACTTCTTAATGATGTATTTAAGTTCTAGAATAAACAGGTTTTTTCCTTTTTATCACCATGCAATGCATGGCATTGATTGTCAGTATAAAGACATGTCAGGCCTCAGGCCATCCTTGTATATCAGTTGCCATGAATTCTGCTGAAAACATCAGTCATGAAACATTAACTTCTTAAAACAAAAATCAAACTTCACAGGCATCACAGCAGATGTGTGAACAAAGGAAATCAACAGTTGGGTTTGTTAAGGTAAACCCATATGAATACACACAGAACATTGACTCATTCTCTTTTTTGTTTTATTTTCTTATCACTCACCATCCTATCCTCAAAATTTGATTGTTTTTCTCCAAATTCCTTTTGGGTGTGATCCTTAGCAATTCTACATGCTCCAAACTTTTTCAAGTAAAAATAGAAAAAATATTTTTTACTGGAGGAAGTTCTATAATTTCTGGTCACCATAAAATGAGAGATACCATAAATGAGTTATACTCAAAGGAGATAGCAGACCAACCCCTCCTTTGCTTGAGCCTCCAGAGAGACCCTGTTGGGTGCACACAGTGAATTTCTCATACCTGAAAGGTCCTTCTTTCTCAGATTATCCACTGCATATCCACTGCAAATTAAAGATTTCCCCCCACAACCACAGGGAAAGTAAAGTCACCATTCTTTGCTAGAGACACTCCCCTCCTCAGACACAAGAAAAGTTCTCCACAGTTTTCCAGGTTTGACACTGACACTTGTGTTAGTATGCAGTGGATGTACGCATGTAGTCTGTCTAAATCTTGGCCTGGATTAAGCAGGTAAGGGGCAGATTGATGACTCTCCTGCTACCATATTGATTTCAGTTGAAGTTTGTTGAGCTTGCTGCACTTCAGTATCTGGCAGGAAGAGTACCTTTCAGATAAACCTTCAGTTATCTCATTCCAGGAACAGTATGATAATAATAAATCTTAGACATTCTTCAGTTTGTGTATGTGTCAGATTTATACCTAATGGCTTGGATGTTCACCTGAAGTTTACCAGTATGAAAATTGCTTTGGGAGCCTTGTGCTGCCTGAGGGTGTTAAGGGATTCCCAGCACAACTGTTATCAGTGCTGGAAGGGAGACTATTTTTGCCTGTTTTGGTGACAAGCTTGTAATAAAAAAGACAAAGATTTTAAAGAAAAAGTAGATTTCATGGATATTTTGACATGTCTAATAAACATCCACTTGAATTCTATTCTAACACTTAACAGAAATTCCTGTTTTGTTCAATGAGCCAGGAAGATAAGACACATGGGCAGTGTGGAAACAAGGGGTTAAGGGAGCAATATCTGGACATCTGGAGGGGAATACTTGTCTTTTTTATTTGCAGGTCAAAATGTATGCCTTTTAGCACAGACTTTGAAAGTATTGATGTCAATTTAGCACAGATTTCATCTCTCTGTTTGGTAAAAGGGTCATATTTATAAACAAATAGAGCCAGAAAAGTAAATTTAAAGTCAGTTCTGATGGACAAATAGAACAGATGACAACCAGAAGCGGCTGGAATGGTTCAGTGTCCCAAATCTATAAAGCTGGTAGTTTTCTATACTTACATGTTTTCATTCCGTTCACTTGACTTTTCTCACATATACTATGGAGCATATTCGAATTGAAAAATCCAAAGGAAATAAATCTGGAACAATTTTAAGGAGGTAATGATAACAATGGGGTCTGAATTTGGGGTTTTTCTTCTTTCATTTTATGTATGCAGTAGGATTACCAAAGTGAAATCAGATATGCAGTTTAGAGAATTATATATTCAAGAACAGAAACATCTTCAAATTAAGATCTCTTTGGACTTCTGTAGTTGCATCACAAAAACAATGTCTTCTCACTCTATTTGCTGACATTACATTTCTGTTTTATAGACTTTCCAATGGCAGATGTGTGTCCAGTCAGTGTCTCATGTTATTGGACTATTACAGTCACTATGCATTTTAAATCTTTTCCGTGAAATTAGATCAAGAAACAACACAACTGAGGACACAAAGTTTTTGCAGGAACTTCCTGTAATGTATTAATGCTTGTCCTAAAGAGACACAACCTGACCTGTGACACTTCACCAGTGTGTGGAGCAAACAAAGGAGGTAGCAGGGGATGGAGAAGGCAGCATAACAAAACTTGTAGATGGTAAATCACTAAATTTAACTATGTCACAAAAAAGATAAGGGCAGTTGATTTTAAAGAGGTGATGATATTTCTGTAAAGGAGGATCAGGACAAAGAACATTTAATCTAGACAGAGATAAGAATGTGGGACCTGATGTGATACCCTCATGAGTTGGTCAGTGTAATTGTGAGGGCACTCCTGCTAGTTTTCAAAAGATCATGCAAGCAGGAGAGATTCACAAAGACTGGGAGAAAGCAAATATCACTCCTTTCTTCATGATGGCAAGATGGAGGATCCAGAAAACTACAGGCTGGTCATCATCACACCTGAGAAGCTGATGAAGCAGTTAATCCTGAAAATTATTTTCAAACTCATGAGGGACAAAGTGGTTGGGAGCAATCAGACTGGATTTATAAAAGGGAAATTATGTTTGATCCACCTGATAGCTTTCTAAAATGAAATTGCTAGCTCAGAGGATAAGGGGAGTTCAGTGGTTTTGTTTATTTTGATCTTACTTTGAAAACCATCTCCCATGATAGTCTTATCTGTGAACTCATGAACGAAAGGTCAGTAAATGGACAGTGAGATGGACTGAAAATTGACTGAACTTCCAGGCCTGAAGTGTTGTGGCCAGCAGTACAGGATCCCACTGGAGGATGGTCACTCTTAGTATTTTCAGGGCTTGATAATACGGCCAGGGCTGTGTAAGCTTTTCATTAATACCCTGGATGGAGGCACACAGTGCACTCTTAGCAGGTTTGTAAATTGTACAAACCTGAGAGGTGTGGCTGGAACACAGGGTGGGTGTGCTGCTCCTCCACAGGCAGGAGAAATGCATCAATATTGCTCATGAGAATGAAGGGAAATTTCAAGTCCTGCAGCTGGGCAGGAGTAACTTCCCACACCCATAAAGTCTTGGGCTAGACTGGAAATCAGCTGTACAGAGAAGGACCTGGAGTATCCTGCTGGAACCACAAGCTGACCCTGTGTTACAAATGTACCTCATCCACAGGGAAGACCAGAATCCTCCTGAGCTGCAGAAAAGAGAGCATTGCCAGCAGGTCAAGGGGGATGATCCTCCCCCTCTAATGAACCCTGACAAGAGCTATCTGAAGTCACAGGTGCAGTTCTGAGCACTCCAGTACAAAAGAAATAGGCACACTGAGTGAGTCCACCAGAGGGCCGGGAAGATGATTAAGGTAGCGAAGCATCCCATCTACAAGGACAGGCTGAAAGATCTGTGACTGTTCAATCTGGAGAAAAAAAGGCTCATGGAGGGTCTCAGAAATGTGTAAATCTGATCAAGGAGTGTAACAAATACAACCAGTCCCAGCGGTGCCCAGTTAAATAACTAGAGGCAATGGGCATGAATTTAAATACAGAACTGTAATTTAAACATAATAAAACACTTTCTTTCTTGGGAGGTCAGACAGATGCTGGAACTGGTTGCCCAGAAATGTTGTTGAGTCTTCACCTCTGGTAATATTCAAAACCTGACTGGACATTGTCTCAAGTAACCTGCCCCAATTTAATTTGCTGTTAGTCCAAATGTTTTGGACTATTTGCTAAGGAACTTTCCAACATCAGTTGTTCTGGGATTTTGTGATGTAATATCTTTGTACATGGCAGCTTTTCACAGTTCAACTGCAAGTGATACTGGATTCATTAACTAAATGGAAGATTAAATAATTATGTATTCAAAGGCTCAAGAAGTTCCCATAGAATAGAAATACTCCAAATAATATTTCAGATTCAGGAACTCTAAATAGCTGGTGATTATATTTTTGAGACTGTGATTTTAATTGTCTTAGATGATTATGGAAAATTATCTTTGTTGATCTAAATCTGATGATTATGTTATAATGAATCATATTTTTGAGAATATTTATGGATTAGTTTTTGTATCATGTACACAACTGAGGAAAATTGCTATTTGCCTCCATGAGAATTTAGTTACTTTATCAAAAATATTGTTGCTTTTCTGTTTGTTTACATGGTTTTCCTTTTTACTTCTAAATTTAACCTTGTTTACAGATACTATTCTGTAAAGTGGTCTCTAATCGCTGCAGAATTAAGTAGTCACTAAGCATCTCTTGAAGTTCTAAAAATAACAGAAAAGTCACAAGAATGTGAAAAATTATAAACTTGATTGCATAGTTGAAGCTGTGGGAGAAAAAAAATGGATATTTGATATGGAACCTGCCTTTTCCTCCTCTTGTTTTCACATCATATCATAATAATAATTATTATTTTTTTCTTAAATTTCTATATATACAGAATACAGAGTCCTCAGGGACTGTGATTTCACAAATGTCTTTGAAGGACCAAGTGGACTCAGTTAAACTATCCCTACATATTATTGCTGTTTGAGATCTATATACAACTCTGTGAAGAGAACCATTGAAAAGTTTCTCACTTCAAAATACATCTTTATAATATATATAATTATAATATATATATGAAATATATATAATANGTATTATAATATAGTTTTTGTACTGAAGACTTTCAGCAGATTTTGCGGTGTTTAGAATTATCTAGGCAGTATAAAGCAAACTAAAATAGTAGCAACATTTGATTATGATTGAAACCTTTGTCCTTCTTTTTAAGGGAAAAAAAAAATTATAAAATACTTAAATTAATGACAGTCTTTTTGTGGGCAATATCGTAGATATCACCCACATCTCAGATTCATCACTCTTCAAAGTTTATGAATGGTGTCAGCTGGAGAGTCAAATCTTGGGCTCAGTTCTCTTCATTTACTAGAAGAGACACAAGTTTTCTGACATGCTCAGAGTTAGTCAGAATATTAATATAGTGGTGTGGTCTTTTTCCTTTTCTTGCTGTGTGTTGTCTATAGCAAATTATTTTCCCTGTTCCCTCTAGGTCAGGTGCTGCTGCTTTGTGCAGTTCTACAGATCCTCCTGCATTGTCCATGGCAACTTTCTGCTGCACTGGTGTGGTGGATCTCTCTGCCTTCAATTTGGGCCTGCAAATGTGCACTCTTCACTCTCTAGTGTCTCCCACGAATAGAAGCTTGAATTTTCAACAACGGGCAGGTGGAAAATGCAAATGAGTTTAGACTAAAATCTCATCCTCTGTATTGAAGGACAAAGATTTGGTATTTGTATTCTGAGCAGCACATTTTCCCTTCCATGTTAAATGATTAAAAACTGAAAAAAAAAAGGGAAGATTATCTCCTCAGCATCAATGCTCAGGCATTTTTCCATTATTGTTATTAGTTTAGTAATGTTTTCATCACTGCTGATCCCAAGGTTTCAACTTAAAGATTTTTAGCATGCTTCTCATATAACTTAAGGGATTAACCAAGAATTTGTAATTGATTCTGTCTTTTTGGGAATACAATGCAGAAGAAAACTCCTGACTAAATAGCAAAATTTTAGCACGTAAAGCTTTAGAGAAAACCCTGTGTCCAAACTTTGTGGGAACATTTAGATTTTTAATGATTTTGGTATGGGGAATATCTTTTCTTTTACTCTCCTTGCACAGTGCTTAACAAAATATGGGGGTGCTACTACATGAATAATAAATAATAACAATAAAAATATGAAAATTGGAAAGGCTTATGCATTACCAATGACTGAATCTCTCTTATCTTTTTCTTTAATACTTTAAATCAAATCTGATTTGGATATTTGGGGGAAGAGGGAGTTTGTTGTTGGGTTTGTTTGGTTTGATGGGCTTTTATTCTTTGGTTTTTTCTCTGTTCATAATTTGGGAGTTTTTGTGCTTTTTTTGTTTTATTGGGTTTTTAAGGGTTTGGTTTTTTTTGGAGGGAGAGTTGGAGGATTTTTTTGTTTGTTTGTTAGGTTTTGGGGCTTTTTGTTGTTTGTTTGTTTTTGTTTTTAATCTGGGAGAATTATCTACTTTCTCACTGGGAAAAGAATAGGAAAAGACAGCAATATGAAGAAATCATCTGAATTTTGTTTTTAAGGAAGAAAATTATTCTTGTAAGGTGGAATTACAAGTCATACACTTCTGTGTGTCCAAACAATAGTCTGTTTTTTTCCTAGCTGAACTAAGAAAAGATATCACATGCCTTACATTTCCAGATGTAAGGATCTTACTAATGATGCAACTTTAAGTTCCACAGGAAGAAAATTATACTAACTTAACAGAAAGAGCTGCAGAGTATTAGATCAATGACAGGAAAACAGAGAACCAAAATCCTTGGTTAACATCTTGACAGTGAGGCAATTAATCAAACAAGATAGGCAAAGATATGTGACAGTGCCCTTTTCAAACAAGATAGTAAATGCAAATACCATGTATAATGGTGACACAAGGTAATTAAGGGTAGCTTTCTGTACACAGCTAGTAAATTTTGGTCTAAGTGGTTTATGTCTCCCTCCTCAGTTAGTTTTATTATTAAAAATTCTTATTAAAAAAAAAAATTGAAACTAAATATTTATATGCTATAAAAGGGAGGACAACTCTTAAAATAAAGTTTTATTTTACAAAACTATTCAGAACTTGACTCATTACCTGGCCCCGAGGCCACATGAATAATCCTACAACCTGTTTTCCTCCAAAACACAGTGACTGCATCCAAACTGTCTACTGAGACAGGTCCCTGGTTGTGTTTACTTCTGAGCTACAGCCAGACACTCTTTGAGAAGTAGTTTTGGCTGAAAAAAAACTGCAACTAGCTGAATAATTTAACAACACAAAATCAAGCTCCTACATGTAAGGCTGAAACCTAGCACTTTAAATTTTCTGACTCTTTTATAAACTGAAGAGCTTGATCTGACTAGGAAGACATTAACTTTCTTTGTGGGATCCTGTATGATGCTGTCTTGAGCTCACGACTAAAACAATAACACTGCTTGTTCTGGCCATTCTGCAGCAGTGTTCACACAGAGTAATGGTTTTCTTTATTTCCCTAGCAAATAGGCTGTGAGGGAACACAGATGGATCAGCTGACCCAAACTGACCAACAGGCTAGTCTATATCATATAATATGTTCATCAATGGAAGCTGAGGAAAGGACAACAAAAAGGGAACTTTTAGGGTTGCCAGGCTTTTCTTCCCTGGGAATCATCCTGGGTGTTGAGGCCCTGCGTTCCAGCAAGTGGCTGACACCTGCTTGCAGATGGGAAGAAGTGACTGAACTTCTCATGTTGCTCTGCTTGCAAGCTCATCTGTGTTTCACTTATTAAACTTTCTCTCTTGACCCAGCAGTTTTTTGACATTTGCTTTTCTCATTCTCTTCTCCATGGAGATTTGTGAGGAGTAAGTGGGAGACCAAGTGAAGGCTTTGCTGGTCAGTGTCAATCCACCACCAATATTCTCAAAAACAGACCTAGTCTGCTTCCTGATTCCTTTCCCTCAGATGCACTCACCCTTAATACAGCAAAATCATCATGCATTTTTCTTACTTCTAGAAAACCAGCAAGAAACATGAACAAAGCTGTTTGACTTGGAGAACCCAGTCATGGGATTTAGTCATTCAGATACTAAGGGACTTGCAGTGATACGATTGTCACCGTGGTGATTGTGATGAGAAGAGAATATTATGGAACATAGATCTCCAGCAGAGCAATGAGGCATCTGGAGAAATGATATAGATGGAGATCCCTCTTCCTCTCTGCCTCTTCAAGTTGCTGTAATCTCAGTTTTGGTGTATTCATTACTTGAATATAGCTCCCACAGCCAAATGTCAGAATATGACCGGATTCAAACAGTCCAAATCCACAGACTAAATAAAATATGTAAATAAAAGGAATGTAATTATGAATAACAAAGATGAAAGGAACTGTATCATCTCCAGAGTGTCTGTGTGCTGGAATGCCCAAATCCCACCTCAGTCAAATTCAGAGTTTTTCCTAACTCATGAATGACCCTCTAGCCAGTACATATTGTACCTTAAACATTTTATTACTTTTTTACTCTCTTTCCAAAAGTGTTTTTATGAGTCTTGAAAAGAGATATTCATGTGCTTATTTGAATTTACCACTAGATATGAATCCACTGAGTTTCACAGAATAGTGTAAAACCAGCCTTATGATCCCCTACCAAGTGACTTTACACTAACTCTTATGCATGATCCCAAATCCATCTGTCCTGAGCACAGATGTGCAGCTTTTAAGGAGGGCCTGGTAGAAAACCCAGAGATGTTAATTGAAGCTTTTTGATTGTGCACAAGAAGGTTGTATTAAGGCATAATAAAGCCTCTACCAGGAGGCTTCCTGAAGTATCTATGCCAATTATAAAAAAATAGGATATAGCTGTTGGGAAAGGACAATGGTAATGGTCATTTAAAACATGAATTTTTATTACAAGCTACATGTGAATCTGAAATATATTTCAGGATTTTTAGTGGCAGGAAATCTGTCAAGCTGAAAGATATTTATTTAAACTTATTTCCCTCTAACTGACTTTGTGGCTTCTGCCATGTTGCTAAGTAAGAAAGTTCACAAAGTGAACCTTGGCACCTGCAGCAAAGTTGCAAATAGAAGAGATACTTCAGAATTCAATTTACTTTGTATTAACTTGAGATCTGATACTCATCATCTGCTTTAACTGCTTGTTTTATCTAAACTGCTAGAGTCACATGAACGGGAAAGAAAATTAGGAGATTTCAAATGTGTTGCTCTAAGCAAAATGACTTCCTTATCTAATCTAATAAGAGGCTGGATGAGTTTCCCTGTTTTAATAATCACTGTGTTCCAAACTTCCGTTCCATTAAAAAAATTAACATAAATTGTCTGGAGAATTTATCTTACTATAATCAAGAAAGTTTTCTTCAATACCACCCTAAAATATAAACTTGACTGTAGGCTGACAAACTCTTGTTGCAGATTTTTCTTAGCATAGTAGAATTATAATGATGTATTAAAGATTCTGGAATAGGAAAATGTCCCAAAAGGATGTAGACCTCTCAATGTCAGTAACTGATGTGAACTTGGTGTGGTTACACTAGACTGTACAAAGGCAGAGGTCTTTTAAAGAAAGTCTGTAAGGAGTGTTGTTGATTTAGAAGGTGACATTTGACTATTAAGTAGACATGGTATGAAGTACTGAGACATAAAATAAAGGTGTTTAAAGTTTTGGTGCTCCATGTTATGGTCTCATATTTACCAGCTGGAGTCCAAAACAACCCTATTAGACTTTGGTGCTTACTCTGGAGTCCATGAGATTTAAAACTTGTTTGTTGCTTCTGCTGAGATTTAATCAGCTGAGGTTTTAAGCATTAACAGCAGTCTATCACTCATAGAAGAGAGCTCATAAGTAAGATGATTAAAGGTAGGGAGGTCACATACTTAGAAGGAGGGGGAAATCATGTATCTCATAAACTTTGGAGCTGATTATTTTGATGGCACTGTATTTCTTTTGGCTTGGGTATGTGACTGAGGATGATAGAGGAACTTCATGAAGGATTAAAAGACAGGTCATTACTTTATTTTTCATACGTATAAATTTACTTAAGTCGTCACCAAGTATAAGTGATGTTCTCTGTCATGTAAGATTCCCTGCTGTGGGAAGGTGCTAAATTCTGTAGGCCTATTTAAGCAGTTTTTTTGATCAAGCAGTTACGATATTTGCCTTGTGCTTCTAGTGCTGTGTCTTTCCTTGCATTTCATACCCATGATAAGAGTAACAGGATGTTTTGTTTCTGAGAGGAGATCTTAGCTCTCTGAAATCGTGGACTCCCAGTGACTCTGTTGCAGGGAATACCAGTGAAGATGTGAATGCAGAAATGTCTCTTTTTAGCAATATGTCTCTGTAAAGAAGGTGGGGACTCAGCTTTAGTCATAAACAACCTCTCTGTAAGGAAATCTCTCTTTTGACTTCTGCTGCTTTAGTCAATACCTTAGAAGGACTGCTGCCTTCACTTCAGCCTGATCAACTGTCTATGGAATGGGTGGTACTTTAGCAATTTCTCAGCTGCCCTCAAATCTATAGGAATTTAGAGTATTTTTCTTGTTGCATTAGCGACTGTATCAGTCAGTAGCTCCCTAATGATCCTGCTTTAGTGTCCCTCTCAGTAGCCACTCAGGAAGTAAATACAACTCCTTCTGCCTTATTTAAGTATGATTTTAGACTGGAAGCCTTCAGAGTCATGAGATGTTCCTTATTGCCTGCTAAGTTCCTTTACACCTTCCAATATTATTGCAGAGTGATTTATCAATATTTAATAAAAATAAATGCAACTTTTCATTTTTAATTTTGCCAGTCAATTCTAATAATGGAAACTACATTTTTTAAAGATTTCTTCTATGAATCTCATATCTAAAATCTCTTTCCTTTTCGTCTAAGAATCCTCCAACATAGCTTTGTCCCAGACAGTGATCAGCAGAGTAATTCTTGTAATGACAATCTTGGCTGTGATTCCTGGTCACACAAAGGCTAGATTATACATCTGTGGCACTTTAAAGGGATATGAAAATGAGAATAAAGAGAAGTTGTGTCCACCAAATGGACCATTATATAGCTATGAAATGTAAAATGGCTTCTGTGAAACTGAGAAATAGGCCTCTGTTGATTTTTAGGGATGAATAATACTTCATAATTGTAAGATAATGTGCTATTTTATGAAAGCATATATTGCAATTATGCTATGAAAAAATCAAAAGGTTCAAAATTCATGAATCAATTTTAACATCTTAACACACAGATATGTGATCACAGAATCATTTTGGTTGGACAAGACCTCTGAGATTATTGAGTTCAACCTTTGAAAGTCCACTACCTTGTCAACGTGACATTGCGTGCCATGGTGAGTCATTTCTCCAACACCTCCAGGGATGATGACTCCACAGCCTCCCTGGGCAGTCCATTCCAAGGTTTAACAGCCCTTTCTGTGATGAAATTTCTCCTGATGTCCATCCTGAATCTCCCCTGGTGCAGGGTGAGGCCATTTCTTCTTGTACTGTCACTTGTTGCTTGGGAGAACAGGCAAGCTTCCACCTAACAATGTTAGAATATGTTAAATCTATATGGTCATGTTATGCATGTATATTCGTGTTATAACCTGTAGAAACACAACATAGATTTCAATATGTGAACACACAGAGATATATATTGATACAGTTTCACGCATATATATCCTTTCCAAACCTATTGTAATTTACCCACTAATGACCTTTTCAAGCTAAACCACAACCAATTTTGCAGTTTTAAAATTCATTCATGAAAAATATAGAAGGTTGTATCATGTAATTGTTTGTCTCCAGAATAATATCTTTAAAGTCATTACCAACTATTATAAGACTTGTGAGAAAACTGCAATAATTAGCAGCATTGATTCATAAGGAGTATGGAATCTTCTCACCAGAGTCTTTTGAATGTAGAGCAATCATTTAAAGATGCATCTTGACATACTTTAAAAGAAAATGCCTTCATGAATTGAATCTGTTCAGTAACTATTTGGAATAGATCCAAATTTGCTTTGAAAGCTAAATAAATGCATCAGAATTCTGAAGCAGTGACTACAAAGTAATGTGAATGTCTGCTGGTGAAACTTTCAGGCAAGAAAAAGAGTTCAACATCATTCAGGTTCAAGTGTTAAAAATGAGGTGAAATATAAAGGATACAAGCACCCTGAACCTGTGCTATCTTTCACTCTTCCTAAGGCAATACTCAGGATAAGAAAATGGGTTTATTTTATTGTGGTGGTGTTTTTGTTTTGTTTTTTTTTTTTTTTCTTTCTTCTAGAAGGCTTAATGCTAGAATTCTACCACTTTATATGTTCAAATCCCAACTCACTAATGCAGATTTTTTGGATCCAACATTCAAGTACATAGTTTTCTATAACATTTTGAGCACGTTGTAGTTTAAATGCAAAATATCACTAGGGAAATGTTCAACCTTTCAGGCTACTGACTCACAAAATAAACATTGTCCAAAGCCAGCTCCTGTAGGGATCCACACTGTATATGTGTCTATATATGCCAATAAATTTTCCACTAATGGACTTTTATCCTGATCAGACAGAGAAGAGAACAGCATGAGATTGTCGGTACTTTTTGTGTTTACATGAATATTGAATATTGTTTGTGCTTCTGTCTGTGTTGATCTGTGTGGCTGGCCATGTGTATACTTATATATATATATTGTTTACTTCTGTCTGTGTGTCTACTGGGAGCACATGTTAAGCCTTGTCAGGCTGAATGTGGGGAGATGGAGCTCTTAAGCTCACCTTTGTTGGGCTGCAAAATTCAGCCCCTACAAAACCACAGGATAATTCAGCATGGAAAGGACTGCAGTTGTTCTCTAGCCCAACTCCCTGCTCAGAGTAAGGTCAGCTATGGGATCAGACCAGCTCTCTCAGGGCTTTCTACTCTGAAAACTTCATAATGTCTCTGGGCAACTTGTTCCAAAACTTGACTACCTTTGTGGTGAAGATGTTTTTACATATAGCAAGTCAGAGTTGAGTTCCTTCTTTTCTCCCTGTGCTGTTCATTTTCTTCAAAGCAGCTGGCATGGGACTGTGGTTTAGATTTGTGCTGGAAAGGGCTGATAATCCAGGGATGTCCAGCTAATGCTGAACAGTGCTCACACAAGGTCAAGGACTTCTCTGCCTCTCACACTGCCTGGCCAGGCAGGAGTCTGGGGATGCACAAGAAGCTTGGAAGGTCACAGCTGGCAAAGCTGACCCCAACTCACCCAAGAGATATTCCAAGAGATATGACATCATTCTCAACAATAAAAGCTCTGTGAAAGTAGGAAGGAGGCATTTGGGCATTTGCATGTACTCTCTTTTCCCAAGTATGCTTTACAGGTGATGAAGCCCTGATTTCCCTGAGATAGCTAAACACCTGACTGACAATGGGAAGTGAGGGACGAATTCCATTTTTGGCCTTGTTTGCATGTACAACTTCTGCTTTAATTGTTCAATTGTCTTTAGCTCAACCCGTGAGTTTTCCCACCTGTACATCTCTGATTCTCTTCCCCATCCTACTAGGGAGGAGTGAGCAGGGTTAAGTCACAACACTCTCCCATGCAAAACTGACTGTTCTTCATAGAAGATGCCTGTTTAAGTTTTATTCCAATGTTAAAATAGCTTGGAGTACTTACCAACAAGTGGTCACTCTGACACATCGCCTGGCCTGCCACTGGGATCTGCTAAAGAGAACTTTGTAGTAACTGTTACATCTGCTACACTGATGGAGTTTAATATATGGCTTGGGGTTTACTAGATTAAGCCATAATATCCAGCAATTCAGGATTGCCCTGGACGTTCAGAACTCTTTCGTACATATGGAATAACAGCTAAATAGCATCTTCTTTCCTGCTTTAATACTTGCACAAACATGCACTACATTGTCAGGTTCAACACAAATTTTTTGCGGGTAAAACTGTGGTATATGCTTACAGGGTAAAAGTGGGACTCCTTCCATTTATCTTTGAGGTTTGGGCCGCTTGAGTTGGAGGATCATTAACTTGTTTGATTATTAACTGGGGGTAAAAGAACACGGAAAAGAACCTCTTTAAATATTTTCAGTTAAAGTCCTGGACAAGTCACACCTATTATTTTGCAGTAATTCACTTTAGTAAGCAAAAATAATAGAGGCCATTAATACTGTTTGAAATTAAACTCTCCATCAGCAGTTCCTGAAATCTCTGGTCTAAAGAAATCATATGATGAATGATGCACTATTACTAGAATTTTTTATTTCAGGTTTCCAAGCTAGCAGACAACCCATCCATATACAAAAAACAAACAAACAAACCAAAACAAAACAAAACCAAAAAAAACCCCGAAGTTAATTTCTAAGCCATTTTTCCCAGAGCTTTCTTTCAGTGACTTAAGGACTTACTTCAGTGTTGATCTCATTATATATGTATGACTCTATCTATTCTTCAGTATTGACAAATGGAATTTTAAAAATACATATGTCATGTGAAAGGGTGAGATTTTTCTCAACCCTTAGTGCAGGGAGATTTCCTTAGTGTTTGAATTGTCTGTCAGCCCTCAGGAAAGTCAGGATCCTGCCTGATCAGTCTGACAGCATCCTATTGTAGGGACTCCTCACTGAGCAGTCCCACTGTATTGCAGGGTAATTTGACTGAATTATTCAGGGACATGCTCCAACAGCATAAGGGGGAGGCCTCAGTGGGTCTCACCACCTTGAATTTCCAGAGGGCAGACTTTGGTCTCCTTGGGAGGCTGCTGGAGAGAGTCGCTTGAGAGGCAGCGCTGAAGGACAAAGGATCCAGGAAGGCTGGAGGTAATTTCAGAAGGAAATCTTAGAGGCACAGGAGCAGACTGTGCCTACAGGCCAAGAGATGAACTCAAGGGGAATAAGACCAGGCTGGTTGAGCAGAGGACTTTGGCAGGTATTTGAGGAAAAAAATGAGAGTTTATGACGTTTGCAAGAAGGGGCAGGAAACTAGGGACTGCAGGGATGTCATGAGGTTATGGAAGGAGGCAGTTAGAAGGGCCAAAGCCCAATGAGACTTCAATCTGGCTAGTGTTCCGAAAGATAATAAAAAATATTTTTATAAATGTATTTGCAAGAAAAAGAGGGCCAAGAAGAATCCCTATCCTATATTGGATGTAGAGGGAAATGTAGTGACCAAGGCTGAGGAAAAGACTGAGGTACTTAATTCCAACTTTGCCTCAGTCTTTAACAGTAAGACAGTTGTTCACTGTGGTTATTTGGGAAAATTTCTTTACTGAGAAGGTTGTCAGGCACTGGAACTGACTGTCCAGGGAAATGGTTGAATCATCATCCCTGGAAGAGTGTAAAAGTTGGGTAGATGGGTTGCTTAGGGACATGATTTTGTGGTGGACTTTGAGGTGCTGTGTTAACATTATAATCAATGATCTTAAAGGTCTTTTTCCAACCTAAACAAATCTATGATGAGTTTTTGGGTCACTCTTCCACAGGGTGCAGTCCTTCAAGAACAGGCTGCTCCAGTGTGCCCCACAGTGTCACAAGTCCTACCAGGAAACCTGCTCCAGGGAGGGCTCCTCTCTCCATGGATTTGCAGATTTCTGCCCTACTCNGGGTCACTCTTCCACAGGGTGCAGTCTTTCAAGAACAGGCTGCTCCAGTGTGAGTCCCCCACAGTGTCACAAGTCCCACCAGGAAACCTGCTCCAGGGAGGGCTCCTCTCTCCATGGATTTGCAGATTTCTGCCCTACTCCAGAACAGGCCTACCAGAGGTTAACAAACTCCTCTTGGACATCTACCTGCTCAGGGGTGGGATCTTTCACAAGCTGCAGATGGATCTCCTCTTCTCTGTGGACTTCCATGGGCTGTAGGGAGACAGCAGATTCACCATAGTCTTCATCACGGGCTGCAGGGAAATCTCTGCTCCAGTGCCTGGAACACTACCCCCCTTCTTCTCCACTGACTTTGGTGTCTGCTTAGTTGTTCCTCTCATATATTCTTACCCTGTTCTTCTCTTGGTGCAGTATCATCTGCACAATACCTTTTTTTCTTCTTAAATAAGTTATCACAGAGGTATTGCCATCATTTACACTTGGCCCAGCCTTGGCCAGTGGCACATCTGACTTGGTGCCTCCTGGGATTGGCTCTGTTGGCATCTTCTCACAGAAGACATCTCCTTTGTTCCCCCACTACCAAAAACCTGCCCATGAAAATCCAATACACCTCGTAAGTGCAAGTAAATTTCCTGTGATAAACTATCTGGTGCAGTCCTAGACAGAAAACAAATCAATTTTGTAAAAAAAGCAAACCAAAATACCAACACTCCCTCCCTACAAAGGTTTCAAAATTTATTCTCATTCTGATTTAGAAGAACACTCAAAATTCAGAAGAGAATTAAGAGGATAGAGAGAGACCAGTAGAAAGCTACCTGTGTGAAAACACATTTGGAATTTTGAAAATTTTTATTTCTAGGAAAAGAAGAATTTGAATGTATTTGTCTCATACCCTGGTCAAATAAGAAGACAGCTAACACTTCTGAACAAATACATCTCTCTTAGAATTCTTCAACTTTGTAAAGGAATATATGGATTCAAATTTTTTAAATTTCTGATTTAATTTTACCAACATTAATTTCTAGTTGCTCTTATTTAAACTTGGTTATACTCTAAGACCACCTTAAATAATTTCTTCTGTCCTTGGTGTTTATAGCCTTCAAATGTTCGTAGACAGTTAACATCTCCCTTCCCCCTTCCCCCTCCAGTCATTGCTTAGCAAGTTATACATATTTATTTCTTTTAATCTTTCACCGTAAGTCAATCCTTTCAACCCCTCAATAATTTATGTTGCTTTTCCTTGAATTTCCTCCAATGTGTCAAGATTTTTTTCTAATACTGTGAGGCCCTGCATACTTTATTCTAGACATATACTCTACTGTTTACATGGGGAGAGATAGAATATCAGTAGCTCATGTTTGCTGCTTTCTTTAATTTGCATGCTTGGTGTCTGGGTTTTTTTTAGAATACCATAAGCAATTCTTATTATTTTTCTACTTAGAGTGAGTTTCCATACCACATATATTTTCCTACATATATAACAGTCATATGAAAATGATTTCATTCCATGTCCTCCTGAAAGATCATCTGACTTCAAAAATCTGGTAAACAAATCAAAGCCACAAAAACAACTCAGTCAAATATATTTGAGCTGTATCCTCTCCAAACACAGAACTCACCTCTCTGTGCTGAGGATCTTGTAAGCATTCAAATAGGTGCTCAAGTGAATATGGCTTAACAGTTTCCAGTCTTGGAAGGTGGAATGCACACCAAGCAGTCTGGGATTTAGTAAACGTAACAAAATAGATTTTACAGAAAAATGGATTCTGTAAGGGATTGAAGGCAGTGCTTGATTTCACAAGGAAGTTTTGCAAGCTGATGTTGGTGCTGCTTCTGATGGAATGGGATTCCTTCACATACAGAAGACTGTCCAGACCTTGGGGAGACTTAATAAGTGAGTTTAGGATCAACATAAGAGGAGCTGGCGATGCTGCTGAAGCAGTGTGGGATTTGGTCCTTGTGAGTGACCACGTCATCCACAGGGGAGACCTCTGGACAGCCTTAATCCATTTTCAGGAGACACTTAAGAAATATTGCAGTATGAGAGACCAACCAAAGAGGCAATTATTAGGGTCTAGCCGAGAGGGCTGGTTGTGTTCAGATTGCCAGTGCAAACATTACCTCAGTGGTAAATGCTAATTAGAAATCAAAGTTGTGTGGGGTAAAGGAGGTATCAGAATGAAGAGCAGGTAATGACAATTTGTTCCCACTTTCAGCACCTTCATAGATGCCATTGTTCCTAAGAGTCTTTTAGTGGTATTCATCATTATATTAAGTAAATTGTATGATTAAAAAGAGATTCAAAATCAAAAATATATCATCTAATCAGCTACTCAGCATCTCTGTTATCTTTTCAACAGTATTATCATCCTCAGCTGCATGAAGCTTACAACAACAAAATGCTTATTGTTTCTTTGCTAAATTGACATAATACATTGAATGTTATAATTGAAAATATGTACATCTTTGATGCTTTATTTCAGTTTTTTAGAAAAGTTTTGTTTTGAGTTTTACTCTTCAGTTTTAAACTGTTTAAGGATATAAATAATCTGACATAATGGATATTTACAACTTTTGATTTGTAAATTATTGAAAGTAAATTATTAATATAGAGAAAAAAGATATTTTTACAATCATTCTTTCTACCCAAACTATTACAATTTTTTGCCAAATAATATAAAATTGTTTTTTGTTCATGATATGGGGCAATAACAAATGGATATCCAGTAAAAATCTGGTTTGCACCCTTGAATGCAGAAAGAAAATCATCTACTGCCATTAGAGAGCCTCTTCTTTTAAATAATCCATAAATCTTCTTTATTTGTTTTTCTACCACATGAAATTACCTATGTGCTCTAAATAGGCACCAGTTTCCTTTGATGAAATGTTTACTTTAATTTTTTCAGTCTCAATATTTCTCTTCTTTCCTCTTTGATTTGTGTTTGTGTAATAATAACACAATAATTAGATTTTAGTGGACTATTTTGTGGCAACTAATGATTCTTTTATTTTTCTGCAGTTTGTAGCATAAGACCATAGAATCATTTGGGTATGAGGGGACCTTTAAAGGCCATCTAGTCCAACATTGCCATGGACAGGGACAGCTGTGACTGGATCAGGTTGTTCAGAGGCCCATCTGACCAGACCATGAATGTTTCTGGGATGGGGAATTTCTCACGTTTATCTGGGAAACCCATCCCAGTGTTTCATCCTCCTCATTGTAATTTTTTTTCTTCTTTGTTTCTAGTCTAATTCTACCCTCTTTTACTCTAAAACCATTACCCATGTCCTGGTGCTGCAGACTCTACTAAAAAAAAAATCTGACTTCCATAGCTTTTCAAATATCATGGTGAATCATGAGGGGATACTTTCTTAATTTTCCCTCTGGCCTGCTATTCATTATGTTTTCATTATAGTAAGATGCTGTATTCCAATACTTAATATTTCTGATTTTTAGGAGATTCAAAATATGCTTCCATAATGCAACTGTCCTTCTTTTTGTGTAATGACACCACTCCTAATTTAGTCCAATCACATTTTATTGTTTTACTGCCACACCATTCACCTAAGGCAGTTTAATAGATCTACAGCATGCACATAAATATGCCTGATATTGAAAGCTGTGATGCTCTGCCACCCTTTCCATCTATATGCCAGTTTCCTCCTTAAAGTTATTTCTAGCCTTTGTTTTTCACCCTCTGAATATGTTCATTTATGTATTTAATCTATTCCTCTAGCAAGTTACTGAGTGGAGAAATTTTTCATTAATGCATGAAAATACCTTTTTAAGCAAGCTATCATACTTACAGGCTACTTTACATTTTAGAGGATTTTACTAATTAATCAAATATGTCTCCATAGAACAGAAAATAAAATTTGAGTATGTCAATTTTAAAAAGACAAAACTGAATGGAAACATTTAGGTGAGTTGCTCAAGGCAACATTTAAAATTAGTGGAAGATTCAGAATGATGACCCAATATTTCACAGGCAACACTTTGTTCAAACATTTGAATACTTCTTTGTTCAACATTTCCTCACTGTGCTTTGATTTCAACACACTTACAAGAACTTTCTTACAATTCGCCACATGGCCCTGAAACATATACAAGGATTTTTCTCCTTGTCAAATAATTTTAGCATTGTCAATCTACAGAAATCAAAGTTTTATGTCGTTGGAAAAAAAAGAATTTGCTGATCTCCTTTCAAGAACCAGAAAATTTATACGCAGGTGCGACACACCTCATTTTATTGGATTTAAAACCCTTGGCATATGTAATATGAGCTACATATGTTTTCTCTTTTAGAATTCATGTTTTTGTGCGCATAAATTTTGAAGGATGCAAAAATTTAACTAATATCTTTCACAAAAACCTTCTTCAAACAAGAGTGAGAAGTGTGAAGTTCTTCAGAACATATATGAGTTCAAAATCTGCAAGGGAGGAAAATTTATCAGTATGTCCATTACATCAACATATAATAAAGGCAATATGTCCTTTCTCTCAGGAATTTTAGCCCTCTTGCTGTTCAGTTTGCTGAACAGTAACTCTTCCTACCAGTTAGTGAAGAACAAGAACATAGGAATACCTTGCCTAATCCAATATTGTCTCTCTAGCAATGGTCAGCTGAGAAGCAGGAAAATGCATTAGAGTTTGTTCCCAGAAAGACTCCATTCTGTTAAGATTTCATTGATCTCTCAAGACTAAGGATTATAACTGCTCTAAAAACATTTCTTTTAGCATTAAATATAATAGTTCTAGCTCCTCTTCTTATCAATAGACCCAAGCATTTCTTTCTCTAAGCCTAAGTTTATACTTAAAACTGTTTTCAGGGAGGACTGTGACCATCTGAAATCAAGGTTCTGAGGGGACAAAAAACCCCATATCCTAAAAAAAATAAATCCCATTTGAATGTGTTTAACTGAGTAAGGAAACACTTGGATGAAAGCATTTTTCTGCTGGTGCACATTGCTTATCTACTACTGGGTTCAAATACTGAGTTTAAATTGAAATATAGAAATGTAATGGTAGACTGAACCTGAACAGGTATCAAGGAAAAATTCTTTCAGGGCAGAGCACTGTTCCTGAAGGGCTCCACTGCAATAAACTTTAGCCCCTCTTTTGTTGATTTCCATCCTAAAGAAAGAAAGGCACAAAGTGGAAAATTGCACACATTTCTTGTTCTGATGCTGTATTTGCAAAAGGCCAAACTCTGCATCCTTGGGCATGAGGCACAAAGCATTCACTCTCCCTAAACATAGGATTTGGCATTCTGTGGCAAAGTTTTCCCCCAGCTAAATAGGATGCACATGAAAAATATGACATGTTTAAATCTGTTTGTTTAAATAAATAACCTTTTTTTGTTGTTTGTTTGGTGAGAAGGTCAGACCTTTGCCTTTGTTGTATAAAAAGAAATACTCTTCAGTTGGTTTCTCTATAGAGTTTGAATTTGTCTACGGCTCATGGAAGAAATTTCCAGGCATATGAAAGGCATAAGGCTGGGAACAGTCAGCACAGCTTTTGACACAGTATGTCACAACAATTGTATAATGACTTCTGGTTAATATAAGAACACCATAAGTGGGGTGGAAAACTGACTGGACAATTTTGCTCAATGTTTTGTGGTTAGAGGCAACCCAGAGTTCTGAGCCTTACACCTCTGTTGGACCACAGCAGCTGGGCCCCTCTGCTCACTGTGGTTTGTGGACACTGCCCACCCCACCCTCGAGACTACAGACCTTGCAAGCTCATTTGCTGAACATTTACAGTTGGTTTATTTATGAAATTTGGACATACAGAGCATGAAGTGAGAATGCAATTGCTCCTGTGCTCTGTGTATTTCTTCCTGTACCAGATATCTGTTTACTCTTCAAAACCTGATGAGAAATTAACCAAGAGTTAATATCTGTTCTCTACCAGAAGAGTATTACAGCCACTGTTGTATTTAGATACTGAGGTGGGCAATAAGCAACAAATATATTCTGCAGAAAAACCATTAAGCAACAAAGGGTGATTCAGTCTCAGAGTTGTCTCTGAGGCACAGTGTTCTTTGGGACATCCTAACCAAACCTGTGAGGAAAAAACCCCAAACCTCTGTATGGCTTTATACCTGTGAAGAAAGTCACTATGTGATCTGATAGCTCATAAACTCATTGTAGAGAGAAGACTCTATTAATGAATGCATTGTATTTTAGTCACACACAGAATTTTTTAGGCAATTAACCACTGGAGGAAAAAAAAAAAAGGAAATTAGAAGCAATTGCCTTATTTTTGTTTGAATGTGATTAACCGAAAAGATGATGTAGTATACAGTATATTAACAAAAATATCCTATGAATATTTACCAGGCATACTTAATCAACTGAGAATACATTCAGTCAATGAATCAGTCATTTTCTGAGACCTTAGGTACTCCTAGAATAATGTACTGAAACAGACTGAACTATTGAGATGTTCTCTTGGGTCAATTATCAATTTATCATAAAATGCTAGAGTCTTCATGTGCACAATAGACAGCAAACTTGAAACCAAATTTTACAGTCTGTTGAGTATATAAAACAAATTTAGAAATGTCCTGAACATGATAGCTTTATAGATACAATGGGCAATAAAGATTTTCTTACAACCTGGAATACAAAACACACATACACACACAGAATCATAAAACCACAGAGTACCCTGAGATGGAGGGGACCCTCAAAAATCGAGTCCAGCTCCTGGCCCTGTACTTGACCAACCCTAAAACTGAATCCTATGCTGATTCATGTACTAGAACAGCATGTATTCCAAAAATCTTGTGTGATCTCCTGGATGTTTACCACTACCTAATACCTATCTTTTTCTACCAAAGCAAATGCTGGTAGATGTTATGTGACCTGCAAACTCTAAATCTTTCCATGTTAAAATCATAATTCTCATCAAGTTTCTTGAACTTAAGAGTGTAATAGCTGGTAAGGGTACAACTGAGTAGAGTTCAGTGAAAGGAAAGTAAATATAAGACCAGATTATTTGTCACTTCACAACAGGATGCTGCGTAAACAGATGAGGCCCTGCAGAAGTTAAAGCAATCCTCAGGTGTTCAAATATATTCTACCCTTAAATAGCAGTTATAGGCCATTATGTTATGACAAAGTGATGGATATTCATATTAGAATTTGCTTAATCTTTGACTTTGCATTCACCATCAACTGAGTTTAAATGGCTAGTAAAGTCATTGAATGTTCAGCCCTGACAACTTTGGATGAGTAATGGTTCTTTCATCCTAAGAAATCTTTGACTCAACCCATCAAGGCAGCTTCCACATCCCTTCCCCCTGCTGAACCCTTTATTAACATATGAGAAGTTTTTGTTAGAGGTTTCTCTTTTGTGCCTCAGTTTCCTTGTGCTGTCAGCAATACCGATACCTTTGTAACACAGCTATGTAATATGACTGATAGGTTAAAGACTAAATTTATTAAACTGAGAGATAAAGGACTTGCCCCACTGAGTACTTGCCTGGAGTAACAATGAAAATTGATGCCTTTCAGTCATAATGCTGATATATCCAAATGCACAATATAAGCTTTTAATCATAAATACCCTTCGGTCCTGCTTTATGACAATGAATTTCAAAATTGGATGTTTTCCTCTAGAGCTGGCATTCTAAACTGGAATGGAAGTAAAAAGCCAAGGAAGAAAGTGACAAAAAAAAAAAAAAAAAAAAAGGAAATAAACCTTTTGGTACATA
>VYXF01001429.1:242557-364831 GCA_013397295.1 Polioptila caerulea
AAAGGCAAACAAACCAAACCAAAATAGGAAATCAGCTGAAAAAACTTAGAATTATTATTCTTACAGAATAGACAAGAGCAGCATATATGGTGAGATGTCTTATTTTGAATGACTGATAAAGACAAAACTCTAGTTTAATTTTATCTGGTCAAGGGCTCTGAGGAAGGATTAGTAAGAAGAGGTGTTTTAACTTTTTTTGTTTTGACATACTGTCAGTTGCTCACATTCGTCTGACCATAACAATCCTGAAAGGTACATTTTTGAATGACATAGTCACATATTTGTATATTTTAAACATTCATGGAATACCATTTATTTCAGGTTGATGGGTCAAAGGGCAAGTATGCAGTTCTTATTGCTGTACAGCTAATGGCATCATTTCAAGAATGATTTTGTTTAGAGTTGGTAATGAAACCAATCTACCTCAAATATAAAAAGTGATTTTCCTGTCCTCCAAGGGAAGTAATTAGCAAGTCAACAGAATATGTGTTTTGAAGAAAAATGTTTCCTTTTTACTTTACATTTTTTCCTCCCTAGGGTTGAGAATCCTGATAATAACAAGGGATGATATAGTCAAATAGCTTAAAATGTGATGTTTAAAAGAAAATAGAATAGACTCTCTCTGCCTTTTTGAAAAAATTATGCACACTTTGGGGGATGAGGGCGTGGGAATGTGTGTTGTTATTGTTTTTTTTTCTGTTTCTTTGAATAGGAGCTGCAGCTTTTTACATTAAAAAAAATTCCAACTTTCATTAAAGTGTCATAATTTTTGTTCTCCTTTAAAGAGGTGTTGGTAAATCAGCTGCTTTACTGCCTATTAAGACTAGTGATCCGTATGGCAACTTTGTATTAAACAATTCACAACTTTAGACCAGATAACCACTGAAAATTAATCATCCACAGTGCTGAACTGAACAACCCTTTGAATCTCTAAAGATCACCAGTCTATTAGACTTAGATACTGTAATTACATTATATTTAACTTATATAATTTATAAGCTTTAAATTAGATCAACCATCTATTAGGCTTTATAAAAATGAAAAGCTATTCATCAGCTTAAAAAGTAATAAAAAAGAAATTAGCCATATTTGGAATTTACCTCCCTACTAAACAGAACAATTAGGATTTTAGAGTTTTAAGAACAATGAGTTTAGCTGGTATCATCTCTGGATTTTTCTAGTAAGTTGGATGGTGATGTCCTATTTTGATTCTTACAAATTCTGATATAATTCACTGTGATATTAAATCCTGTATAACTTTAGTTAATTTGACTTGTTCTTATTTTGCACACATAAAAGTGGAAGATGAATCTAATAAGAATTACACCACGTGCCTTATACCATCAGGTAGATGAGTCCACACACAAAAGTTGTCAATCAAATTTCTGACTCTTAGGAAGAAAAAAAAAAAAAATTTGGTTGAGTTAAAATCCAAACCTTCTGGTAGATTTTAGCTTTACTTTTTGAAACATACAGTTGAGAGATCAAATACTTAAATAAAAAAAATAGATCTAAAGTAAGTGCAAAGCAAGAACTATCTCTCAAAAAAATTGCCTATTTTTTCCTGAATAATTTAATTTCAATTTTTCTATTACTATTTTTTAAAAATCATCTTGTGGCTAGGTACATACTATTTGCAGCTCATTTGCTGGGTTTATGTCTGGATTTGTGGAATTTCCAAGCTCCTAGTTATTGGACAGGAGAATTTTTATCTTTTACACAAGGACAACAGAACTCCATTTTCTCAGGACTATAAACTTACACTCTATGAGAAGAGCTCCTTTTAAACCTCTGCCACCTAAAATGGAAAGAAGAGGAGAAACTGAAGCTGTCTGAATACAATGTCTATGACAGAGCCAATAAACCTCAAGCTATGACAGCACACCTGAGAAAGGGCATTCCCTGGTGCCCCATTCAATCTCGTGGAGGTGCTATCAGCACTGATATCAACAAAAAATCCTTGAGCATTAAACATCTAATATTTGACAGCTGTACAAAACTAAACCTTCCTAAGCCAGAGAACTCACCCCTTATAACCAAAAGCCAGTGAAACCGCAGTGTAATCTTACTAATAGCCCCTTGTCATAATAACCATATTGGTGAATATTGTTTCTGGCTTGTTTCCCCTCTTTCTTAACAGGATAACCACTCAAGCAACATTCTTGCCTTGGTGCAGTAAGTGATTGATGATAGGAGTATGCATGGGAATTTTTATTTCTTATAGAATTTATCTGAAAACAGTGCTGACAGGAGAGTCCCTCAAATTCTTAAAACAGCCCCTGGGTAAACAACTTTGCTGTCTAAAAGATCACACATGCATATATTTCATGGGTTGGAAGTTGTACGCTTAATCTTGAGAGCTCATGTTGTTTTCACCTAAATTTGTCATGTGAATTTGAAATGTAGCAATCTGTGTCACCTTGGGATGTTTGTATTGGAATGTTTTACTGAAGCCCTAGTCTGACAGGGAAGAGATGAAGTATTATCTTAGATTTGTAGATTTTCAAGCCAGGAAGAATTCTACAATCAGCTAAAATTTCTTTCTTTGTATAACACAGGACCTGCACAACATGAGGAGCTATAATTTGGGCAGGCTGCCTAATTTGGCATTGGTTTAAACTTGGCAGTGATATGACCTCATGTAGCCAGATTTTGCTGGAAATGTTATAAATATATATTGTTCAGAATTGAGACTGACAACATTCAATCACTTTTATGGCTGATAGTGAAATAAGGTTGCTGTCTTCTCAATGATAATGTAACACTTATATGACCTAATAATTTTAATACGTTGGAATAGGTCTTATATTTAGGTTACTTGAGAATTTGATATTAACCACTATTATTTTGATTTTTTTAGACATGGTTTATGATTTTTCTATTAATAGATATTAGTTAAAATAAGTGGAGTGATAACTCTATGTTTTCTATGAATTTCTGTTCAGAATCAGTTTGGAACCTGACAGATCCCTGAAGCAGAACACTGAGATAAGAGAGCACTCTGTGACTCAATTGGGTCATTTAGAATTGTCCTAACAGGTATTCCCAGTAATATCTATGATGACATTTTAAGGACAATTTTTTTTTATTGATTACTTTTCTAAAAAATAAATAGAAACTGCAGACTACTCTGCTTATTTGGTCTCAATTTCAAATTTTCACAACAGGAAGCTAAAGTGTTGTAGTTTTATCCCTCTACATTGTGATTATCTATTTAAAACTGATTTTATTTTTCCCTTTTTTCCTTTTCTGTATAATGTCTCATATCCCCTGTAAGAAATGGTCATGGTCCTTATTAAAGACTACATTCTTGATTAGTTCCTAAACACCACACAGCTGCTTATTCCCTCCCACAGAGTGTAATAGAAGAGAAGATTGGAAAAAATTAAAACTCATGGGTTGAAATCAATTCAGGCAGAGTAGACCCCCTGAAATCCAGGAGGAAATGGTTAGTGGTCTGATGAGCTCAGTATTGGGGCCAGTTGTGTTTAATATCTTTATCAGAGATGTGGATGGGGAGATTGAGGGCACTCGCGGGCAGTTCACAGATGACACCAAGTTGGGCTGGAGTGTTGATCTGCTGGAGGGTGGGAAGGCTCTGCAGAGGGATCTGGACAGGCTGGATCCATGGGCCAAGGTCAGCTGTTTGAGGTTCAACAACGCCAAGTGCTGGGTCCTGCACGTGGATAGCAACATCCCCTGCAGTGCCACAGGCTGGGTCAGAGTGGCTGGAAAGCTGCTCAGTAAAAAAGGACCTGGGGATGCTGGTGACAGCAGATGAACATGAGCCAGGTGTGTCCAGTGGGCAAGAAGTCTAAGGGCACCTGGGCTGTATCAAAAACAGAGTGACCAGCAGGACCAGAGAAATGACCCCTGGGCTGGTGAGGCCACACCTGAAGTGCTGTGTCCAACTTTGGCCCCTCACAATGAGAAAAATATTGAGGTGATGAGGGAGTCAGTGAAGGGCAATGGAGCTGGTAAAGGGTCTTACAAGGAGCTGGTGAAGGGACCTGGGGGTGTTCAGACCTGGGGACCTGGGGAAGATGTTGCTCTCTACAACTACTTGAAAGGAGGTTTTAGCAAGATGAGTGTTGGTCTCTCTTTCCATTCAACTAGTGGCAGGACAAGAGGAAGAGCTTTTAAGATGGGCCAGAGGAAGTTTAGATTGGATTTCAGAAAGAATTTCCCTACCTGTAGGGTGTTGTCAAACACTGGAACAGATTGCCCTGGCAAATTGTGTCAAAATCCCTGGAGATATTTAAAACCTTTGCACTTAAGGGCACGATTTAGGGGTATATTTGCCAACGATAGGTTAATGACTGGACTCGGTGGTGTTAAAGATCTTTTCCTTTCCAACTTCAATGATTCTATAATTATATAACTTATGTCAAATAGATGACTAATTATTGTACTGTGTAATGTAGTGAATGATTTTACAGGTAATTCAGATCTGTTTGTTTCCTTTTTGTTGCTCTTATCTTTATTTTTTCTCGTCTGTAGTTGCTTTTACTTTTTTCCTACCTGATACCAATTGTGAAGCAGATGTGGTTTATTACTATGCTTTTTCAAGCCTTTTCTGTCTCCTTAGTGATTCTGTGTTATATATTATGATGGGATTATTATGATAATGTTTTAGTACTTACACTTTATCTTTGTCCTTCTATTAGTTCCCAGTTTGCATATATTTTGCCTGTGTATCTTCTCTGTATGGCCGTCAAATATTATTCCACAACACAGTTTTCTGGCACTATTAAGATGAATTTTTAAAGTTATATTTGTATGATGACCATGATATATCAAACATACCAAGATAATATAATTATTGTAAGTATTAGATTTGTATATGTCTAAACATCATGGTTAGAACTAGCACCTCAGTGAATTCAGAGATTTCCTTTCAGAGACGTCATGATACTCTTTTCTTAGCTTTTAACATTCCATTCTAACTCATCTTCTTGTTTTATGTTTGTTTTTGATAGGTCAACCCACATAGCCCAGACATGCTCATTAACATACTTTATAGCTTTCCCACATAATTTGAGATCCTGCTGTTTTATCTCTGTTAGCAAGATTTTGGTAGTTTGCCTATTACTTGCAGATTCTATATCCACTTACCACACACTTTCTGTTCACTGCTCATTATCCCAATAGGTCTATAAAGACAACAATAGCGAATGTGGCAAGAAAAATAAAAGCTCATTATCTTCACAGATTGCTAATACTCAGAAAATTGTAGTAAAGCTATGTCAGATCCTGCAAATCCTTTTCACTTCCTTCTTTCCTTGACAGCTCAGTCATTGAAGGGAACATCCATGACTGCAGACATCTGTGTTTCAGCCAGCCAGGCCAGACTCATTTTATAATCAACACAGAGAAATGAGTCTTTCTAGGTATTAATTTGTCTTGACCTAGTTTAGATATATGAAGGAGGAGGATACGAATTATGATCTAGCAGGATCCATTTCTCTCAGACTACAAGGACAGTGTGCAGAACTAATTGAGTGTATGGAGGTTTGCACTAGAGATATAACATTAAGGTGAGATGAATCCCACTTCCAGTAGTAAATGGCAAAACTCCAACTTAGAAACATATGCATATCCAAGACATTTATGAGAAATGTCTTGGTTGTGCAGCATTTCATACTTTGACAAATGATATTTTTGAAGAATAAAGACGTGTTTCTCTTGCTTTTTGTAATCTCTATGAGCTTTTGTTCTAGTTAGGTGCATGCTTTCATCTCACAAGTTTTTCAGGTAAAATGTATTAATCAGGGAGAGGACGAATTGAAATTTAGGCAACAAATGTCTATACTTTAACATTGTTTTTCACATCTATTGTACTGTTGTATATGTTATACATTTATACTGCAATATATGAGACTTAACCCTATGCATCACATATTTGCATTTGCTTCTTGTAAACTAGAATATCAGGCTCATTTTATAAATTGAATATATATTCACACGCTTCAGGATTTATTAATTTTAATGCCAGAAGGGATAATTCTGATCATTTAGTCTGACCTACTGCTTAATCCGTTGTCATGGGTTGCAGGGCAAAATGTAACCAAAGGTGTGTTATTCCATCACCATTTGTTGGAGGCTGGGGTGGGGGGTGATGTAATCTTCTGTTGATGAGCCAGCTGATAAGAAATCAGTTGGGGCAGTTTCTTTATCTCTTCCACAACCCATCCTCCCTCCAGGGAGAGATCTTCTCCTAATGGGCCATTGAGTCTCACTGATAAAATTCCATCATTCCGTTGGGAAATGCTCCACCCAGGGGGAGGAGCCAAGCNATAAAGAACTGTTATTCCTATTCCTATATCTTTACCTGAGAGCCCCCTTAAATCCAAAATTATAATAATTTGGAGGGAGGGGGTTTACATCCTTCATTCCAAAGGAGGCTCCTGCCTTCCTTAGCAGACACCTGTCGTTAAACCACGATGTCTGCGCAGAGAATTTCGCAGTTTCAATATTTTCTGAAATAAACAACACAAATGAGAGTACCCAGAAATAAGTTTGATGAGGAGCTGACTAGTTGATACATCATTTTTGCAGATCATTATTCTAATGTAGGTATCCCAAACAAAACACAACCACATACAGTTGGATTGCTTATTTGTGTTAATTCTTTAAACAGCCTTTCTCTCGCCCTAGGGAGAAAAATCTTACAGTTTGCTCTGCTACAAAAGCATTTTCCAATTACATGGGTGAGATCATGCTACAACTTTCTCCCTAACCCTTAACCAACTCCCCCTTCTCAGATACATCAAAAAATGAGCTAGTGATGTTTGGTTCCAAGACTCTTGTATTTTCAGTCAATCTATCACTTCTGTCAAACAATCCCCAGACTTCAAGTCCTTCGACTTGTTTGAAAGACCTCCAGAGTACGAGAACTAAATGCTTGCCTGAAAACTTTCTTCATCCTTTAATATCTTCATATCAGAAAACTGATATTTATTTACTGTATTTTAAGCCAACTATTTGTCTTCTCTACCATGGTTATGGAGGGGGAAGGAAAGATTGCTCTGGATATTTAGGGACTATTACTGTGCAACATTAACAGTTCTTTAAAGACAACATCTGGGCCATACACCAAACTTCAGACTTCTTCAAACACTTAAATGCTTCCCTTCTTATTGCCTTTTAAGGTGGGAAGAACTCGATAAATAACATGGAGTTGTTTCATTAAGACCTTCTTTTAGCCAGGCTATCAAAATAGCTACCAAAAAAACGCCAAATTTGGCTGTTACAACCCTTTCAGCTGCTGTACATCAGAGTAGACAATATTTCTTTCCACTCATCTTGTTTCCTACAAATATATTTATCTGTCCTTTATTGTTTCCCATGTAAAAAAGAGTTCTCTGTGGCAAGGATCATCTGTTTGATCTGGGTTTACCAGAGGATATACTTCTTTCTAACTTAAGGCCTGAAGCATGATCATAGTGCAATTCTTACAATTTTTACTATGTTGTTCTTTATGACTTGTGTTTCTCTATGAGGTAAATAATCCAAAATATAATTAGTAATATCTATGTCTATGAGCAAGTTTGGTGAAGTTATTGAGATACTCCTAATGGAATGACATTAATGCCACAAGCAAATTTACTGGTAGGTTTATAAACGGGCATATATATATATAATTTATGTATTTTTGAACACAAGTCTGAATTTTTTCAGCGTGTGTTAAGTTTTGGTCCATTAACAGCTCTGCTAGTATAAAGAAATGATAACGATAATCAATTACTTTTTGCTGTCTGTCTTGAACTATTGCACAATAAAAATATGAAATAACTTCTTTTGTGAATTTGGATTTATGTATTAATAAATATATTAAAAAAGAGGATTTGAGGATTTTTTATATTCTTAAAGATGCAATAAAGGTTATCCTTGTCACCTAAAAGCAACTCGTACTATAACCTGACTCATTTAGCTGTACGAATAAGAAAATAAACTGACTTCTAGTTTGTCATGCAAAAATAAATGAATTTAAACTGCTTCTAAAAAAATACGAGGAAGTGTCAGCATTTTGTGAAATGTGAATACTTCCTTGGAATAATAGGCATGTCAACTTCTGTTTCTAGTAAAAGAAGTTATAGATAAAAAGTCATCCTGTAATACATCACTGATAGTTTTGGCACACTGTGCTGGAGCCCAGATTCATTTATGTGTTTGTGTGTGTGTGTGTATCTGTGTACGTATACATATGTGAGTACATATAAATGTAAATATATGTATGTAATACATACACATATACTAAAAACCACGAGCTTGATTCTGACTTTAATTATCTGCTTTCTGTGCTATCACCTTGAATTTTCACTGCCTGAAAGGAAAATGGATTGGCCCTCATTGGTATTGCTATGAGTGTTTGGAGTAGTTTCATGTATGAGGGAAGATTTAGCCACAGATTTTGCCTACACAGACTGTCAGATTTTATTCCCTGAATTTTGGTTGTCTATCTCAGGTTGTCTAACCAAGTACTCCAGGTTTTGATTTTCTCAACTATATGTTCTATTTAAAACTATCTGACAAATTCTATAAAACATTTTGATCTTAAAAAAAAAAAAATTGCTACAGGTGTTTTTTTTATTAAATCCTGTCATGAAGTATGATTGCAATTACATTGATTTGGGTTTTACTGACAACCATTTGATTTTTATTTTTATTTTCCTATGTCTTACTGTATGACACATAATTTAGCTTCTGATTAAAAACTTCTTGTGCGCCAGGAAACAGTTTTAACCCAATCAAGATCTTTCCATCAGCATTACTTCTGGTAGGTACCTTTACCAAATTCTTCTACTTTTACCAGCTTTGGATAGCCCTTTTTGCTCCACCAACTTTATTCACCACTGTATGAACGTATGTGGAATGAGAAGTTGACCAGAACAAGTGAGTGCATTCCAGCTCTTAACAGGTGAGACCTGTAATCCTGACATTTTCTGGTCTGAATAGAAATCCTGGGAGCTCAGTGCTCTGAGGTCATATAAAAAGAGAGCTGGAAAGAGAGGATGTATGTGATGAGGTGGTCAGTGCCCAAATGATGCTGATAATTGATTCTGTGGTAGGATTCTGAGGATAGATCCCTTGAAAAATCTGTTATTCAAAATAAATAACACACAAACTCTCTAAACGTTAAAAAAAATACTTGTCTATTGGATGCACATATTCATATATGCTTGCATAATCACATCCGCATATGAACTTGGAAGAATTTGTTATAATAATAAATTTTTGGCCTATTTATTGTGCTTATTAGGAGTCCTTAGTCATTGAAATGAGATTTAGAGTTCAAATCAGATTCACAACAGCTTTATTTTCTCTTTCTTGATCTATAATAGAAAGGCGGAAGGGGCAAATATAATAACATGTAAAAATGTTTCTGGGCTTAGTAACCCTGTTGATTTAATTCATCTCATTGAGGTACTACTATAATGACACAGAAAGTGGTGGAAAGTTCAGAGACATTAATCTTCTTATCTGTGCACTGGAACTCACTCTGAAAAAATACATGAAGGAGGACTGATGAATGCTGCTTCATTAGAAGAATTTTAAAATGCAATTTGTCTTCATGAAAATGAGGGGTTACACATTTCCAACTTTCCTCTGTGCCTCTTAGAAATATTTTTTAAGCAATAACCTTTGATGCAGAATAGTCTTTATGGTAGGACAGCAATTATTATAGAAGAGAGGTATGTCCTGGTCAATCTGTTTGTGAATCACAGCAGTGGAAAATCTTAGACCTGCAGATTCAAATTTCCTAAATATACTTATGTGATATCAGAAACAAAAATTCCTTTTAACTAACTTGGCTCTATGTTCAGTAGATTACGCAAAAGCTTTTCATAGTGCTTAAGGCAAATGGCGCAGGTGATGAGCTAAAACTTGATTAATCCTTTTAATTTGCAGGAATTAAAGTGGTTTTTTCCTAATAGAATATTGGCTGTTAGAATAACTTTGTAATAGAATAATGGATACTCTTTCTATTACTCATACCTGGTTAATTCCAGACTTCTTAAGAGCTTTATCATAGGACTGTGCAAAATGTGGGAGAAAAAATGAACTGAAAAGGTGCAGGTAGGACATTTGGAAATAGAGATCAAAACCTGTCTGGGCAAATGCATCTTGCTGGGATAATAAGATTTCAAAAAATTGCATTGACTGATTGCTCATTTCCTGCCTTAGCATGTATAACCCTCGGACATACAGGGATCTGAAAGCAAAGCCACTGAAGCCAGCGGACAGATTGTCATTAATGAAAATATGTAATAGAATAGAACTTAGATCAGAATTTAAGAGGAGGAGTGGTGGACTTGGCAGTGCTGGGTTAACAGTTGGATTCAGTGATCTTAGAGGTCTTTTCTAACCAAAGTGATTCTAAGATTCTAAGTGCATGCCCTTGTCCAGCATGATAAAAGTTCCCTGTTTTCCACCTTCCCTGAAATTGCTTGGATTGTCAGCCCTCTGCTTAGAGGTATCCTTTCCACATTAATCTGCCTGATTCCACTTACAGTGCTCTCTAATAGAGTTGCAGTGGAAGAAAAGGCTAAGAGAGGGGACACTGATCCAACTCCTCTACTGGAGTGGGCTTTTATGTCTGTCTTCTACTGTGTATTCTTTTTTATTCCTTTTGTTTTTTTCCATCTCTTGTATGCTCCTTTTCAGTATACTGGTTCACAATTTTAAAAAAGAAAAAAAAAAATAAAAAAAAAAATTTTGATCTTCTGGTAAAATTCACAGTCCTATTCCCTGCACAGGCTGAAGCCTTCTCCTCTAAAGGCCAGGCTCCCAATGTTGCTTCCCAGCCTCCCACCTCCCTCTTGATTTAAACTCAGTTTGAAGCTCTTGTCCATGACCACTGTCACCATGGTTGAACCCATGTGTGGGAGCACTGGCTTAGGCACAGCATTGTCCCTGGCTGGCCCATCAAGCATCCATGTAAGGAAACTGTCACTGGTGTGATCTAGGAGCCTCCTAAGCCATCTACCCAGTTCTAGGTTGTCTCCCCACAGATGTTGAGAGGGTTCAAATTTCCTTGTAATGTGAGGGCCTGAGAGTGGGAGATTGCTGATAGTTGTTAAAGTCCTCTATGTCCTCTTTGTGAGGTCATTTATGACACATCCTAATCTTAATATTCATTTATGACATTTCATTGGTCTTAGAGTCTGAAATTTCAAAAAGGTGAGATACATTCTTCAGATTATTTCAGTGGGCTTTGAGTCAGGCTGATCCAGACATCATTAACTGTACTGGAGAAATGAACCTGTCACACACTATATTTTTAATATGACTGCATCACTTATTTTACCTCCACTAAATTCTTCCTCTGCATCTCACTCCTAGTACTGTTCTCCCAATGTTTAAGCCTAGGCAGTGTTGGAAAGTAGGTGGCAAGATACTGCAAAAATGAATTCAAACTTTTAAATATGGGAAATGGAGTGTAATACTGAATAGACAAAAATTATTCCAGGCCTAGGCAGAAAGAATCTGAAAACAAGACGTAAGCAGCCATGCATAAAATGTCTGAAACCACAGAGGAAATAACCGACAAGATGAGTGGTAACAAGGTGAGCAACGTATTAAAGTGAAAAAAAAATCCCTCTAGAGAAGACAAGATGGATGAAGGAAGAAAGTTACTGTATTTGTGAGAGAGTGTTTAATATACTCAGCTGTGTAAGACTTTCAGGGAAAAGATCACTGATGCTATCAGAAAATTCACTGTTATTATGGACTAATGCTTCCATCAGACAAAGGACACAGTGAAATTAGAGGTGTATCTTCTCCCTTTCCAAACATCCCACAAAGTTTCCCCTGATAAAGTTTAGCTGAATCACTCAGGTCTGGAATCATCCAGGGAGTTCAAGAAAATGTAGCATGTACAAGAACTGTCAGTCCACCTATGGAAAAGCTATAAAAACACACTGGAGATGGTGAGGGCCATCTCTGTGTCTGTTTGCAAAGAGAAAGGCAGCAAATAGATCAGGATACTAAGACTTAATAAAAACAGGAAGTGAGGTGAAGGACATATCTCTTCTTTGCCCCATATCCTGTGTTTTTTAGCTGAAATCATCTTATTTTGATTGTCTAAATCTTAATATGTTTTTTGTACAGTTATGCTCAACTTTACACTACATAATCTAATATCTTCCATTAGTGCAGTCATCTTGCTGTGTGGATTTGAGCTTCAGAAACTGCAAGGATTATAGCAGGAGCCCAAAGACTGTATCAGCACTATGATTACATCACACTATGCATATATCATTTACTTTGATTAGGGGCTGTTTCAAAGCTCCTAAGGTTTGACTCATTGTAATGCCACATGCCTGAAATGAGTCAACATTTGTAAGAATTTTGACTCCTTGGTAATTATAAAATTAAATTTGGAGCCACATTCATTACAGACTTAGTTTTCTTGTCATTCAAAAGGACTGTTTTAGAAGTAAAACAGGGTAGGAAATAGCTCACTTTAATCTTAGCTATCTTGAAGGCTTCTCTTTCCCCGCTGTTCAGGAATTATTCAGTGGAGATATTCCACTCTTAAAATAGGCTGTTGAATATATTGTGTCTGGTTGTGATGGAGTTAATTTTCCCCATGGCAACCCTCATAGTGCTGTGGTTTGTATTGGTGTGTTTGTGTTAGCTAGAAAGGTGTTGGTAACACACCAGCATCTGGCTACTGCATAGCATCAAGGACAGAATCAAGGCTGTCCCCCCTCACCAGTGAGCTGGGCATGGGCAAGATCTTGGAAGGGGACACAGGCAGGACAGCTGACCCAGACTGACCGAAAGGATATTCCATACCACAGGAAGTGTATGCACAGTTGTATCTAAGAGAAAAGGAGGAGGAGGAAGCACATTTGCCATTATGATGTTTTCTTCCAGAGCAACCACGACATGCACTGAAGGCCAGCTTGCTAAGAAGTGGTTAGACATCACCTGCTGATGGGACATAGAGAATGAATCTTTTGCTTTCTTTTGCTTTCACATTGTGCCTTTGTTTATATTTTATTAAGCTGACTTTATCTTGTCCTACAAATTTTTTCCTTATTTTCTGCCCCACCTTGTTATGATAGAACAGCTTGGTGGGCACCTGGCATCCAACCAAGGCAAATCCACTACACTAAGTTAGTGAGTTACCCTCTAGAAATGATGATTCTTCTCTGCTTTAAATATGTATCTAGATCATTAGGATCTTATATTAAAGACTCTGTGAATCCTTGGAGCAGGATTTTGTCTGACATTGAAATATCTACATTTGTGTCCACCCCAATTCAACATCAAAAAGTACTAGAAGTTTGAACTTGAGTAAATCACAGAATTATAGAATATCCTGAGTTTGGAAGGGGCCCACAAGGATCATTGAGTCCAGCTCGTGGCTCTGCTCAAATCACCTTTAAGAATCACATCACATCCTCACATGTGATTTCACACCACAAAATCAGTAAAGCCAAAAGAGAGATTTGTCTTAGACCAAGGAGATAAGTAAGAGGTAATTTATTGGTTAAGATGCCCCTAGGTCACTGAGTTGGCAGCTCTGACACGAGTTACAAAACTGCCCCAACATTCTGTTTTGACAGCTAGAGGCCATGTAATATATTCCATGATGGAATATAAAAATGGACACCTAGGTTCAAGAAGCTGAATCCTGTCCCTAGCATCCCCCTAGAAATCTATATACAGACATTTTAAAGCAAGTATTTTAATCTCTGAGCAAATCCTCCCTCCCTTAAACTAAGGAGATAAATCTTGCTTTAAACCACCAAAATTAAATTTAAGAACACAACCTTGATTCTAAACTCTGGCATATATTTTGCTTACATAGCAGTATATTCCCCATAATTTTAGCTTAGGATATAAACTGAAAGCCAAAATAACACCTATATACTTCAAATTAAATTTATATGTAAAATGGGTAGCTAAATCTAAAGGGATGATGTAAAAAATCTCCCCAAACTGCTTAGACTCCTAAAATCTGACTCCACATACACACCTTAAATATACTACTAATGACCATCATGCTCTGAGACACAACTGTCCTGATATCCCAAGACAAAGGAGCAGATCAAGCTCCATTTCAAATTAAAATGACAGTGGCGTGCTCCCAATCTTCAGTGTGGCAACCTACCTCTACAGAGCACATTGTCATCAGAACATTCTCTTATGGAAACATTGCCAGAAGGACAGTGAACAAGCTGGAAATCCATCTGCCTAAAAAAGCTTTGGGATTTTGTCAATGGGTTTTTCTTTCTCTGCTGCAGATTGGCTGCAGGCACTCCATGATCTACATATTGTTTACCTTCTGCCCATATGTCTGCCCTGTGGACAGCCTGAAGATTGACTGTAGAGAACTTCTCCAAATAGTTCTGCTGGCGTGCTAGTGAGCAGTGGGCTCTACAGCATGTGTGGCCCTGTGCTCTGCATCTGGCTTCAGGCTTGCTTCAGGCTTGCTCCACAGAGACACGAATCTACTCGTGAAAGGTAACCCCAGGATACTGATAAGTGGCAGCATAGGCAAATTGGCTATCTAGTGTCATTTAGCATGCCCTGGGACATCCCAGGCACACACACACGTCTGGAATTTACAGTACAAGGTTGTGTCCTGCTTGAATAGCCTCTGGGGGGCCACTGGAAAACTTCATCACACTGAATAAGAACATTAGACACCTCTCCTCAGGAAACAATATCTCAAATGACCACAGCTCTTAGAAGAGGTGGCATGTATAAAATTAACACATATATTTGAAGACATTACAGGAAGATGTCAACAACATGCTGTGACCCAAATCCTCTGTCTCTCTTGCCTCATACTTAAAGATGGATCTTAGTTTATTTGCTGCTGTCACCCCTGAGAGAACACAACAAGGTCTACTAAGTTTTTTGGGGAGAGAGTGATAAAATAAAACAGAAACTTTAAAGCTTATGTCACCACTGGCCTTAAATATGCCCTGAAACTCCTACACTTGGGTATTTATAAGGCAAAATGAGAAAGGTGGGCAGATCCCAGTATATTACAAATGTGTAGATATAACTACAATTTAATATAGAAAATATAAGAACATTGGAATAATTTAATTGAAAAGTAATGTAGCTATCATAAACTAAGAAATAGCACAGCTGGAGGATTTTAAAAGTGATTTGGAAGCAAAATCCTCTCATTGAATTAGAGAATAAAAATTCAGTTAGGGACCTTGTAGAATAGCAAAGCTGGTAGAGCTTCTATAGCTAAGGGCCTGTCAGCATTTCTATTACAAACTAGTACTTTCTGGGGATTATACTTCATCCATAAGAGTTTGATGTGGAATGAACTTGGGATAAAATGTCTCAGCATTTGAGTAATGTAATGGTAACTCTATTAGAAAAAAAAAATCTGTATTCACTTTGTAACTGTTGCATCTACTGCATTGCTACGCTGCACATTTTGATTTAAAGATACCTGAGCTAATGCTGACCTAAGGAAATATGTCCACATAATATAGTTCAGCCAAAGATTTTAAGACAAAATAACTCTACTGGTATGATGTTATGCACAAGTTACTCAGCCAAAATTCTCAGACTGGTTCATATTCTCAGGCAAGGTTTTTTCTTCACCAGGGATATTTCCATTCTGTTCGACTTGCTCCTAACTCATGTCTGCAGCTCATCTGTGTTGTTCCTCTACGTGATCAGATAATGGGATAAAAAGAAGGTTGCCAGTTAAACAGTTAAAGGTTAACAATCATAAAAAAATTCCTGGTCTGTTATAGATCAATCTAGAGAATTAAAATGGAAAAATTAAGAGAAAATGACCACAATGGGTAATTCCAATCCCATATTAATATTATTTAGTCTTAGAAGGAATTAAGAGATGTAAAACCTACTGTGATCTTCTCTTTAGATTTATAAAATCATAGAATTATGGAATGTTTTGGGTAGGCAGGGGACCTTGAATTTCACCTTACTATTTCCAGTAAATTTTTTGTATCTCAACTGGTGATCTTTGTCATTTGTGCCTTCAATCCTCTTCTGCAGCCTGCCACAGGTGAGGGGAAGAAGGGAGAGTGGAGCAAGAAGTGTGTGGTTTTAGTAGGAGCACTGCATTGGAGAATACCATTCCTCAACCACAACAGGTCTGAATTTATGTTCTAATTGTCAGTGGTTCATCATTTCACATGACCAAGCACATAGCTTGGTTTACTTGGGAACAAGCTTCCAGTCTCACTGGACACTCACATGGAGCACTGGGGAGGCAGGGTTGCAGAAATCATGATTAATGACAAGATTATACAAGATTGAGTGCTGGAGTCTGTCTTAAAAATAAAGATAGGATGTGGGAGCAGAGGAGGAGCTAAAGATTCTAAGAGCTTGAGGTCTATTCTCTCTCCTTTTTCATGGTCCCTTTGTATTATAAAGTTTTAAACTTTAAAATTTTGGAAGCTATTTAGAAATTTCCTGAGGATGAAAGGTGAAAGAAGGAAAAGATGAATGGACTAAAAAGAGAAGGAAGACTTAGGAGAAAGCAAATACTTTCTACTGATGAGGAAAGTACCTGCATGGAAAGATGAATGTGATAACTTTAGTGCGTTCCCCTTTGGGGAACAAAGTAGTTTTCTGTGGATTCATGATGCAGTGGTCAGAGAGGAAAAAGTTCATTTTTTTTTTCTTTTTCTTACTAGAATGCTACAGACTAACTCAGAAGAAAGCTGCTTTAACTATGAATTCAATTTATTTACTAGAGATGGAATACCAAATATGATCTTACAGTAACTTATTCATTCTCTTTTGCTTTGTCCATATGAATTTTTCACAGATTTTCTTTTCCAGCAGGTATTTTCACCTCCTGAACATATATGAAATATTCCAGGCTAATTGTTTCCAGTTTCCCCCGGTAGGAAAAGAATTTCCAATCAAGGTTTACAGAATTGTTAGAGAAAGGAACATTTAAAAATAATGAACATAATCTGTCTTCAGACAAAAAATCCAAGAAGTAAAAGCCTCTGGGGACCTTAAAATCTCTCTGAGATTGACAAAATAGCAATAACCTGGGCTATATTACCCACAAAGTAGTCTCATCTCTGACTTTAATTCTTACCAGCCTCCCATCTCTGAATCCCAACACTTTCTTCACCCAAAACAAACATTAACAAGATCTTGTTTTGTTAAATACATAACATATATAGTCTTCTCTAAAAAATGTAAATGTACTTTTTGCCAGATTGATAAATCAACATCGCAAGTAAGGTGGTTTTAGTTTTGGGGATGGCTATTTTGGTGGTGGCATTTTCTTTGGACTATATTTTTTAAATTTTTTATTGGTGTTTTTTTCTCTTTAAGAAGGGTTCACAAAAGCTTTTCCCTGTCATAGTGTTCATTAAAGGCCTACATGTGGTTTCAGAGAATGGCATGAATGAAGAAAATGAAAAAAAAATCAATAATTTTTTCCCGCTGTAAGGAAGAACTAACCTTTTCTTGCTAACCTTTCTCTATTTTGAAGGTTAGCTGAAGTAGTTTTTGAGGGACTGAAGTTGGATTCCTCAATGACCCCTTGGTAAGGAGATGCACTATGAATATAGAATAATTACTTAGGTTTAAAGGTAGATTTCAGAGCAGCCAAGATTCCAACTCATGAATTAGTTTAGGAATCTGACACTTTCTAGCCTTCTCATTTAATTTTTAATATGTAAAATAAGAATATAATTTATTATCAGATTCAGCAAAACAATTATATTCCTCTGTGTGCTGGCAGATCTGCTAAGATGAGACAGATGCTCTGTCTGGTCCTACTATGCCATAAGAAATGACACTATAAAATGTCTCCTCTTCAGCTGTTGTATTTATACCCAAAAAGTGGAGCAATTTCCACAGAAGAAAGGAAGTGCACAGTTTACTTACAAACATTCTCATTGCTGTGCAGTCTGCCCAGCCAGAAAAGATGTAAAATGAGAATACTCAAACACCTTTATGAAGAAAAAGACTTAAAGACTATATTTAGCATATTCTGAATGACCATTGTAAATCTGGAAGTATTTTGCATAAAGATGATTGGAAGCTCCTCATGTTTGATTCACTTCAGTTAGTCCTGGGAAGTCACTTGCTTATGACTCTCCCTTCAGAAACACAGAATTCCTTCTATTTACTGAGGAGAGAGTGGAAACACTTAATGTGCTGCCCAGAGTGTGCCTCTGAGATAAGGTGCCCTGGCTCAGTACACAATGAGCACAGAGACCAAGTTACAGTGCCCGGAAGACCAAATACAAATTCAGATTAGAAATAAAGCCTATGTATCTAACAAACAGAACAATTGAACATGAGAAGAACTTACCAAGGACTACTGTAGATTTTCCATCACTAGAGTTTTAAAATCAATAGTGACTGTGTTCCTAAGACATATGCTTTACTTCAAAACAACACTAATTCACAGTTTTTATAATGGCCTGCATCATGCAGAAGCATACACTGTTAAATCTCTTTTAGTTTTATACTCTGAATCTTGGACGGCAGATGTTTCCATTAACTGGAAAAGTAGAAAAGAAGATTTTGTCAATAACAGCAGCGGTACATGAAAGTAGAGGTTTAAATAAGCATAAATGTGACAGTTCATCTGCTGCTTTTTCTGTGTTAAACGTAGTAGAGGAAATGCTCATGTCCATTCCGTGGACCATCTGTCCTTTACTCATCATGTTATACTCCTGATAAAGTGAAGAACATTCATGACCTATGCCTAGGGGCAGAAGACAGCTTGTAACTTGTCCCCAAAACTTAGAAAGCAAGCCCTTTTCCTTCCATGTCTCTCCTAAATAAATTTATTTGAAACATATCATGAATGACAGAAAAGAAAATTATTAAAATGTGGACCTTAAAAGTGACAAAATTACTTCAAGATAGTATATTGAATACTCAAAAAGATATCAATTCATAGGAAAAATAACACTGTGAAGTTGCTTTGGAATAGGAAACGGAGAAAGAAAATAAAAGAGGGAAAGAAGAGGAACAAAATGAAAGAAAACAACCTTGAATTCACAGTAAATTAAGACAAGGTTTTGCTAATTTACAGAGGCCCTAAAAAGGCTGTCCATTGATGAAATAAATAAGTAATTTACATACAGCCATCAACAACTCTATGAACAGAGTGATGGGATCACCAGACTTTTAGCCTCCAAATTATAGAAGTGACAAGAATCCAGAAAACTCTTTAGATTAAAACACCCCTTGACACAACAGATACTTGATCTTGCAGGTTTTGCAGAGGTGTTTGCTTTCTTTTATCAATGTCCATATGGTGATATACCAGATTACAATTACCTGGAGAGATATTAAGAGTTTTATAGATGATAAAGCCAATATACTTTTATTCATCGCAGAGCAGAAACAAATGTATAAAGAATCTTTTTCCATGAAAAAAGCAGAAGATATGATTACTCCTGAAAAATAAAGTGCTAATCCTTATTCAGCATCACATGTGCATGAGGGCACTAGTGAATTACTAATCCATGTAGAAAGTGGGTTTGGGTATTAAGCTCAAGATTCCATCCAAAGAAAAGTTCTTGTGCTCCAATTTAAAATCTATCCATGTATTAGATTCCTAAACAAGTCTGGGAAGGAATTTTCCTAAGAAATTATTTTTGATGGAAAACTAAGCTTATGAAGAGACAAAATACTACAAAATTTGAACTGTGTTCAGTTTAAATAGCAGCGAATTCAGAAAATTCAATTGTATATATGACATGAATGAGGCCAATGACAAGATAGTAGTCAAGTGTAGATAACATCTACATTGATAATCGGCGCCTCCACTAAATGGGGTTTTTCATTTTATGCTCAGCAAATTATTCCTTTAGATCCATACTATTTCAGACAAAATTAAAAATAATTTTATATTAAAACAAAGTACTTTAGTTTCTTGAAAAAATTCTTAAAAATCATCCCCAAATAGTCTTTTTTTCTCCCCCTGTCCACTACCCTTCAAAAGTAGAGCTCTTCATACTTAATTTGAGAGGAAATAGCTTTCTTGCATGCTTTCCCTTGCATCTCCCTGCAATTAAAGAAAATACCTAGTTCTAGTGCATGGTTTGAATACTGCTGTAGTGCAGACTTTGAAAACTTCTCTATTTCCACTTTATCCTGCTGGGTGTATACACAAAGCAGAAGCTATACTCGTGCTTCATTTAGGTTAAGAAAAAAAAAAAAAAAATCCAGGTGAGCCGAAATAGGGGAAGCAGAATGTTATCTGTCGGATTGTCTGAACAGCACAATAGGTGCTCTCTCTCCCTCTGTGTCTGTGTGTGTGGCACTTCAGCTCCTCAAAAAACACATTCCTTCTTCACATAGAAAACAAATATTTTCTTTGCAGGAAGAAAAGGCGGGACAGAGGGAAGGTTATGCTTCAGGGAAGAAAAGTCTCTTGAACTTGAATTAGTTTTGCAAAACCAAGTGAGAGTAGTTCATAATGTTTCAGTCAGAGAACTGCTGAGCCACTTGGATGTTCATAAATCTGTGGAACCACTCCCTACCACTCCCTGAAAGGTGGCTGCAGTCAGGTGGGGGTTGGTCTCTTTCTCCAGGCAGCACTGACAGAATGAGAGGATGCAGTCTCATACTGCTCCAAGGGAAACATAGGTTGGATATCAGGAAAAAGTTTTTTACTGAAAGAGTGATAAAGTACTGGAATGGTCTGCCCAGGGAGGGGGTGGAGTCACCACCCCTGGATGTGCATAAAAAAGACTGGATGTGGCACTTGGTGCCATGGTTTAGTTGAGGTGTCAGGGCATGGGTTGGACTCGATGGTCCTGAAGGTCTCTTCCAACCCAGTGATTCTGTGATTCTGGGATTCTGTGAGTTCATTTCTGAATGCAGCTAGTGGAAATGGAGGAGAGCAGCCTGTTTTTATTACTAAAAATCAGACAGGACCCACTTTCTGTGGGGCATACCAAACATTATCTTTATTAAATATTGATTTTAAAATCTTTAAGTCATTAAGAGCTTGGAGACATTGATTAAATTACTTGCTATCTAGAAAAAACTGGCTCTGTTGTAAACAGAATAAACAGAAATAATGTCAAGAGGTTTCTTTATGTTATAGATAAACAAAAAAAAACAAAAGCCACTTTTAGGCTTAAACCCAAAATTAAATTTTGTAACTGGAAAACACACAGCATTTTGATAAATTCTCACCTCACATGAATAGCCATCTGAATTTAACACAAAAATTTTTGTCAGTCTGGCTTTACCTCTCTGTGAAAATTGGATTAATTTGATTAAAGATTAATTCACAGCAAACACAAAGTAAACATTCAAAGTAAACACACCTGCCACTATCTTCAATGCAACATTAAACTAAAGCAAGTTCTAGCTTCTTTGCTTTTGCTCACAGTATATTCTGGAGTAAGTTTTGGATTATGCTGTTCTGTCTGCAGAGGCTTGCAACCTGGGACATAGGCTCAGCACTGACAGGTATCATTTTTGAGATCTACCAGTAATCTTTTTCTAGTACTTCAATAATCAAAATAAATTGCAATGATCCAGAATTTCAGACACGGCCCTCTCAAAAATTAATTATTTCTGGGCTTATGTACTCCATTCTTCACGTGCTTAACTTAGCTGGTTCATCCTTATGTTAGGTGCTGTAATCAGTGCTTTCCCTCAGATGTATTATCACAATGGCTTAATAGCATTCTTATTCCATTCTTCATTTTTATAAGACAATAATATGCAAGTGAAGTTTCCAATTCAATCATACACATAAAAAAATAATTTCAAGCAAAGATAAGTACAGTTGGGATTTTGAATGTTTATTTAGGCTCCTTTGCAGTAGAAAAGATCCTCTGTATCTATAGGTCCAACTTATGTCAGAAGCTCAGGTTCCTCAAGGTTGTTGAATTTAAGGATATATAAGACCTCTACATGAGGTGAACAAAAAAACCCCAAACCTAAACCAAACCAAACCAAAACAAAACAAATGAGTAGATAATTTAGAAGCCAAATGCATTGGAACATGTGTTAGTGTGAGAAAGTACTGTATTTCTTTTAGAGGAAATTTACATCTTAACCTACCTGACTTAAAATAAAAATTTTAATCTCATGGTTTTATTGTAGATATTGTACATTTCTAGATAACTATTGATCATTTTTTTTCTTTTTAAAATTTAAAATTAATTATTTGATCTAGTCAGAAAAGACTGTGCAAATGCATATTTGGTGATATTCTAAAGGATATAATCTAGTTCAGTTAAAAGTTATAAGCCAAATACATGGATTACTTGTGAAATACATATATTATCTAGAAGGTGATATTTACCTCATTGAGATATCTATGAAGCCATTGACTTCAAAGTTAAATACATATTCACTGCTTAGCTCTAGTGAAGTCAAAGGCATTTGGATCATCCCACATAAAATCTATATATTATTGTTATTTCTTCCCATTAGCTGAGATCTCAATGGGAACATAACTACTAATGTATCTCTAACTTAAACTGTTGTAAGTGAATTCAGAATTTTATCACCTTCTTCAGTACTGCAAGTGTTCCCATCAAGGTTGCTTTCTGTCATGTCTCTATTCAGTGTGACTGTATTCAGTGTGCACAGTACTGCTGTGATAATGTGTCTTGAGATTCTGGTGCGCTGCAAATAATTGGTTTTATGCTTATATTTTTCAAGCCCTACAGTTTCTTTAGTTCCTGCCAGATCCTACTTGCCATTTTTAAATTTAATTTTTAATTAAAAAATGATAAAACAGCAAAGTTTTTTCCCTTTCTTCATAAAAGCCCTCTATTAGTTGTTCTTCAATCTGCCTCATGAAAATTAACAATTTCCAGTAGTCTAGTAGCATTTTTGTATCTTATCTGCCATTTTTTTACATTTCTGACAGCATGGCATCTCTTCTATTTTGAGTCCATAATTCCTACAAAGCTCCTAGCACTTAAGACTGTCAGTTTTGTATTTTATATTCATCTCTAGTGAATCTAGTTCATCCTCTTACATATGATTAGTAGTTTCTAGGTTCTGGCTACATAAGATTCATTATAGATTTACATTTTTTCTGCCATGTCTCTTTCACTTATCTTTTGTGAGTGAGCTTATGTACATCCATAATTAAAATTCCTGGGAAAAACTAGTTCCAACTTAAGATACGTGTGTTTATGCATTTCTGTGTATATACCTATAGGATTCTTTGGGGCTTAATTTAAGTGCTTACAAAAAACCATCTGTGATCTGTACAGGTGCCTTATATGGGGCTACACAAACCAGTTAATTATGCTGCAGGGCTAGGGGACCCTCCTGGCCTTCCTGGAGTGGCAGCTCAAGGCCAGATAAACTCCTCAGAGCACCTCAGATGATGCTGGATGTCCCCATTCAGGCAGTGGTGCCCAGATGCAGTTGGGGCCTCTCACAGAGCACCTGAAATGGCAGGAGACTCATACCTGGAGGTACATCCCTTCTCGTTGGACACAGTGAAACTTGAGCTTATCTTGAAGGAGACATCCTGCTTTTTGTCTGTGGTCTGAATTATATACTTTCATTGAGTATAAAGGGATGTTAGACATCTTATGCACTGATTCACACCTAAACCTGGTCCTAATTTCTTTTCTCGGGCTTGCATTCCATTTAAAGCTTGACAGATTCTTTTGTAAATCTGTACATATCTCTTTCGTCTCTGATAATCTTCTTTCCATTTATTTCTAACTACAAAACTCATGATGGTATCTTTACAATGACTTACTCTCAGTGGCATCTTACTCTTTTAATGTTAGAACTCTATCCATGATACATTAGATTCATTTTCTTTTGTTTTTAGAGTAATCTGCTACAAGAAAAACCTGCTCCAGGACATTCTAGTTCACTTTCAGCCTCTTGTGCTGTTTCTATGATCATCGAGCTTGTTCATCTTAAATTCATGGACTTTACCTTGCAAAAAATTATAAATTCACACTGGCTTCTCTGCCCAAATCTGTTATACCAAGACTTATGCAATGCACTACTGCCACGAAAATTCTCTATATTTGTGATAGGATACTTTTTCATTGCCTTGAGCATATGTTTCATGATTAATTCCCCATTTCTCAAGAATTGGCTCTTTGTCTGAACCAGGCTAACGTTGACAACTTTTTATCCCTTCATTAGAAGTTAAGTATTATTGAAAGTTTATCGTGTCACTTTGTAATATTTCTACAATCTTTCTAGTCAACTATTTCACATAGAATAACTTATTTCCCATGTAAATTTGTTATGCAAAAAATAGTCCTACTTCCTTTTCTTGTACAGAAGTCAATAGTGGAAGTTTGTCAAACTCTGTGCCTAAGTGTGGACTCCTCATCCTTCCCTGTGATCCCTGTTCAAATGTGGATTTTTATTATATTTTTTAATCTTTCTACATTAAATCTATGGTCTATTTTTCTAATTCTAAAATAATTTTATGCTGATGATTTTTTAATCCACAGCCATATGACTAATATGCACCATTTCTGCATTTTCTGCTTTTATTCCTCCTTGGCCCTCACAAAACATGACATGTTCTATTGGGTGTCTGACTTTTGGGAGCTCTTATTTACTAATACCAACACTTCCACTACTCTGAACCCCCTTCTTGTGGCTACTGGCATTATTACAACTACTACCACTGATACTTTGGAAAGAGGGAAAACACTTTTTTAAATCTGTTTAAATGGGGACCGTGCAGCTAAAAAGCAGAGCTGGTGTATCTTGCTCACAAAGCATCAAAGGGCTGGAGATGGAAGATTGAGGGTGACACATTTGAATGCATCATCTGAGAAAACTAGTCCTCTTAGTGAAGTGAGCTGTATTGAATAAACAGCAAAAGGAAGATAATGACTTGTTTGTTTTCATGAAACCCAAATTTTTCTTTCTGTTACCCATGACAGGATTTTATCTGACTCACCTGAGAGGACAGGTGTCTCTTCTGTGTCTTCTTTAATAAGTATGAGTGTGAGAAGGAGCTTGTTTTCACTGTATTTTTATCAAGGGAGAAAGGAATTGCTGGCTGCTACACTTTATCTGAAAAGCGTACTTAAAAAGCAAAAAACAACAAACTCATTAAAATTGTTGTTTTCTTAAGTGAAGAGGTAAGTCACTGGAACACAGCAATTATATTAAATCAGGTTGCATTTTAAATTGCTTTGTGCTCTCACAGGAGAGATGGTTTTAAATCGAGCTCTGTAAATGGGCATTTTGAAACAGAAGACTTTTAAAAACTGTCATGCTTAATGATACCTACAACAGAATGCCAAGAAGAAGATAAAAGATCAACTCTGTTATTCCCACTTAGGCTCTCAGGAAGAGTTCTGCAAAATATCCTTCAATCTTTTAGAAATCTCCGAAAACTAGCACTGGCTGAAAAGTTTTCCTCATTTAATAACATGAAATAGGTTTCAGTTAAACCAAAGTGTTCCTGAAAAAATGTCTACTTCCATGAAGAACATCTGCTTGCGTTTTCATGAAAATACATAAAACTGTAAATGGAATCCATTGTTAGAGGAAAAATAATGCATAATATTTATTAGAAAGGAATAAAAAAGATAAAAACTTCAACCCACAGAATGTCTCTTTCTATGCCATGCACACAAAAGAAATTTTTCTGATCAATATGTTCTAGAAATTTTTAGAAATTCTAAACATAGTTAAAACTGGATATTGCTATTTTAGCAGTGAACTATTCCAGAATAATGTCAGAAGATAATTAGAGAAATTGATGAGATAATAAAACCCAGATATTGATGGATCTTATCCAAAGCTCATGAAATTCCGTAGAAATATTTCTGCTGAATTCTGATAGTGTTTGATGAACTGCATTTTACCTTTATAAGAGTCTATAAGCCAAAGGTTTTAACACAACTGGAGAAATAGAAAGTTAGCTACAGGACAGTTCTTATCATCACAATTTATTGCTACAATTAGATAAATAACTTTATTCAGAAGAATAATTTTATTTATTCTTAATTTTAAGACAATGGTCATGAAACTTTAGCATCTTCTTGTTGTTTTTGCCAGGAGTAGGACCAGAAAACCATCCAGATAATCAGACTTTACAATAGAAAGATTACTTTTACTGATTGTGTTGTTAAATTCAAATTTTCCACTCACTTCTAGTCAGAGTATAAGAGAAAACTTGAGATTAGTAGAGGCATATCACTTTGATTTATTGGCTCGCTGAGTTTATTCATTATTTGTGAATTATTATTTTTTGCTGCTACAGACTTCTAATTAATTGTTAGGGTACTAAGAGGGTTTATGCATGAACATTTTTATCATCCTGTGTCACAAGAAATGAATTAGAAAATAAAATATTAATAAATGGTTTTATTTCAGGGTTAACCTTGATGAAGGCAGTAGCCTTGTCATTTTCTGGTCCTGTTTTTAGTATGCCAACACATCTGTTGTCAACAAAAGATTTACTTTTGTCATTCTGCTGTATATCCTAACTGATGAGGATTTTATGGTGTCATCAGGGATCTTCTCAGCCACCGTGAGTGTGGCGTGGCCCAAACAGAGAGATGTCCAACAACGCATTATAAGACAATTTAATTAAGGCAGTCAGAAAGATCAGCAGCAATGGTTCCATACTGCAGCTCATCCAAAGCATGATAACAAACACAAGATCAAAAGCACAGCTGTGGAAAGCTGCTGCAGACCCTTGGTATTCTGGCAGTCAATCAAGCAAATGCCTTTTAAATGCAAGTAAGAGGCATACCACCCCTTGGCTCCATCAACACCACTGTGATTTGAGAGAACATTGCCAGCAGTGTGTTCACTCTGACAAGGCTGGGCAAGGGTCAGGCTGTCTGGAAGCAGGGTGCCAGGTGGTCAGACACTGGAGCAGGTTGCCAGAGATGATGTGGAGTCTCCATCCTTGGAGATACTTAATACCTGTCTGGGCACAGCCCTGGGAAACCTGGTCTAGATGACCCTGCTCTGAACACTGAGGTTTTGACTGAGTGATCTCCAGACATCACTGTCAGCCTCAGTTGATTCTGTATTATTTTAAGTATCTCAGAATAAATTAAAAGACATGAGCCATGACTGAGTATGAATGTAGGAAAAAAGAAAAACATGGAGAGAAATGCAGCAAAAGCTGACCAATGATTCATATTCTCAAGGTTTAAGGTATCAAAAACCTGATGTCCAGAGATTTTCAACTTCTGTGATTGAAACAAGTGTTAATTAGATACCTTAACACTATTAAGGCTCTGACCAAAGTAATCACTGCAAGATGAGCTGATGTAACTTTCTTTAGTATTACAGCATTATTTCCATTCCTTATTAAGACATCTGTCTCTTCATTGTTTGTAAAAGCAGTGCACCTCACTTTCCATCTTTCTTCCTTCAGTGTAGACATCCCAGTGTCATGATTTACTGAACAAGAAGAAGGCATACCAACATATCACAAGGTGCTCTTATTCTGCAACAAGAAATTTTTATGCTCATGGGAATAGGTTGTAGTGGCATTACATTTTTTAATTCTCTCTTTTTAAACATGATTTCCTTGAATTCCTTGTCAGACCACAGAAGGGGCTTTACCACCTCTTAAGGAAAAAAGTTTCCTTTTCATCTATCTTCTGATTTTCACAGTCTTTCATCAGGCATAGTTCAGGTCGGAGCAGTTGCCTTGCCAATCTACAACAGTTGCCTTTATGGCAAAACATATGTCCACGGGCCCCTCTGCCACCTGAGCATGGATTCCTTGGTAGGAATGTGGAAGAAGATGTCCATGGCTGATTTTTTCTGACACTATCATAGAGCACTATGGCTCTACCATTGTCGCAGATGGAACAGAAGATGCAGTCCTGGCAAGGGAAACACTGAAAGCCACAGGAAGGTTTCCATTACTTCTGAATTGCATGTGATCCAGAAGAACTGTGTGATCAAAAAAAACCCTGGGACTGAAAAAAGATAAAGAACTCATCTCATCTATTCTGCAGCCCCAATACAAGATTAGCTGTCCTCAACTGTTCCTCACAGCTGTACTCTTTAAAACACAGCTTTCCTAAACTTAGTGACAGGACTCATAGATTTTCTTTCCTTGCAGTTGAAGCTGAATGTCTATTGAACCAACTTAAACCCATTACCCTTGCTGTAACCACAGGGGACCTGAACAGTCTAGTCTTTTACTCTCTACAGCTACTTTTTATGTTATTATGTGTGCTCTCAGTCTTCTCTTATACAAACTAAACTACTCCAATTGTTTCAAACTCTTCTCATCAGTTTTGCTTTCTAGATCACTGATAATTCCCGGTTGGTCTCCTTTAGCTTCTTTTGATACTGGTCCATGCTTTTTCTGAAATGCAGTTCAGAAAATGAAGCACAGTGTGCTTGCTGAGACTGAGCACAGTATGCAGCACTGAGGAAAATGAAAGAGCTATTTCATATTGTACAAATTATATTGCTCTTTACACGCTTTAGTAAGTTGTACATCACTTTTTTCAACTTATTTTTAAGACCATTTCTCCAACTTCTCAAGAAAATTCTGGTCTGGATCTCCAGCATGTAAAGCAGGGAAAAAAGTTACCAAATCAGGACCCACTCTGTTGTAGAGGATCTTGGCCACTCAATAGATCACAAGCTGAACACAAGATATCAGTGTTAAGTGGTGCATATACACATAAGTGTGCATTCCACCTCAGTCACTGCTGGAAACACAGAGCAGCAACAAACCCAGAGAAAGCCCTGTCAACATTTTTATTGTTGTCTAATCTAGTTTAGTTCTGGCAAAAAAAAAATATTCTAGGTATCCTCTTGAATGTAAGACAGATCAGACATTTTCTTTAATTTTTCTTTGTATTAGTATTATACTATTACTATTACTATTATATATAGTAGAAAGCTTCCACAGTTTTTTATGGGTTTGTTTGTTTGTTTGCAAACATAAAGCAAATGTGGTCTTGTTTTGCTGGCATTTTGAGCAGGTTTTGGTTTATTCTGGCTGAGCTCTGAGATCAGCCCAGACCTATGAAGATGTTTTTGTAGAGTTTTGAGACAAAACTGATAAACCATATCTGAAGTATCAGTCAGGACCGGGCACCCCTCTAGCTCTTTTCACAGTTTTTAATTGGTTCAGTGCAAAAACCAATTCAATTTTGCCACTACTAAGGAAAAAAGCCAACAAAAATCCCTGCAAGGAAAAAAAGCAATGCTGTGATGCCTGTCGCAGGGAAAAACTCCTCAGTTCATGTCGTTAAAGCAAGAATAGGATTGAAGCAGTTTATTGATTTATTAACAACATGTAATTAACTTGCAATCAGTGAACTATGTATTCAGGATCTGTATCAGCAAGGCAATCAACAAACCACAACAGCAGATACAGAATGTAAATGGACACCTACAAATTTCTAAGCAATTTTATGAAACATATCCCGAGAAGTTCCAATGCCGCCTGTAGGCACACAAACACATGAACATCCACGTGGCTCCATGTGGCTCCAGGATAAACCTCATGGGCTGTGTCCTGCGCCCCTCTCCCTCTGAGGTGCAGTTCCTACATCTTCCCACTTCTGAGGGAAATGCAGATGCTCCAGTACTACATGGGCCCATGTAGCTGCTCCTCGCAATCCCAGTGCATGATACAGGGAAAAGCCCTGTGAGGTTGCACTGTGCTCCCAGGGATCCCTGCCCACTGTTCTTTGTGGGCACACACATTTGCCTGGAGATCCCTGCTTGCATCCAGAGCCCTTTGCCAAGGAGGGTTTTGTAGTGTTTAGTTGGGGTTCTGCTGGTGCTGGAAGGACATCAGCAGCTATGCTCAAAGTGCCAGTGTTTACACTGGGAAGGGCTGCAATGACACCAGATTTAAATTTTACTGATGTCCTCTAAGGGTCATACTTTGGCCATCATCTTTGTGTATGAACAGATTACTCACTGACTATTTTTGCCAGTCACTGGTGTTCAATAACATACTAAGCTGGCTCTTCTGCATTTCTTTTTGGAATGTGTTCAAAAGGAGCTTTGTGGTTTTCATACGAATGTTTTTGGAGAGATGTTTCCTTTGTTTTTTAAAGAAGTGGAAGAAGAGTTTGAATAATGGTTTCTTTTTAACCCCCTGGAAATAGGGAATCTATTAAGATTTATTCTTGTCATTGAAAGAAACTTCTTGAACTAACTCTTCTAATTCCTTCAAACTCCTCCCAGTTGTATTATGTCACACACAAATGCCATGCTAACTCATACTTTTGTGTTGGATTTTCTTACTGAAAATCACAGGATTATCGATTATCCCTCTTTTTAATTTCTTTTTATTTTAATTGTGGAGAATTTCCAGGAGTATGGAACATTTTCTGGAGTTATTTTTTTTTTCTTGTGAAAATATATGTACATATTCATTAACAAAAAAGAAGCTTTTTCAGTGTGGAAAAAAAAGTAATTAAGAGCATTTTCACCTCCCTTAATCCTTCTTACCCCGAACCAGCACACCTGCTTATCTAATATTATTTCTAAGTTTTTTGTTTCCTAGATTTTCTAGTTTCAGCAAATATAATTTCTGCAGGTGTGTTACCTCTGAATTGTCAGGTTTTCACTTTTGCTCTACTCATCTATTTCCTTTTCCTTCATTTTCAGTTAGAGGTCAGACAACTTTACTGGCAACTTGCTGGACATACCATTACAATTTTTCTAATCTTTCAAGTCTATATTTTATCAGTATTCTCCTCCCCATCAGCACTCAGGTTAGACTTTTGTGTACCAGGCATCAAAGAGGTACCTGCTGGGTCTTTTATGTTTTTGTAATGTTATTATCCATATGAAGAGCAAGCCAGGGAATGTAGCCTTGGCTTAAGGCATTGCTTCACTTCATCTATTTTACGACTCTCAGCTTGTGATCATCTCAAAGTATAATTAACAAGAATCATGCAGGATCACCTGGTGGATGATAACACTAGAATTTACTGTCGGTGCAAAACAAACACAGTAATCTGCAAAAGAAGGAAAGTTATTGTGAGACTTGTTGAGTGGTTTGATTTCTACCAATAGAGAGAATCTCATAAGAGCATTGGAAGCAGTCAGATGTTTGAAACTGCTCTAAAAGAGTGCCTTAGAAAGGCTAGTATCCTGCTGACCATGTGTGACTTAAAAGTAATCTTCTGAGATTAGAGAAGTGAAGGGGTTTAAACCAATAAATGGCTCAATGTTTTCAATCTCCACTTTCGTCTTTAGAGTCAAGAGGTCAGTTAAACTCAGTATTTCACAAATTCAAGATCAAACTTGTGGAGAAAAATGTGGCCATACATAAGCTTATGCTATATACCACTCTATGAGACAAAATAAGAGCTCATATATTTAGGTTTGCTGGTAAAGGAATATGTTAATGAAGATCCCCAGAGTCATGTCATCACTATAATATTAGTAATTTCTTACATTAATACGGAAAATATTGGGAAACAAAATTCAAACATATTCACATAATTCTTAGAGATGCAAAGTAGTGTGTGCCTATAAAAGCCCCTGCACAAATGCATGGAAATAAATCAGTCTCAAATGGAAACCTTTCATGGTCTAAATAAGTATGCTGGTTTTGGTTGGGATGGAGTTCATTCTCTTCATAGCAGCTTGTATGAGGCTGTGTTTTGGATTTGTGATGAAAGCAGAGTTGATAATGCAGGGCTGTTTCAGCAATTGCTGACCAGTGCTTACATGGCATCAAGGCCTCTCCTGCTGCTCTCACTGAGACTGCACACGAATTTGGGAGAGGACACAGCCAGGTCAACAGACCCCAGCTGACCAAAGGTATATCCCATACCAGGTGACATTGTGCTCAGCAAGAAAATCTCAAGGAAAGAAAGAAGGGAGGATGTCCAGAGTTATCAGCATTTGTCTTCCCAATTAATGCACAATGGAACCCTGCTTTCCTGGCAGTGGCTCCCTTTTGATAGGAAGCTGTGAATGAATTCCTTGTTTTGCTTTGCCTGTGCATGTAGATTTTCCTTTATTAAACTGTCTTTATCTCAACCCATGAGTTTTATGATTTTTGGACTTCTGATTCTCTACCCATCTCACTGAAGGGGAGTCAGAGGGTGGCTGCATGGGGCTGAGCTGCCTACTGGGAATAAATCACAGCAATAAGGCATAATAATGAAAATCTCATTTATTGCTTTTTTAGATTTATGGAACTGAGACCTAAAAAGATTAAGTGTTTAAGTTTAAGGACCTAGACACCTTGATATAAAGATAAAATTAACAACATTGGATTTTATCTCGTCATGTGAGAAAGGGGAGAGCCACAAAATTTACCTTTGAAGCAAGGAACAGTTTAAGACATTAAAAAAGAAAATTATAAAGGTACAAAATATGAAAAAGTAAAGAGTAGGCTGTTCCTTAAACTTTGTATAACACTTTTTCAGCAAATGAGCCAGCAATTCAATGTGGGACATACAAACTCATTGAGTGCCAAGATAACCATGGTGGGTGAGTAAATCCCAGTTATAATACAGACAGAAAGCCAGCACAGCAAAGAGCTGTTGAATTTGGATAGAAGGTCCTCTGTAGAGCTATAAGTTTTGCCTCCCAGATTTGCTGCTGATGTATCTTGACTATCCTGGTGCTTTCACATTTCATTTGCAGTATCTAATCTGGTCCTAAGGGACATTTAGCAGTTTATAGCTGCCACAGGTTGGGGCTGCTCCTCAGCTTTTGGCAGTGTAGTGCTAAGATAATAGGCTAGAGAATGGGGATTTATGTGAGTATACCTGCATGGATTGTGCTCATCCTAATCTGACAACTCTGGTTCAGAGAGACTCCTTAGGATGTGGAGCTGACTACAGATGAGCCCTGGTCAATGGCCTGTGCTGCTGCTGGCAGAGCCCCCATGTGGCCCTGTGTGGATCATTGGTGTGGCAGAAAAAACATCCCCAGACAGGAGAACCCATGACCCAGGGACAGAATCCACTCCCTTCCACAGAAGGGAGGCAGATGTCTGGGCAAGCCAGGGATCTTCTGAGACAGTGCTGGATCTCCAGAGAAATCCTCATTTTTTCATGTACACTCCTAATTTTTAGCTAAATCCCTATCTAAAAAAATAACTGAATACTCTTCCTAATCTTTTGGGGGACTTGGAGGTTTAATCATCTTCTCAGCCAGTAGAGTTGTTTATTTTGAAACCACCCTCAAGGGTTTCCTGAAGTTTCCTATTCTTTTTCTTTCAAAAGCTAGAGGCAATCATTCCTTCAATCAACATTCTTGTGGAGATACTGCCCCTCTCCTTTCATCCAGTGTTTCAGGTTAATAGAGCACTGAAGATGTGGAAGGCCTACATTCAATAATTACCTTTCTCTGTTAGTGTACAAGTTCCATTTTAAATGAAAGTTCCAAACAATAAGTCATAACTTAATTAGAAAAAAGCAGAAGTAATAGGAAAACTGTTCCTCCTTGAGAAGCTGTTCCCTTTTATCTCTGAACTCCGCATTCATTTCAGAAAAGTGAAAGGGAGGTTTTGAAAGGGGAGCAGAAGTTTCCTTCATTAATTTTCCAGTGTTGTTTGCGCGTTTTACATAAAACATCAAACAAATAAATTAACTACCATTTCAGGAAATGGATTTGTATCCAGGTCTTCATGCTCAGAGCTATGCATGCCCTATCTATGTTATTAAGCTTGCAAAGGCAGGAAATTTGTCTTGCTCTTCTGGGCCCCCTGCATGACTTAATTCTTCAATGTCTTTCAAGAGAGACTGAGAGACTAAACCCATTCCTGCTTCCTGGCTTTAAGATATAGTTCAACTTCTGGAGCACTCTCTGAGAGTTAGAGAATTTTAAACTCTTCGGACAAGAGAGACCCCATCACTGCCTATTTTAATCCTTGAATGCAGAGATAAGCTATTAGGGAAACATCCCCTTCCCCTTCCCCTTCTCCTTCCCCTTCCCCTTCCTTTTCCCCCTTTTCCCCTTCCTCTTTGCACTTTTGTTTTGGAGATGGAATGAGTTTTTCTGATTACATGAAAAGGTTTCAGTTTCAGTCAATATTTGAACATCCCCTTATGACCAGGATTTGGATACATCTGCAAACCCACAGGGCTAAAAGAGTTTTGATAACTACAGCATCAGCAAAGACTTAAGGTGATTTTTAGAAATCCAACTTCATAAATGGGACTTGATGGAATTTTTTTTCCTATTAGTAACTTAGACAAAAGTCATAAAGGAAAGTTAAGATATCAATAATTATACTCAAGTTTTCTTCATACCATTGCCCAGATTTCCCACTAGGAAATCTTTTTCATTTCAATTATTTAATTATTGTTGACCCCAGACAAAGCTAGACTAAATATGAATGCCATATACTGAAGTTCCTGTCCCAAGTTTAAGTATCACTCTGTTATTCATTCTATCAATTTATGTTTCTTTTACAAAATAATTTGATATGATTTGCCTGAGAATAAAGCCCCAGAAAAAAAAAAAACGAAGAAGCAAAAGAAGAGAGAACATTTTGCCCAGACTAGTTTAGTATGGGCTATTTTCCCTTGGGAGTTAGAATAAAATAATTGTGAAATAGTGTTTATAATTATCACATTGGATAAAGGTCAAATAAAAGCCAAGCTTTATTATAATAGCTTTATTTCACAAATTAAAGGGAAATCAATACAATTCATTAATTGTGATTTAGGGCTCTGGATCTCTCTGAGGTGCTTATAGGGTCCTGATTAACACAGTGTTTGAGCACTTACTAATCTTTAATGTATTTATCCTCCCAGCACTGCTGCAAGCTAGATTTCTAATCCTTATTTAATTTTGCATTGGAGCATATCCCAAAAGTTGTGGGCAATTGTAAATGAAGGAGAGAAATTAAACTATCCTGTGTCCTAGGACACTGTCATTAGTTAATCATTGCATGATATAATGGTACACTACAGCAGGTTGGAAAGAGCCTCAAGAAGTCCAATGCCCAGCTCAAAACAGGGTCATCTTTGGGGTCAGACTAGTCTTCTCAGAGATTTGCACAGATGGATCTTGAAAATCCTTGAACATGGACACTACACTTCATATCTGTGTATTTTATACCAAAGCCTGATTGTCCTGAGTCAGGAAACCTATACCAGTTGTAGGCTCTGGACTGATGACACTGTGTATGACATCCCTTGTTTTGTACAAGCTCTAAAAGTTTAATGTTTTTTTCTCACGGGGAATATGGTCAAAACTTACCTATATAATTGCATGGAGCTCTAGTAAGAGGGACTGAGATTGATTTTTAACCCTGAAGTTAAAATTACTTATGTAGAAAGCTCAGGTTCACAGCCTGAGAAGTAAAAGGATCAGTTTCAGCCATCTAGGTGTCATCGTGGCTGGAGTACTCCTAATCCTGGGGAGAACATTACAAGCAAATCTCACAGCATGGTCATCTATGTCTATTTTATGTCATCTCACTCTACATTAGTTTAAGGTAGACATGCAGCTCTCTGACTTCTCAAAATTCTTTCTGTAAGAACTTTTATTACTCTAATCCTGGCCTCCTTTCTCAAGGAGGAAGATTACACAGGGCAATTACAATTTCTGAGATTTAACACTGAGCAGACCGATGCTCAAGTATCCTGAGCTTTGTACCAAAATGATTTGCCTGTGGGGAGGAGCACTGCCCACCAAAGCTGTTTGGAGAAAGATGGTGTGCTGTGCAGAAGCTCATATTTCCCTGCAATTATGAGTTGGAGATCTGACAGAGAAAAATCAAATTTTGCTGCATCCTGAAGACAAGGAACCTTGGAAATATGTGTATGTGGTAACTGTAAAATATTTAGACATTGTTTCCCCTTTCATCTCCATGTATATGGCACAACAAAGAGGAGGATGGAGAGGATTTATGATAACAGCTTACTCTGGGGTGTGTGTAATTTTTTAAAATATCTCTATTACAAAGAAAAATTGATTGAAAACATTTTAGAAATTGAAAGAATATTTCTATTTCAAAACACATTCCTAAACATATGTCCTTCTATTTTGATTTTTTATCGATTGCAAGGATATGCAAGGAAAGGTAGAATACACACAGTGTGGACAAAAGGTGACAGTACTACCTTAGGAATTCTTTATACAAGAATGAGGTAGACTTTAAGATGGGTGGAAGAGTTGCTAAAGAACAAACAGAGAATTTATTAACTTTAAGGTACACAGGTTCATAAGCCAATATGTCACTGAATTGTGATAGCATCCAAGGAATAAAGAAATAAATAATAATAAAAAAACTCACAGAGCAAATGTCAATAATACAAGGTAAACATATGAAAAATAGGATTTAAAGTGATGAGCATCTCACCAAGAAGGTAAACAACAGCTTTGTGTAAAAAAACCACCAAAAACCCTTGAGAAAAATGCAGCACAATTCAGAATTACACCAAGAACAAAAATATCCACTCCACTAGGAGATATTATTCCACTCCTATTTTGTTCTCAAAAAGTACAGTTTTGGGAGAGGATTAAAAAAAAATAAACAAAAGAGGAAAGACTTGGTGAAATTTTGTTATACAAAGAGGTTTTCTGGAGCATATATTCATAATCCTCTCTTTTGGGACCATTTATATTTACTTACAAATTTTCAGAATGAGATAGCAAGAAGTGTTTGGCATCTAGTCCACTGCTACTGGCCAATGTTTGGAATCAAGATGCATTCACAGAACCTAGAACTGAGCAGATTATAGATAAGATTTTTGGTACAAATCAGTAGAGAAATCTGGCCCAGTGGCCACACAACCTGCGAAGAGTCAGTCACAGTTGCTGCTTAGAGTTGTTTTCCACGTCATCTATGAGATCACCACACCTGTGACCCTGCTCACTCAACCAGCAGTTCTTAGCCAGACTTAACTGCTAAGAGCTTGGTTCCCAAACCATTGCCTGGGAGTGGAAAAAAAGAATAAAAACTGAGAGAGAGAAAAAAAATACCAATAGAGAGAGATGAGTAGATCTGGGATGGAACAGGAATTAAACCAGAGAAACTCTAGCAGTGCTTCACCTAAGTCCTAAAATTTATAACACTTTAAACTCAGATTCAGAAAGCAAAGATGGATGATCTCATACACAATATTCTTCTTTTCCTGAATTTGCACATATTTGATATCCCATTGGCCAGACAGTTTTTCAGAAGGTCACATAGGTTTTTATCTGCAGACAGGATGTTGCACACAAATGCAGTAATTTTTTTATGATGCAGAAGATAGATCAAGACAGATTATTTTTTGCAGAATAATTTTTTGCAGAATTATTTTTTGCAGAGGGTGAAAAGCAGTAGAACATGACCAGAGTTTCCTGTCAGCTATGACAGGGTCAGACTCACTGGACTAGCACAAAACAGTGAAAATGTAACATGTGAAATCCACCTTGAAGAGATGTTGACACAGCAAAGTGCACATGGAGATCAAAGGTAAAGTTCAGATAATCATTAATCTTGTTGCAGTAGGCAATGGAAGGATGCAAAGACTCCCAGAAAGTAAAAACCAAATGTTTCCTCTGCAGCAGAATGCTAAAAAAAAAATGTCCAGGGAGACAGGGGAAGATTCTATTTTAAATGTAGGGTCTGGGAAGCCACAGGAGTTGATCAATAAACCTGCAATCATGAATGACCATGAAATCTGTGCTGTCCAGAGATTCTACTAAGAAGAAAACTGACATCACCTTTTCGCATCAATACAGCCAAAACTGGAAAGAAGTGATTGATGTATCTTCACTGAAACAGGATACCACAATTTTCAAGAAATTCAGAACTATTAAGCTTTAATATATTAAGAAAAAATCATTTATTCACAACAAACTTGAGTCAGATGGAGTTGGCCATAAAATACTAACGTTTTTGGTAAAAAGGATCAAGACAATAGTTTATGTTTATGACTATATTAAATTAATAATTGTATGGTCTATGGTCTATATAGTATTACAAATATGTTGTATGTTACATAAATATACAAAATCACAGAATTATAAAACACTTTGGGATTGGAAGGAGTGTCAAATATAAAGTTCCAGCCCTCCTGCCATGGGCAGGGACATCTTCCACTAGACTAGGCTGCTCAAAGCCACATCCAGCATGGTCTTGAACATCTCAGGGAGGTGTTCTGCAACCTCTCAGTGCAACTTGTGCCAGGACCTCATCACCTCCACAGAAAAGAATTTCTTCCTAATATCTAATCTATGCCTGCTCTCTGTCAATTGAGAGTGAACTATTACACCAATGGCAACTCTGATTGAGAATTTTTTCTCTTGTGGCTAATTTATATTTCCCTTGTTTCATCTTGTTCCCATCACCTCTTGTCCATCTACTGTGCACCACTGGGAAGAGCTTGATGCTGTTTTCTCTACAACCTGCAATTAGGTAGTAGTAGACAGTGATTAGATTACTCATTAAATTTCTCTCCTTCAGCTTAAGGAGATCCAGCTTCCTCAGACTTTAGGTCACGTACTAAAACCTCCTAAACACACAGCCCACCACACATACACATTTTTTCCTATTAAATCTCAAGTTAAAAACTGAATGTGGACCTGATTGGAACTTGGTGAACATAGAATTCAGCATTTGACTGAAGTGCTTATGAGCAGCATATGCCATTCAGGTATACAAATATCCTAATCCATTCATATAAAATAAAAACTAACAACCAGTTTACTCTGGTTCTACTGCAAAGCATAATATGAAAAGTAAGTCTCAACCTCTACTAAATACCAAGAGAAAGAACGGGATAGTGTTTAGTTGAAATTCTATGTAATTTCTAAGTTGCTACAAGGAAAATATATTTGAGGGATGTACTAAGATTTTTATAAATGGAAACAACTTTAAAAATTGTCATTCATTTACAGCAATAAAATATTGTTAGAACTGTTAAAATTGTTAGCAACTCTCTTTACTTTCTTAAGGCTCATCAGATAGCTCAAGAAATTTTAAGACACAAAAACTTGTCCAGCAAGAGAAATTAACATTTTCGAAGTTTGGAAAATCTTTTTCTACTTCTCCTTGATCGTTATTCTCACTTTCTTGTTAAAATCTAAGTAGAAGATAATGATTTCCAAAGTAATGATCACCATGTCACATCTACAGTGGGTTAAAAATAAAATCTCACAATGGTCCATGGAGTGACAAGACAACCATCTCTCTCATCTGATCTAGTGAGCTTGTGGAGAGCAGTGTCAGTAAAGTGTCTCCAAAAAAGTCTTTAAAATAAATTTTTTCTCTTTAGCTTTCAGTGTAGATAAAATACAGAATGTAAATAATTATGCACAAATTGTTAAATAGGAAATTGATATCAAAACCATTAGAAACTTTAGGAAAACCTTAAAAATTGGCATTGAGTCTTGCAGACTTGGACACAAATGGGTAAGATACTAAAAAGTGGCATGCTTTGAGTTCATAGAATTGCAACCAATTCTTCAGAATCAAATTAACTTGTTGACAAAGTAAAATCCCAGTATCACAGGATATCTCTCTAATGTGATGTTCTTTGTCCAAAGAGAGACACTGTGGAAGGATGGATATCATTGCCTCAGAGCCATGGAAAAGACATCAGCTTTACACTCTTTCACAGAAAACTCTCTGGTAGCAGCCCAGTACCCGTGGCCTAAGTCAGTACCAGGACCTAAATTTTTAGAGAATTAATGACCTCATTCCACTTGGAATCATCATTCCCCACACACTGGGAGAGCAGCAATCATGTTGTCTCAGCTCCAACTTATAGCAGAGAACTTCAGAAGGTAGTGGGAGGTGTGTGATTCTGAAATATTTTCATTCCCCGGTGTTTATTGTTGCCTGGTGGCAGCCTTTGTACCACTGGTGACAGAAGAGGTGGTAAGGGCATAAGGCCACCTTCAAGTGGTGGCCCTGACTGCTGCCTGGAGCCACTCTCCATTGCAAGGGGCCTTGTGCTACATGGAACATGGGGGATGTCCATCAGGTTCATTGGCAATCTCTAAACATTGCTAGAACTACTGAGAAAGGGAACAAAATATAATTAAATCCAAGTCTTTGACCAATGCTTAAACCACTACATAAACGTTCCTGCCTTTGGACTTTCAAATTGGTGCACAGCTGGACCTTAATCAGACAGCATTTCTTCTGTGGATACTTGTTTTTGTATTACCCTGATTTATCAAAAGAAGAGACGACATGAAATCCCTGCTTTTCCACTCATACAGAGGAAAAGGTTTACCTTCAAGCTATGCTTGGAGAAAAAATGGGAAGAATGACTCTACTCACTCCCTTTTCCCATGGATAAGGGAATAGAATAAGGACCTTGTCTAGACAAACACAATACTAATTAATACAACAAACTCGGAGAAAAACAAGCACAGAACCGGCAGTTAATTAATTTTTGTATTTCCAGCTGAAGTGTCTAATGGGAGAAAATAACTAATCATTATTGTTTTGTTGTTTAGGATTAGAGATATGTGCAAATACTTGATTTAATGGCGAATTTTTTTGATTTATGTTTTAGTGAAGATAAATGTTATAACTTCAAAATTAGGCAATATTATGGAAACAGATGGGATTTGAAATGAGCAACAATAAAGTTAAGTTCCAGCATAGAAAGACTGCATGTCAGCTCTCTAGCTGAACTTTTCAGGATCATTAATAAGAATTATAACATTTTTAAATATGCAATCTTAATGCATCAAAATTTCCTATGGGCATCCACTTCAATCCAAGCTTTATGGATCAAGCACTAGTTTGTGTTAGAACTCTGCTGTTATTGAGTAAAAAGTACCAGTGAAAAATGAAAAATTCTGCCTCTGATGGCCTAGCCAAAAGTAAGACTCTGTCTATCCATGGGTGTTGGGGCTTGTATTTCTTGACTATATTTATTGAATTAAACTGAACCACACAATGAAAGGATGTGTGCATGACATGCTGATTTTGTTTACAGGGCTGGAAGAAAAACAGTCCCACTGGGTTCTCTTCAGATTTATTTCAACCCCCATCCTACACACCAGAAAATATTGTTTAGCTTCAGTTGCACAAGCACTCCCATTATTTAAGGATATTGTTCAGGACACCAAGGGGAAGAAAAGGAATGTGTCTTTGTAGAGAAAGATTTTCTAGGTTCTCAGTCCACGTAAGGAACTGCAGGTCATATTTATGATTTTTCTAAGCACAACATTTGCAAAAGCATCAAATCTGTGTTTTAGTAGCTATCAGACTTGATGCAAATCAGTTCTACCATATGCAGTCACCCTTGAACTTTCCCAAAAGAAAGAAATTGGAAGAAAGCATTATTTCCTAAGATTACACCTTTGGACTGCTGGAAAATATGACAATTATGTTCTTTGGCCCTTTTCTCACAGTAATAGCAACAAAAGCCTTTCATTAATCTGCTGTCATAGATACAAACACAAGTATCATCCACATTGCAAAATACTGAAGTAAAATTACATCTTATGGACAAAAATAAAAACCCCTGAACCAAAAAATTACTGGAACTATGAAAGACTAAGAAAAAAAATAATAAAATATTTTAAAAAATAGAAAGAGAAACTTAGCTCTTTAAAGTAGTCATGTAGGAGCTATTTTTGAAAGGATAGAATAAATGTAAGAAACAGATCAAAACATAACTCCAAAAGAAGATCTTATTCTAAAGGAAATAATCCTACTGGCAAATCAAAGTAAAAAATATGTCTGAGTCACTGAAGAATAATTTCAAGCTTTAATTTACTTTCTAGTCGTCTTGTAGTTGTTTGAAATATATCTCAGCTAGATCCACAATTTGAAAACTACCATAAGGCAAAATACCTATGCTTGAAAAACAATAGAATATTTCATGTCTCTCTATATATATTTATGTGCATTTATAAGGCAGGTTTCAACTGATAGAAAATTTCAATGTACTCTTAATAGCAGAAGCAAGCCAAGATATCTTATTTGCCAAAAGCCTTAACTTTCCTTGCTACATTTAAAAATATACTTTCTTCAACACTGAGTTCACAGAGCTTGTTCCAATTTCCAAAGAATTTTGGAAGCTTTTTGCGAATCAATTTTTATTTCTTGTTCTTCTGTTGTTATCATAAGTGAGATTAAGGTCTTTTATTGTTTCTATTTACTATTTGTATTGCAATTATATCTAGAAGTCCCAATTATAAATATATAAAACCCAATAGCATTCTTCATGTTGAACAAACACATTTTAAAATTATGTCTGTCCCAGAAGATTTGCAGTCCAGGTAATTCTATTGTGTTTAAGACATTTTATATACATTAGCTGGAGGATGATATTAGCCTTGGTTACACTATTGATTGAAGTACTGCTTAGAACAAGTTATTTTGTTTTCCTATTTTTCCTCAAGACCTGGATGGAGAATAGCATAATATTAACTCCTCTTTCCCAGGAGAGTGAAAGAAAAAATTACCACTGAATTCCTGTCTGGAGATTTAAACTTGCTAAAAGGGTATAAAGGTTAGGGTTTCTGACTTTTAAGAGTTAATAATCATCTGTCAAAACAATTCATATGAGGCATGGATGAAAAAATATCAATAATTATATTTTGTCATATGTTGAAGTTTTCAAATTTCTTTTTGTTCTGTGTGTTTATAATGTCTTCTTTTCTTCAAATAGTAGAGCTATTCAAAACCCATGGGGTTTGAATCTCAGTCAGCTGTGCTTAGGTAGGTCTTGCTATTGTTCTTTTCCACAATTTTCTTCACCTCAAAACCTATCATAAGAACTAATATTACCTCTTAAAATTACATTCCTCTGAAGTATTTATACTATTTGATTTATGTATTTCTATTATTTTTTTACTTTTTCTCATTCTTGACTGGATAAAATTTTCCTGTGATCTAATTATAAAATCTGTTGTCTTCAGCTGACTCCAGATGCACCACATCTTTGTTTATCTCCCTGTGTATTTTTGTTCTACTGCATTTATAAAAAGAATCACTTTTATATTAAAGTGTGTTTTGTTTTGAATAGGTTATTTGTAGCATAATAATCCTGTGAATTACCAATATGCTGCAAAACAAGGGGAAAATGTGATTGTAAAGGGCATGATGGTAATTCAATTGGGTTTGTGGTCATAATGCATCCTTTCCAAATGGCATTTCAGTCTTTGTTCTGTCTTTGTATGTATTATCCACTTGTTCTGTATATCCAGACAATCTCTTCTTTAGCAGCTGTGCACTTTTTCTTTCATAAGAATGGTAATCACCCAAGTTTGGAGTTTGTTAGGGACAATGTGCTTTTTTGTGTCATCCCCCTTTTGCCAGCAGCCTCGTGGAGGAGTACTGAAATCACATCCATCACACTACTCCAGCATGAAGGACTTGTGTGGTCCCACCTCCCTCTATATCTACTGTCCTGTTGTTTGTATTTATGGACACCTTAGCTCAGCTTAGCTCACCTTACCTCAATGCTTATTTTTTTTTCTTCTCTAACAAAAAGTTTATTTTTCTGCAGCTTGTTTCTTTCTGTCATATTATCTGAATTAAATCAAAATGCTTAAATACTGACAATAGTCTATACATTTGAGGGATAAAAAGGGACATCTCCAATAAGTGATGTTAAACTAGAAATGATCCCTCCTTTCCCTGACTGTAAATGGATTCCATATAAACTCCTTACTCCAGAACTACAATGTAAATGAGCATGGCTGATTCACATATCCTCATCCCTTACTATCTTTCAAAAATGCATTTTAAAAATTGAATTTGGATTTCTTTTCTGCATCTCAGTCCTTGAGACACTGTTTATATATTTAGGTAAATTCTTACCTGAACATCAGAATTAAAGATGCTGAGTTCTTATGGGCTTATGGGCTCTTATTCACTTTTCTCTTGGCATTGCATGGCACCATCTCATTTTCTGTACAACCTCGGGCAGTGGTGACAAAGCAACTCTAAGTAGATAAAAGTCACTCTTATGTTAATATGGCTGAGGGTGTTGACAGAAAGAAAAACAACCAGAAGAGGGACAGTCTCTCATAGAAGTTACTTCAAAAGCTGGGAGGATATTCACTAGTCAATGGCAAAATCTCAGTTTCTTTGTTGAGAGGATTTTGTTTTAATTTATTTTATATTTCTTGAAATGAGTGATTCAACATATCTTGAAGTTTCTGCAACAGGTTTTGTGCTGTCTGATGACTGGATAGAAACTGCTGTGTTGCAGTGCTCCTGTCATGTAGAATCATTTTTCTTTTCCTGGCCTGCTTGTAGGGGCTATGGATGCTTTTAATTTGCTCCTCTCATTTCAAGAAAGTGCCTAATTTCAACTCAATATTCATCACTACATCACTTGAAAAGGTATTTTAATAAATAGCATATGATGGTTTTCATCATTTCTAGTTCAGCCTTTCAATTAGCACAGCTGTGTGGACAAGCCAAGGTGAAAAATGACAGAATGAATGAGGGAACTGGGTTAGTTCTGCAGCTTTCACTAGCTATTTTTTAATCAAATAAGAATGATTACATGGAGGAACAAAACTCATTGATTAGGTCTATTTAGTAGTTAAAAGCCTTTACAACTTATACACTATAGCACAGTAAAGTGCGAGGAGCAAATTGGCTTCCTGTTCTTGCAATAGGTGAAAATATGAATGTTGAGTTTGAGCACAGTGTTATTTATGCACTAATATCAAAATTACAGCTATGTGCTGCGTGTGACACTTCACAGTTGGAAATCAAATTATACTCCTGCTGGAATATTGGCACATTGGTATCAGCTATAGCAGCTGCTTTGCCTTCTCTGACTTTTCTTACTGTTGCTGCTAATGAAAAAGGAGGCTGCTGTCGCTGCTCTTAACAGCACTGTTTTTCTCTTCACTTGAAAAGCAAGCAGACAGTCTGGGTCTTCTCAAGGCAGAAAAGGAAAGGTACATTTAATTGCTGCTGAAATGCTTGTACAAAAGATCACCAAACAATACAAGTTCTTATTTAGTTCTGAACTTTGAAGTGAAGAATTCCAGATTGTTTGAAGTAACCCAGCAGTTAGATGATGTACCAGATCTTCAGTACATGGAAAGAAGGAGAGAAAGAGAACTAAATTTGATGGGAGTTTCCCAGCAGGCCAGGAACAAGCTTGCCATCCGTCTGTAATGGAGGTGCTCGTGAAGCCTGTTTAGGGAAATTGCAATTCCTCATCCATGGCCTCACACAGGCTCAGAAGGAGGAGCACTGAGGGACTGACTATGCAGCAGCTGTTGGTTTTAAACACAACAGAGTTATGCATTGACAAATACACAGCTTCTCAAAGGTGGCATGAGGCATTAACTTACAAATACCTAAATGTTTATAAGGCTTCTAAACCCATTCTGGCCCAAGGGAGTAGTGAATATGAAGAAAGTTACCGACCCATTAAATTCCAAACCTTCTGGTGTTAAATCAATGATTAATTAAAAACATGGACTGACTTCATCTTGCAAACAGTGACAAAAGATAAATTGAATTTTTTTACAAATATGTAATTTTAAATTCATGTTGAACATAAAAAGAAACCTTACCTGAGGGATATTGCCTCCTTCACATTTATTAAAAAAAATCTGTTTAATCAATATAATTTCAACACAAATTTTGTCTTTTGACATTGAAATTTTATCTTGAATTAAAGAAGGCTTTATTATTATTATATTACTATTCTTAATATATGTCTTTGTTTTTGAGACTCCTTTATTGCCATTGCTTTTATTTTCCTTAGGAGTTGAGAGACAAGTGACATATGATTAGCAATGCATGTTTGCTGTAGTGAAAGGATATTTTCAGAAATGAAAGGTTTATTTTATTTCCAGAGTAAATCAATCCCACAGCCTCTCCAATGCAGTTTTTTCTTTCTTCTTTACATATTTTCCCTACTCGAGGATTTAGTGAAATTTACTGTAACTTGGCAACATGCAGTGGAAGAAAGGTACGGCCTTAGCTTGGTAGGAAAAAAGCTGAAATCATTGGAAGTGTTCTGATTTGCACCAAGTATTTAATAAAGGAAATTGAGACGGCTCTTACTATTTATTCACCATCCCATCTGCCATCAGCAGATAGGTTGATATGATTCCTGCTTATAGAGATGGCAAACATGTTTAGCAGTAATACAATGCCTGCTTTCTATTAGAGAACTCAAACCAAGTTATGCCTAGAATTTTGTAGATTCACATATTTTTCGCTGGATATGTATTAAACATGACTTTTTCTCATCTTCTTTTTAACCCAAGTAATATACATTTCAGAAGATGGAATCAACACAAAGTACTTAATTACAGGTCTTAATCCTGACAACTGATCTGGACTTTTGTTCTACCAATCATTTTAGTAGAATATTTAAATCCTTTTGAGCTTTGCATTTGCAGCTCTCTGGCCTTAGATCCACATGATGAGTGGGCAATTCATCTTGATCTATGCTTGATAAAGTCATACAGTTCATAAGTGCATAAAATTAGCCCCCTATATGCAAACTATCCTCAATAAAACATTTTCAGGCATGAGCAGACTCGTGAGACAACCACATGAAAAATTGCTTCTCTTTAATCCTGTTGAGGTGGGTATGAAAGGAGTCTTCTGGAAAATGTGTAGAAAACAGGAGGATGGATTTTAACTATGGTGAAGAAAAAAGGTTTCATTCACATTTGCTCAAATTTTTTTGTTAGATCTAAACCAAACTCAGTCCCTACAATTGATGTGTCTATATTTTTAGAATCCAATGCGTTAACTCTGCAGAAAATTTCTTTATTTCGCTCTTATTTTTCTCTATTATTCCTGTCTCCCCCAACTTGAATAAACAAAATTTCCAAGTAGAGAATAATATTAAAGCACCAGTCAACTAAATAGCTTTATCAGCATCTCCTTCCCCTTACACCCAGGAGGATGACTCTAGGTATATATTCTAGAGAGCTTGTTGATCTTTTTAATGCTAATTAGCCTTTGATTAGAATCCAAGAATCAAGGTAACAGGACTAGATTTTCCCACCATTGATTGATGAATTAATTAAAGGCATCTATATGGAATTTAATACTGGAAGTGTGCCATGTTGATTGTCCTTTAGCATTTTGAAGGAACATTTTCAGCATTATCAATCTAAAATTGTTGTACAAGATGAAGTCTCTAGGACATGGTTTGAGTGGCGGGCAGGTATCTGAAAAGGCAAGTTCCTCTGAGGGAATCAGACTCCACCACAGAAAAGAAATAAATCTACAGAAAGCTTTGCAGGGGCCTGATTTTCAGAATGGAACCCCCCCCACTATTCTAAGTGATTTTAGCACTGCATTTTGGATACTCACCAAGAGAAAACAGCACTAAGCACACGCTAAAGCATGATGAAAACAAAGTGTGTATAATCTTACATGAAGCAAACACCTCTACTGCTGCATCCTCTATTGGTCTAAGGTCATGTAGTTCCATCAAAGCTATGGATGCTTTGAAAATTTGTACAGGACAATAAACTTGCTTTATCAATTTTCCTGCTTGAAATTAATCTATAGGTATTCCATCATTCAGCAGTACTTTTTTTTCATTATCCTTTTCTGACACCTTTAAAAAATTACTAATTTGCATCCAGATAATAGAAAAATTTTTAGAAAAGGTTATAAGTTGAAAAGAGTGTAGGAATGACTTTTTACTCCAAAGGTGATAGAGATAGAATAATTTACATCAAGAGAAGCAAAACAAAAGCTACATGACTGTTTTTAAAATTGCACATGTGGTTTTTCCATTTTAGAATAAAGAGATGTATCAGCAGGTGCTAATCTTGTACAAATAACATGCATCTTGCCACAATAGGATTGCTTTGACTGGCATGGATAAACAGTGAGACCTAAATCTAATCTTATAAAATAAATGAAACCATTATTAAATGATGGGTGGATACATAATGGGTTAAAAACTTGCTGAAAAAGGTTCTTCTGCTGCTGCTTTTAAAAATAACATAATGTTCTATAAAGTTGCCAGAAGAATGGTACTTTTTTCTTACTTGATTTTGTCTGGCTGTGACAGACTCATTCTTGGTATGATTACAAATATTTTTAGTATCCTCAAAGGATATTTTAAGAAACTGCAGTCTATTTGCTATAGCCATAAAACCCACATATTTTTTATACTTGACAGGCGAATACTTCCCACCTACCTTTATCAGTGGGATTAATCTCCACTATCTCTAAACATCTTCAGTATATCTGTACCTGAAAAAGTTTCAGGAGACTTCATGTGTAGTCAAAGAAGAAAAATCAACAGTTTTGGAGTGTTTTGTCTGCCTTGTCTGTCTTGTCTGTCCTGTTTTAGAGAAGCGATGGTGGATGGGATGAATTGTCCCTCGAGACTGAAAGGAGAGATCCCAGCCCAACTTCAAATAAACAGCGAGGGATACAAAACAGAAAGATAATGCTCTCAGTTCAGCTTTTATACTATCAAATACGATCAATTTTACGAAAATCAATTCTGTCACTGCAGGTAAGTGATGACCAGTAGAGAAGTAATTTGGCATAAATATGAAAAATCATTGATTTTAGGAAATTGGAAAGAAGTAGCATATAAGTTTGCAGTATATTCTTTACGTTTGTAAAGAACTTTTACACAGTGTAAGATATCGAGCAAAACTTGATTCTAAAAATACATGCAACTTTTTATTTTAGTTATACTAAAATAAAGCTGGTCAAATGTACTTTATAATTTTGTGGTCAAATAAATAATAATGGGGGACTGTTCAGTTTTTCTTGAACAGAAAAAAAAATGTATTGGGTTTGATGCTTTCAGAAGCCTGAAAATAAATTGAATAATCAAAGGTACTGTTTCTACTAAACCAAGATGTTTCATTTCACATGGAGTTTATGCAGAATATTTTTTCAGGTCTCATTTTCTGTTTGGTTTTTGTTGTTATTTGTTTGTTGGTTTTGTTGGGTTTTTTTCTGTTAGAACTATTTCCAAGCAGAATGCCCTTTTGAAAGGTCTGTTTTAAAATGGGACACTGAATTGATACTCTGTTACTTTTTGGTGCTTGATGTGAACCTCACAGCAGAACCTAAGCAATTCCACTTGGTTAGGGGAACAACCATTCTTTTATCAGCATTAAGGAGACTTTCTAGATACTGCATTTGCTTCCACAAGCTTTGCAGTTACTGTATAAGACTTTCAAATACTCCAAGGCAAAATTATTTTATTTTTAGGCTTAACTGGTAGCTTTTTTGTTTTAATTGAAGAGAACAGGAGACCTGTTTAAGAAAGAGATCACAGACTGACAGTGTTTGAATTTGGAAGGGACCTTGAGGCATCCCTGGGTCCAACCCTCCTGCTCAGGCAGGGCCACCCAGAGTCCATTGCCCAAGACAGCTTCTGGAAGCCTCCAAGGAGCATGACTCCATAGGCTTTTTGGGAAACCTGTGTTGCTGGTGGCTGCTGAGGGGCAATATGACCCTCTGGAATTTAAGTCACTCCTCTCATTTTGCATAATCAGTAAATTTGTCCACTTTACTCCACTATTAACATCCAATGTTTAAAGACTCAAAATGTTTAATTGTTTCTATAAGTATTTTCCATGCCACTATTCCTGAAAATTTAGTAAAATAGATTTTTTTCATCCCATTGAATAGTTGGGGTTTTTTTTAAGTGGAATAATATATAATGTAAAAAACCTAACAAAACAAAATAGAGGGACAAACAAAAATAGGGGAATGGAACATGGGAAAAATCCTGAAGTTGAGGTTTGGACTGGTTTACTTACTTCACTTAGTTACTTCTCTTTCAGTCATTTTTTGCATGGCTGCTGGAAATGTCTTGTTACCTTATTGAACATTGTCCTGGAACATTTGTAAAAATCTGAAGATTTTATATTACGATTTTTGCAATAAAACTCCTTCTTCATAAAATCTTCATATTGCATTAGCTAGAAATGAATACTGGTAGCACAGTAAAGATGACACATTACAATATTTCATATATTAGATATCCTTAGTGTGCTACAGATTATAATGTAGCAGCAGTAGCAATAGGCAGTGTAAAATGAAAGACAGGTAAAATAAAAATATCTTACCCACAGGAAATGATAGATATATCCATTCAGTAAGAAAAGAGATAAGGAGGTTCACAATTTTGTAGCTGAAATGGAAAAAAGTTTAAGTTTTTGGTTTGCCATACTATTGTGTTACCTAAATTGTATGCTACATTACTAGTAATCCGAATATATACACACATATATACTGTGTGAAACTCAACAATTGCACAAATGGTTGACTATAAACATTAAACATTAAACTTTTACATTTTCTTTGTCATGCTCCTTTTTTCGGCTATACATTCCCACTGTTACTGAGGTGCAGTGTGTCGTCTTTTTTTTTTTAACTCAAAAATTAATGTTTGATATAATGCCTTAGAATATCAATAAGTATTTCCCCTAAAATATCCCAGAATCACTGAATCTGAGTACGCTTTTAAAGTAAAAACTTATTCAAATGATCTGTTATGTGATGTTGTACTTATAATTAAAGGTACAATTTTTTTAACTTCAGGAAGAATTTCTTTTTTCAGATCACTCTGAGTATAAGGAATTGCCCTATTTACTTCTAGTGATCACCTATAAAGATGACTACAACAGAGAAAAATAATATTATTATAATTAATTACAAAAATATGAGATGAGATCAAATATATAGACTTCAAGTTTCAAAAGAATAACTGGATGATAGTTTAAATAATCTGAGTAAACCAAGAAGTGCAGAACTAAAATCTGTCATCACAGTACTAGTACAAAAGTAGCTCTATGTGTGGAGAATAGTTTTATCATACTGCAATGTATGTTCTGACTCAATGATGCTCTTTTCTACAGTGTAATAAAGCAAAAAGTAATGTAAATCATTTAGTCCAATAAAAATGTAAAGAGAGAAAGGACAAACCAATATGCAGGATGAATAAGTATGACAGCAATACATTTTATTTTGACAGATTAAACATAATAAAATATTTATACTGGAATATATCTGAAGTGTGATATGATCTCAGAAGTAAAAATCACTTTCTGAGTCCTCAGGAAAGACCTTATTAGTAGATATGAAATAACCATTGAAAACGTAAAAAAGATTACATTTTATGAAATATTTTGCATTAAACATATTTTGTTCCCTTTTAATTTATTCAGATCTTTGTTCAACAAGTAAAGGTCAAGAAACTCTACTGTACTTCAGTTCTCTATATAAAAGAGTTTAAACATCAACCTTTCTGAGTTTAATTCAAACATAGATTGAAAATCTGAGTTTCAACAAGACACAATCTATTTAAGAACCTATCTGTTATCCAGCTATTACTTGGAAAATGTTACCTGGAAGTTTTGTAACAAGTTTATTTGTGAAAATTATAAATCTGAAACTTTTGAAAATATTGTATTGTACACTAGAAACACGGACCTAATACCAGGGCAGGCAAGGACAGTTGAGGAGAATACAGGAGAGAACATTGTTCCTCAGAGAAGTGAGGATTCAACCCACTTTTAAAGCATGTGAGAAATAATTAGGTCCTTCAGAAGATGAAAAATTGTGTTTGGAGAAATGCAATAAAACCTGAAATAGTTTGTAATGTTTAATAAACTAATGTGACACCACCTTTATCTTTATGATTCACCCAGAGTTTGGATCTAAAGCACTATCATAAGGTCTTGAATCCCAAGCCATGTCTTTTTCTGAAGTGGTAAATACCTTCTCTGGAGATAGCTAATACTTTAGACTGATGAATACCAAAACCTCTCTAATTATTCAATAGTTGTCTAAGAAAAGCAGTTAAAAAGTATAAAAATACTTAAAAACTTAAAACTTTATAATCAATCACTTATTTCAGGCCATAATCATCAGCAAAACTGAAACAATCAGCTATATATCAGATTATTATTTGAGAAACTTCTCTATAGAAACTTCTATCATTCCTAGGAATATGATGCATAGAGAAATATGCTGCATGAACTCTTTAAAATATACCAGTATTTGGAGAGTGGAAACAAGATTGGTTGAAAGAAAATATGAAATAAAAGCTAAAATACACAGAACACAAAGTGTGACTGTGTATAAGGAAAATTTTAGAATGATGAGAGCTATTATAATTTTCAAATTAATTTTGAAGGAAGTAATTGAATTTATAGCACTGTAAAACTGGATCAGAGGCAGGGTGGAAAAGCGTATATATACACACTCAGATTCAAGCATGAGAGACCCAAGTACCAAAAAAAAACTTTTGTATTTTGAGGCTAAAATACACAAAAACATGGTAAGGACTTAGAAGTATGCAGGAGAAACACAACTGGAATAAGTGCCAGTGAGATTGGCCTTTGTAAGTGTGGGTGTAATCTGGGCTGAGGTTTGTTAAGGAGTGTTGGAGTGCATGAAATAGAAGACTCTTTGAGTCCCACAGAGAGAGAAAAGAATGCAGGGATTGAATTAAAGCCTTTAGAGAAATTAAAATCTATTAAGCTACACAGACATGAAGTAGAAGTGTAAGTTTTAGTTTTAAGTAAGTTTAAGTAAGTAGAAATATATTTTAAGTGCCTTAAGAGAGTAAAAATCCCTTAGGCCTAGTTTAAAGTTCAGTAACTTAGCTCCAGACATAATGAAAACAGACTAGAACATTGCTTGCATTCCTAGAAAAAGCAGATAGGACCATTTACGTGAATAGATAGAATTATCTGTGTCAGTTATGTTTAAGAACTGACACTACATTTGTACTTTAGAATGAAGCTCTAATAGGTGTAGGAAGAATGTTTTAGAATCGTGTTTTTAGCTGATTGGATGATTTATGAATAAAAATCCCCTGTATTGGAGTGCAAAACCCCCACACACTCACACATGGAAGAAGGGAAGAGGACACACAGAAGGAAGGAAGAGGACACAGAGGAAAGAAGAAGAAGTAAAAAAAGAAGAGGAAAGGTGTCCTGCTTGGGAATTTATACCAAAAGCTTTAACATGGACTTTACATTCCAAACTCTTTGCCTTCGAGACTGATGTATTCACACAATAAACAACTTTAGAGCAACCAACAACTGCTCCTCTTTGAAGACCCAGACCCATTAAAAACTCAACAAAAGAGGAAGTTCTTCTAAGCAAAAGCCTCTCTTTCTAAGGAGTGATTATAGGATTTCAGGCTCTTAGGTATTTTCCTTCCCCACAGTTATTCTTTCTAAGCTCACTAGGACTGTGCAAGATACCACTGTATGTGATGAAAGCAGTAGGGGACTGAAGAAACTGATTCCAAAGTATTTATAGAGTGGGACTTGCACGAAACCTGTAGAAATAAAAATGTGATGTTCTATTAAGCCAATTCCTCCTCTACCTTGATTAAGAATATTTATTAAAGTTTTTATCTCCTTCTGCATGAAAGTGAAGGGCTAAAGTTGAAAACAAATCTGGTCTTGTGGCTTTTTGCTAAGAAATCATGATACATTTGCTGTACACGAAAGGTATATTAAATAAGATGGCAAGAATACAACTAAACAAGTATATTGAAGGAAAAAAAAACTAAGAAGAAAAATAGCAAGAGATGTTAGATCCTTCTCCCAAAGGTTTTCTACTCCTATCAAAGTGGAAGATCAGAGAATAAGATAGATAAAATATTATAGTATAGAGCAGAGAATTAAAGTATAAAAGTTAGAAGTAGTCAAAGTACTATATGAAAGCTTTTAAAATATGTATAAAGAACACTGAAATATGCTGACTGTCTGTTCTTTGCCCACCATATATCCATTTTCCTCCAAGACACTAAACTCAGAAAATGGAGTTTCGAATACGAATGCGGAGCCAATGGATCATCAGGTCTGAGGGGCTTGGCTGCAGAAAAGCTGAGTGGGGTACAGATATTTGTCCTTTAAGTAGAGTTTTACTTGGAGAAGAGACTATCTGAAGCACTTACAATGTCCCATTTCTGCAGTTAAACAGTACTTCACAATTGTTAATATTTTTAGTATCAGAACATCTTGGAGAACTTGTACAGAAATCTTGTTATACATGTATTAAGACCGAGAACATAAAGTTGAAAAGGAAAAGAAAATATTTAACCACGCTAAGAAAATTTTATTTTGGGACCCAGGATACTATTTATAGATCACTGAATTTTTATTAAATTCCTATAACGGGTTGACCTAAGGCCTTTTGCCTGCTTTTAGCTGTATAAATGTTGATTTCTAAAGCTAGTTACTCTAAACCTGTCCTACAGTGAATGGAGAGAAGTCATTTATGAAGGGCATTACCTGTCTTACTTAGGTAAGTAGCACAGGTGGGATGAATCAGCCTGTGACTTAATCTATTAAAAGAACCTAAAATATCCATGTGTGATTTTAATGGCTAAGTTTCATATATGTAGAAAATTATTCAGTTTCTTAAGCAGAGGTAGCTGGTACTATTTTAAATACCTGAGGGCATGCAAGGCCTCTTGCAGATACAGCACGGGAGAACAGGATGCCATTTGGAACCAACAGCCAAAGCTGACAAATGATGCATTAACAGGGGCACCATGGAAAGGGGTTGAACTCACCTGTGCCAGCAGTAGGGTTGGGCCAGGACAATCCTCTTCCTGCTCAGACTAGGCTGGCTACCATACCACAAGGCTGTGAAATCCCATTATTTATGTGTAATGAAAGAGAAGCACAAGAGAGAGGGACTCCAAATGAATCAATGAATAAAACCATGTAATAGATTTGGTATTGGGGACTGGAACCTGAGATCCCTCCTGGCCATTTGTTCAGGCACCCCAGCCCCAGCTCTGGGAAGGAGTTGAACTATTCTCACTCTCAAGTACACCTTGAAATTCTCCTGCAGTAGATCACTACTTGGCCTCTCACACTTTAATGTGGGTCAGCATAAGTGCTGAACAGGACTTGGCATTGAGGCCCTGTAGGTGCCTGTTCCACTTTTCCAGGAATGAACAAAAATCTGGAGAACATGGCTCACACACCACATGCCTGTTTTGTGTCTGAATTCTAAGAAGAGTTCATGAATTATGTAGGCAACACAATGAGAAGATTTGAAATGATGTTTGCATCTGCTATGAGACTTAAAATTTAATGGATTTTTAAGTAATTAGCATGAACTATTTACCACAATGAGTTATACTGTAGGAGTAACTGAATATCAAAATAAATATGATAATAATACGCATAAAATGATCATTTCTTACAGCCTTATATTTTATTTTAAAAAGGCAACACTTAAGCAGACTATCCAAATTGACAGGGAGAGTACGAAATAATGTCTTTCTTCTGTTCTTTTTTATTTTTTTTGAAAAAAAAATCTTTTGTTATTTACAAGATGACAGAGCAGTTTTACAGTATCTTTGATGTGACATAAGGCAGCACATCCATAATCTAGCTAGTCACAGTAATTTTTAATACACATGGTATATGCTCAGTTAATCTAGGATGTTCAAAGAATGATCCATGTTTTGTATTTTCTCATGGGGAGCCTAAAGCTCTGCAGTTAAGGAACAAGGGTGGAAGTCAAAATTGTCTGATCTTTGTGCAACTGTGTGCCATTAGCTGGTTTAAAAAGACTATTTTCTGTATGGAGACAGGCTTAACAAAAAAAAAACAAACCACCAATTATAATTTAAAAAGCATTTCAAATCAGAAATAGCATGTAAATATTTTTTTTTAATATGAAAATGATAAATTATTGGGCAGAACTCGAGCACTGGTGAGTTATCTTCTTCTTGTAATAAGTTATTCTTTAAAAATATCTTTTTCTTATGATGGACAGTGAAGGCTATTTAATAAATGACCAAATATATGATTAATCTACCCAAGCCAAATGGAGATTCTGTCACTGTCTAATGATGGGCTCTTTTCAGAGCAACACCTTTCAAAGCAAAAGCAGGCGAAGACATCTGGAAAGTGAAAAGTCTTGATTCCAGTTTGACTCTTCACCCATCAGGTTAAGATAAGTAACTACGTTACTTATAGACATATAGAATAAATGGTAACATATTTGACAAAAAATCTAATATATGGGGATCTAAACCCTTTCTTATTTTTACAATTTAGACTAGGAAGAATCTACATGGATTTAAAATTTAGACTAGGAAGTTTCTACATGGATGATAAAAGCATAAATCAAGTCCATCACTGATAACTGTGTTGCTTTTTTCCTCTAAAGATTGACTCACAGTTTCAACAGGAAAAGTGATATGGTGTCTTGGTATCTGCTCTTAGGGCACCTGATTGCAGAATGAGAGAAAACTCAATGGGGAGGAGGCTGCCACTCTCCAAGGAATCCCATTTCCAATGCAAATGTGCCTATTCTACCTATTCTCTACAGCAGCAGAACCACCATGTTGTAAAATGGAAACCATGTTCCCTCATCATAATTGGTCAAAATATGATTATGATAATGATGATGATGATGATGATGATGATGACCACAGAGTTGAACAATTTAGATGATGCTTCCTCAGTTAGGGATGTTGTTAAGCTTTCAAAGTTTCCTAAAATCTTTCAGAAGAATTAAGGAAAATTCATTAATTACTGAAGCAGACAGGAAAGTTTTATGTAAAATTGTCCAGTTCTTAGATAGATCTTGAATAAAGTAATGGAGAAAATAATTCATTTATTCTAACAGTTTTGATTCAAAATTTATCAACAAAAATAAAAATATAAATCAAACCTTTAAAATGTGCAGGTCTCCAATATGAATTCCAGTCTTCATCCTTAAAAAGATTATATAGTATAAAATGGCCTTATTGCAGTTGAAGGAAAGTAGAGAATTCCATAAGACTTAGAAGAATTGTTCCCATGATATCCAAGGATAAAGTCTGTTCCCATTGGTATCCAGTGCTCTACAGGTTCCAATAACATTTGTTCAAACACACATTTCAAGGCAGTTTGGCACACGAGTTTCCAATTTTGTGATGTCTATGACTTAAAACATTTTTTTTTTCCCCTTGGGCCAGCAGGAACAAATAATACAATGGAAATATGCATGCTGGCTCCAGTGGGCTAAATGCTTTGCACTTTTTCTCAAAGACCTCCTCTGAGGGACACTGGCAGTGACACTGGCGGGATCCAGGTGGAACTATATTCAGCTGCCTTTCTTGAGCTGTAAAGGTGGAGCTGCTCTGATTTAGCACCTTTTGTGTAGAGAATACAAAATATCAGTGATGTAAGGATGCCACAGAAACCTTAAAATGAAGATACATCTTCAGTATCCTCTCAAGTGCTAAGGACATCCTTAACTTTATCTTCCATGGACAAATAAATAATATGCATGGAAATAATACAAAAATAATTTACTTGTCAAGGTGAAATATTTTGGTCTAAGAAGTAAATAGAAAATGAGGCATAGTAGTAAGGATTTCTATTCCAGATATTGTTTTCTACAGTATTGTATTTTGAATTTGATTGTGATTTAGATGTACATGATTCTTTAAAGAGGTAAGAATATCCCTAATTGCCTACCTAGCAAACTTGGCCCTGGATATCCAAGTTAGGTCAACTGAGAGGCCTGAAATTACTTTTAAAATGATTTTGTGATTTTAAAATATTTTAATTTGTCACCAAAACAGTTTGTACCTTACACTGAAACATGAGTGTTAGAGAAAAAAAAAAAGAGGTATTAAATTACTCCAACATCTGAAAGATATGTCATCGTAAAAAGCCAAAGGAAATGGGTGGTTAAGGAAACAACTCCAGCCATTATATCATCTCCACCACAGCAGGTTTTTGCCCCAGGCAAGCAGCAAACACCCAAGCAGACTGTTTTGCAGGATACTGCAACTGCAGCTAGGTCAGGTGCAGATTGTACATCACTGCTTTGGCACTTCAAGATATTCCCAGACAGTGACAATGAATTCAGACTCTTTCAGACTATATTTACAGCTGCAAATGAAACAAGCCAGGGACAACATTGGCGTGTTACATTTTGACCAAGATCATGTAAATTGTTCTGGTTGTCTGCATCTGAAGGTTGCTGTGTATGACATGAGAGGACAGGGAGTGTGGAATCAGGGAGAGGGATCTTTCCTCTGCTCTGCAACACATCCTCCCTTCCTGCAATCTGTTCCCTTCTATAAAGGGATTTAATCAACAGGCACACATTGTTTTTCTTCGTTACGAACGTATCTTCTCAGAGATCAGCTGACTCAGAACCAGAGAACATATTAATTAGCTAAAACCAACCTTTCTCCACCACAAGAGGCTACAGAGCAGAGTTTGACACTTTTTTGTTTGTAAACAAAATTGCAGCATCTGTCTTGTCACTTTGACTGGGGTTTTCCACTAATTTTTTTTTCTTGATTACTACCATAGTCACAGGCTAGTGACTTTTTGACCCATGAGAAAAAGACAAAGTGTCACAATAGTGTTTAAATAGCTCCCAAGCTGAGGATTTGATTGATCTACTCTGAGCTGGATTTAATTATTCAATTTATTAATGTTTTCTGTTGAGCTGAAGCTCTGAAAGCTGAGGATCCTAAATTAATTCAGATTGAACACAAGACATGACTAAAACTGTGAAAAGAGGACCAGCAGAAAGAAGGTAGCAGCTGAACCTCTGCTTGACAGGTCCGTGCATATCAGATGCTGAATGTAGGAATTCTATTCAGGGAATATTCTGAGCTGTTTATTGTTTTGGGTTTTTTTCTGACCTTCACATGTTCATTAAAGAAATGACACTATGAAGAAGAACATGATCTGATACATAAAGTTTTCTTCAAAAGCCTGGGACTGTGGAGTCCCATTAATTTCAGCCTGGAAAAAATAAAGGCTTAATCTAGGAAATCTTTCTCCATTACAGTGAAAAAGGTTGGAATACTATTAGAAGTCAGAATGCTAGCCCCGGTATAGATCTTTTCATCTCTTATTTTGAATCTGTCCTACCAATTTTTTGCATTTCTTCTCTAATAGACTCAAAAATAGGTGCAAGTGTTCAGAGAAGTAAGAAAATGATACTGTAGGGAGCCTACTTGGCTTATCTCTTCTCTTGCTACCTATTGTTCAGTACCAAAGGGTCAGCTCTTCTGATAGCTGCTCACATCCACTTGCTAGATTTCAAAGAAACAGTCCCTGGCTACCTCTTCAGCTTGGGAAAAGATCTTAATGAACAAAGATGCTTTGTTGTTCTATTTTATATCCCATCTAAAAGCTTTCCTTTGTCACATTGGCTGTGATGAGGTTGAGTGAAGTCTCTGGGGCACAGCAGATAATTTGCTGCAGCAATTAATATAGCCTGCATTGACTTGATTTTTTGATGAAAAGCTTTGAAACAACCCATTTTCTGAAAGCTTATTTAAGTGTAACTGATGATACTTTAGATTTCCTTCATACACAGGCTGTTCTTGATGCTTTCAGAGACAATCATTGTTTTAGGACTCTGACTTTGGCACTCATATTGATGTCGGTTAAGTTGTCAAGTTTCTAAGCCTTTGGTATGGGTTCTCAACGTTTGGAAGAAGCAGTCAGCTTGAATGGAGATTCCTAGATTTACTAGCCTAAAGGTCCAGTCCCAAATGTAAGCAAATGTTGCAAAAGAACCATCAATTAATTATATATTTAAATCAAGCACTGCCTGGCTGGTCTCCATTCCTCTGTAGACATCTGTTAATTCTGCTAATGGATGAGCTTTAAAGGTTTGTGCCTGGTTCCTAGAACCTCTTATGGTGACAACTGCATGGTTCAACCTTTTATGGGTCAACTTTTAGCTCATGCTTATGAGGTAAGGAGCAAGATGGTGGTTATTGCCTTAGCTCCCCCCTTGTGAAGTTGCTGTGCTAACCTCATTATCAAATAACCAAAAAATTCTTGAGCTCTCTGATATGCTTGATTATCAGCATAGTAGCCATGATAGTCACTCAGTAGTTGTAACATTGGAATTTTAAGTCCCATTTAACTCATTTAAATGTATCTCAATAAACTTAATGAGTTTAATTATGGGAATCCATAATTAGTTACTATATTAAAGAAAAAGACATTTCCTTGAACTGCTTGCAATGTATGCATTTTTACAGGCATCTTTTCTGAGGCATCAGAGTACAGAGTGGCTTAAGTGGGTGCCTTTCTGTGAAATCCTGGATTTTCATTATACCATTTGCTCTAAGAGCATACCTTGACAAGAGAAAAAATGATATGAAGATTCAATATCAGCTGCTGTAAGATTAAATAAAACAGCTGCTATGAAAAAACCCCCTAAATCTACATTGCCAGAGCAGAAGGGGTCAAACAATAAAATACCCATCATCTCTTGTCAAAGTAAATCACACTAACAGGTTGCTGTGGCACAGGCGTTATGAGATACTTGATAGCAATATTTTTAAGATGTGAAATCTATATTATCTAACAATAAAGGAGGCATGGAGAGAAGTGTTTATCTCAGGTTATGAACATGCATCTAGGAGAAGGCAGGTGACATGTATTGCCTGGCATGTGACTTTAATTTCCTGTGATCAAAGTTAGGTCTGTATTTTTCTCTTCAAATTCTCTGATAAAAAACATTGCTTGATAATGTTGTCTGCTTTGATCCATAAATATAGCAAATAGTTTTTACTAGTTGTTACAGGCCCTGTGGTCTGCATGGATCCTGCTGGAGCTGAGCTACCAACTGAGACAACTGTGTCCCCGTCAGCGCACTCATGGCTTCCACAAATCCAGTGATAGGTCATGAAAAATTCCTTCTCTGTTCTCCCTAACCTGTTCCATGTGACAGATTTTCTCTGAAGATGTGAACTAATCAGGCCTCATAGCCTAAGTCACAGAGGGACCAACTTCATCTCTGATCCCTGACAAATGTTTGAGTAATGGGAGGAAAAATGTTATCTCCTTTGCTCCTTATTCACCAGCAATTTGGCCTCCTGAAGCCAAGCTCAGGAGACAAAATACCTTTTCTGTGTGCGTAGTGGTGAAGGTACTTGAATAAGGATAGAAAAAAAAATATTACTTTCTAGATTAGATTCAGTAAGTTTGTGTTTTGCTTCTGGGTAACGTTTATGACTGACTAATTTACCAGGAGCTCAGGGTGGTGTTTTCTTGCTGGGGAAGGCACAATTTTGGCATAGACTTCCTGCTCTATACAAACCTCACCAGCCCTTAACCCAACAAGTTGGTTTTGTCAATGGTTTCCTCTCTGTTTTGTTTCTACATACTGAACACAATCAGAATCTGTTCTGGTCTTTAGGCAATGACCTACCACAAATAACTATTAAAGTCTTTTATTACTCTGCTGCCCATTACCTAACTGAGAACATTGTGTAAGGAATATATTGTGTAGGGAGGTAGAAATGACATACAATGAATAGAATTGATTAAATATGCTGAAATATAATATCTTTAGACCTGGACCATTTCATTATCATGATAGCTTTTTTTGGAATTTAAGGGTATGCTGATAGTAATCAGGCAGTGAGTTTTGCATGTGCAGTCAGATTTTCTAATTGCAAAATTATTCTTTTTAGATTTTGCTCTTTTCCTTTTTTTTTTTTTCCCCCTACTTTTCCATTTTCACATCATATTTTTCACTGCTCTTCTAAAACTTCACAAAAACTTTTGAGATCTCCTTTCTCCCATTCCGCGCCTCTTAGAATCTGCACGTCTGAGCAGAACCAGAGTTTGCATTGCCAAAAGAGCAGACATGGAAATGAAACACTTCTGATTTCTCTCACCCAGAATTTTTTAGCTAGAGTCCATCTGCTCACCAGTGCCTATTTAGGAATGCACAACACCTTTTCCTTCTTCCATAGCAGCCAAACTGAACAAGAGTGGGTGGAAATATTAAAATGACACTTTTGAACCAAACTGTAACTTTTTATTAAATGAGGATGGGGGGGGGGGGGGGGACATGTCTCATTTATAGTTTCTGAGCTGTAGCTGAGAAGGCAAATCTATCTGGCAAAATAGTCATGGCTGTATTTTCAGTAGTAAATAGAATTTTGCATCTGACATTAAAAAATAGCCCCTTGAGTAAATAGCTCATATTGACTGTATTCCATTGCTTGAAAAAAAACAATTATTTAATGACAAAAATAGTTTTTACAGGGGTTGCAGATTTCTTCTTAAAGATGAAGGGCATGAATTGGTTCTGCTGAAGGCTAGAAAAGTAATACTTTTAAAAGTTTAGTATTCAAATGATTCACTTAAAATTATTGCATGTGATGTTTCAACCGAATAAAAAGTTGTGAATGCAAAATTTGGCATTGATTATGAAATGGCAGTTAGAAGCAATAGTCAATGGGCTTGAATTTCAAATGTACACAGCTTGAAGAAAGGAAATATTCTCACATTTCTTTTACCAGTCCATTATATCACAGAATTCAAGCACTTCCCCACCTTCTGTAGTGAAAACTTTATTCCTCTTACCTGGAACAATATAAATAGCACTACACAAAGCAGCTGCTAGACATGTTAATTTGCTGTTGCTTTCACTTCAGATTGCAATGGCTTCTGTCACATTATGTTGCTTTCAAAGACATACCTGTGCTCCACTGCTGTCATGCCTGTGCTTCTCATAAGAGGTACAAACCATAAGCCTTGTACATATGTGGTCATAAAGAATCTCATTCAGCCAACTACTTACATCCTTCAGCTTTTACTGTGAATGTCACAATAAAACTCTTACTGCTCTGAATATGTTCTGAGGTCCAAGGAAGAAAAATAAAATTTTTTACCTATCACCTAAAATGTGGTGTCTTCAAGTCATCATTAGCTACACACCCGAAGATCAACACCCCCCCAAAACATTAATTATTTTGATGATGTCTGTCGAAGATCAATAGTGATGGAAAATAAGCTAGATAAACATATGTAGCACCTGTAACAATGATTAATACCAACAGTAACTTTGTATACCTACACTTCAGATGAAACTGTTAATTTATTTGACTGTTTTTGCAATTTCACCTTGAAAATTGCATCTGAAAAGTCCATGAAGCTTGTCCATAGGCATCATAATATGATGCCTGAGGTTGAAAATAAATAAAATTGCTTCCTCCAGTGATTCCTTCCATGAGAAATGTTGTGTACAACACATCCTCATATAACGAATCATTAAGTAAGGAATCTATGTCTGGAATTTGAATTTGAAAGCACCTACAAAAACATCTCAGATTTTAAAGAATACAGAGGTTTATTAGTAAAGATAATAAATCTTTATTCAATTTTTGTTTTGGATGCAGAAATTTGTGGTATTAGGCACTTGTGCATAGCAAGGAAGTTCCATTTGTATAATTGATTTCCACATGTGAAAGAGTCACTCTAATTTGTTCTTGTATAGTAAGCATTCAGCCATGGGAGACAGGTCACCCTGTCATGATTCTGGTTAAGCTTGTTTCCCTCCACTGGTTGGAAAAGAAGATCAGCTTGACTGGCCACCAGATGGTGAAGTCTACAGCTCTCAATGGCAAAGCTGTGCTGGTCAATCCCACCTACAATGCTCCAAGTTTCCTTAGACATAAAATGGTCTTTTTTAGCCAATTTATTTGTCTAGAAGCATACCTTTTCTTTTTGTGAACAGCAAGTGGGTCCACCTAATATATGCCAAAATTTTACCTCATTGTTTAATAGTTGTAGTTCTTCAAGTATCATTTATCCACTGACTCATTGTATGTATGTAATACATTCCTATGACTGTATAATGTATCCTTTCTCTTCCACTCAATACTTGATCTTGTAGCAAAAAAGACCAGAAAAGGAAAAGATTGCATTTTATTCAGTAGGCTTCAGACACCTTAAAGGACCCTGAAAAAGACACTTTTCTTATTAAATACATGATCCCTGCTGTTCCGGAATTATGTAAATTGACAGTAGAGTTGTTTGTTTTGAGCTGCCCTTTATTCCATTGTAACCACTCTTTTTATTTGCTCTTCTGCATCGAATGCTGGGTGACAACTCCCTGACATACTTCACATTAGCAACTAAGTGATAAACAACAGAAGCCATATGATCTCCAGTCCTTCATTGTCCTTGCAGTAACCCTTCAAATTGGATATTTTGCATAAGTTGCTTTTTCTGAAAGCGTCAGGTTGCAATTCTTGTGGTAGGCAGGACATAGTCCAAGTAATTCACATGCCTCTTGAGTACATGATTCAGTGAGTGGCTGGTTTTTTTCTGTATATAAAATGATACCTTATTGTAGCATCGTTATAGAAAGGCTTGGATAGAAGCTCTGAACTCTTACTACAGGTGTCACACACTTGACTGCTGCTGTACGTAGCACTGAGTCCCAAACTCACTATAGTGTGTCGGGTCAGAGATGCAGATGTGCACCTCTGCACTAGGTTGCTAAAGATTTCTGTATAAAGGATTTCTGGTGCCTTGCCTTGAAGATGAGGCACCTCAGTCATTCTCCTTGAATCATGAGCTGACTACTAGACTAGACTTGCTGGAAAATCTGTCTAAGCACTGTATGATGTTTTTCAAATCCTAAAATCTCAGAGCCATGAAGTGATGGACCTTGAAAAGCCTACAATTCTGATCAGGAGTTCCTGTTGCCTTGGAAATGCAGGGAAACTGTTGAAGTTGAAAATAAGTCTGATGGTGTCAGAGATAGGTTGGTGTCTGTTAAGAACATGGAGTAATAAGGCAATTTAGCATTCATAGCACATGTTCATTTACAGGTGAGGTATGTCAAGATTAATATTGTTGCTAACTCCGTTTTCCAGAAGAGAATATTGAGCCTGCAAAGTTGTGAGATTTAAAGTGAGGCTTTGGAGTACATACAAATCCCTGCATAGGCAAATTAAGACTGTACTTAAAAAAGTTATCCTCTGAAACATTCAACAAACTATAACAGTATGTATCAGCAAATTAAAAAAAAAAATGAAAAATGCAACCTAAGTAGATTTAAATATCAGTACTTACTAGACGATGGAAGGATTTCTGAACTTGGATAATGCCTTGTGTTTGACCTCCCAGAGGAAAAAACAGAGTAGTATGGGTGAGAAAAAAACCCAAACTATCTAAATGTGCATTTAGGGCTTAATGCTCTCTCTGTGTTTAACAAGGAACATAAGAATTTTGTGCAGGATGACTGGTTTCTCTGGCTGGCCAAGGTCAGACACATGAAGATGTATATCTAAGTAATCTGCATTTGAAACATTCAGGAACAAGAATGGGGCAAGACACAGACAAGCTCAAACATCTACCATGTCTCCTATCTGGTAGTTTGATTTCTGTCTCTGACAGGTTCATCATCTTGACAATAGGAGAATGAAGCAAAATTACACGTACTGTGGCACATCTGCACAGATGTCTTTAGAAGCAAGCCATGGGATTTCAGCACTTCTACCACTCCTTGATTTTTTTTCTGTCATTTTTGACATGATTAACCTCGGTTTAGACAACTGAAACTTAGAGGTCTAAATCTGAGCTAGGCAATCCATGTTGTCCCTGCAATCACTGGGGAAAAATAGCTCCAATGTGCAAGTCAGCTGAAGCTTGGACATATGTCTACAACAGGTAAAATTAACTATCCTATGGAGGATCCTACTTCTCTACACTGACTATAAAAGGGTCTGAGCATGACTTCTTGAAATTCACTTCCTATATGTATGTCTGAAATTAATTGCGATGAATCCCACTGCTTAAACTTTTTTAATCCAGCCCTGACACCTCAGTAGGATAAATTCTGGAATCAGTGTTTACCAAAGGCACAGAGGTTATAGCAGCTGTGGTGACAGAAAGTATACCTCAAATTTAAGGACCAGCAGACTCTTCAGAGCCGTACCTCATCCATGATTTTCTTTCTGTCATACTCCTGTTGTAGCTTCTTGGTGGTGCAAATTTCATGACATCAAGATCAGAAGGCCACAAATTACAAATAAAAATAAGATGGTTCTGAAACAGCTTTGGTCTACTAGACCAAACAACCTCGAGGCTAGTCTTTTCAGAGATAGGATATGGAACTTATTTCTGTTTCCTCATTTGGAAAAAATGGTTGAATCAGAACCTACTGTTATCCTCTGATGGATGACAGTATCTTCTTAAAAGCTTTTCAATTTAGTAAAAAAAATCTACATGAAACAAGCCTTCTGTTTCCTAGTTTAGTATTTTATACTATAACTTACTGATTTCAGGTGAATAAGTGACTACCATGACTCACTGTCTACTCACAGCCAATGTGTTCTCAAATTGCTTTAGAAGTAAAACATCCACACACAGCCAGGAAAGTTTTAAACTGCATAAAAAAAATGTGCAGTTCAAAATTTCAATTACATCAAAATAATACATATTTTGGCAAATAAAATTAAAAAGAAAAAAACAAACGAAAACACAACAACAAAAAAACCCACATAAACCCCCTGCCCAAACTTAATTAGTTTCACAATATCTTGTCCAATTTTCCTTTTACCTTTTCTAATGTTGATCTTTCTTCAAGAAAAAATGACATTTTAAGAAGAAAAACTTAACAAAGTTTCATTAACATTGTCAAAATGAAATGTTATGACATTATGAAAATGAAATATTTAATCGAGAACAGATGTAAGTATAATATTTTTACTTTTAAAATTGCCTCTTTTTTGTGCAAAATTGTTCACTTGAGTTGATAATCCTTTATATGGAGAAATTACTATTCATAGAAAAAGTTGTCACTCAATTCTACAAGAACTCTTCCTAGAGAATAGGTGTAGGCTTAGCCTTCCTAGACCTGGTGTTTCCCTACTTTTCTCAGTGCTTTCTGCAAATCCCAGTCTTATCTGCCTGAGTTATCCATCTGTCTGGAGTGTTGATGTTTAACTCAGAGATGATACAATACTTGGCAATATTGTGCTTAAAAATGGGTGCAGCACTCCTCCTCATTTCTTTTATAGCTGGCTTTTTTGGAAATATGGAGAACATTGCCAGCTCATTGAGACAGTGCAGTTAAAAAATATTCAGCCAATGCAGAAGTTCGAGTTATGTGAAATTACAGCACTGAGACTCTTTCCACCATTTCTACTGTAAGAAGTCAGTCTCTGAAATAAATATGGTCCTTTCCACAGTTGTCCGTATAATGAAAATATTGCTATTCTACTGGCAATCATTTACAAATATTCCTCTTTTCCAACAATCAGCAATTGGAGAGCTAGGGCCAAAGTTTTGTGTAGAGCATTTCTTGGTATAATGTACTCTCCTTTCAATTCCCTGCAGAATTCTATGTGGAGGATGACATTTTGTTTTTCTCAACAGCTAACAGATTTTTATTCACATATTATTCCTGTGAACTTTCAGTTCCTTTTCCTTATGGAATGAGCTGCCGCTCACATTTTTAAATGACTCATTCTCTCCTTGGGTGAAATGGTCTATTTCTTACACTGCCTGTTGCAAAATACAGCCCCTTTCTCTTAGCTACATGATGTTTGCAACACTGTCAGCTGCCTAGTTTTCTCTTAGTAAGAATATTCATTACACATTTCCCAATAAAAGACTTTTGCTCTATCCCAGGGTTATTGTACGTGACTTTAAACTTAGCTGTAGATCTGGGGATGCAATGGCTATATATCCAGTTGCAACAAAATCATCAGATAATTTTGATTCTCCAATAAAATAGGTTCAGTTTTTAGTCAGAGAGGTTTTGAATTACTGCTTTCCTTTTGTGAATATTATACATTATTCATGCAGTAAATATCTGCAAAATGAAATAAAGTAGCTGCCTAGACTGTTTACAAAATCCACCTCCTCTTCCTGGACTACTCTGGTACATTTGCAAGAAGACAGCACTTGCGATTGATATTTCTAGCTTTTGTTCTCTACGCAGCAAATTTTGGTACAGACACTATACCAATACCATTATATTTATAATAACAAATGTGTTCTACTTTGAAGTTACATGATGCAGTTTCAGTGTTTATTAAACAGAGTCAGGGGTTATACAGCTATAAAGTGGCTGATGGTACCTTAATAGTATAAAATGTTAACAAAAGACATAATTTCATCTTAATCACTACATTTATATGATGATAACATCAACAGAAGGAAAATTAATGGGAATCAGGATAAAATGAGATAAGGCACATGATGAAACAGAAGGTGATTTGATGCAACCAGTGCAGCTTTACAAAGGACAAGTCCTGCCTGACTTAGTGGAGTGACTTACACTGGAGTGACTCCATCAATGGACAAGGCAAGAGTTACAGATGTCATTTATCTGGAATTCTGTGAAGCCTTTTGACACAATCCCCCAAGCATCCTTCCCTCTCAATTGAAAAGTCATCCATTTGTTGGGTGGATTAGGCAGTGGTTGAACAATCACATCGAGAGGGTGGTGGTGAAGTATTCATAGTCCTGAAGGACATCAGTAACAAGTGGTGTCCCTCAGGGATCTGTGTTGTGACCAGTGTTATTTAATATCCTCATTAATGACACAGGTGAAGGGATCAAGTGCACACTCAGCAAATTTGCAGATGACACGAAGCTGAGGGGTGCTGCTGGCACACCTGAATGATAGGATGTCATCCAGAAAGACCTGGACAAATTTGAGCAGTGGGACCGTGGGTATCTCATGAGGTTCCAACAAGACCAAGGACAAGGTGCTACACCTGGGTTGGGGTATTCCCTGGTTTTAGCACAGCCTGGGGATGAACAGATTGAAAGCAGCCCTGCCCAGAAGGACTTGAGGGTGCTGATGGGTGAGAGGCTGGACGTGACTCAGGCATGAGCACTCCCAGCCCAGAAAGCCAAACATGTCCTGGGCTGCATCCAAAGCCCTGTGGGCAGCAGGGGAGGGAGGGGATTCTGCCCCTCTGCTCTGCCCTGGTGAGACCCACCTGCAGTGCTGCATCCAGCCCTGGAGTGCCCAGCACAGGAAAGACTGTTGGAGCAAGTCCAGAGGAGGGTCACCAAGTTGATCAGATGGATGGAGTGCCTCTATTATGAAAAAAGGTTGAGAGAATTGAGATTATTCATCCTGGAGAAGAGAAGCCTTCGGGGTGACCTAATTTTGGCCTTAAAGGACCTGAAGGAGCCTACAGGAAGGATGGAGAGAGACTATTTACAAGGGCCTGGAGTGACAGGACAAGTGCGAATGGATCCAAACTGAAAGAGAACAACTTTATATTAGGTATTAAGAAGAAATTCTATATTGTGAGAATGGTGAGGCACCCAATATCGTTTTCCAGAGAAGTTGTTGATGCTCCATCCCCTGGAAATGTTAAGGGCCAGGTTGGATGGGGATCTCATAAGCCTGGTCTAGTGGAAGGTGTCTCTGCCCATAGCAGTGAGACTGGAATGATCATTTTGGTGCTTCCAACCCAAGTCAATCTGTGACTCTATGAAATGCTAAAATGGAATGTTGAAAACTTAGTCTGTCCAAGGCAGAATGTCACCTGATTCATTCACAGAATAGGGTCAATATTATTGTCCTTCCTTCAAAAAACCAGCCTTTATAGAACATGCAGACATTTCTCTCAGGCACTGTTCTTTGAGAAAAACAATTATTTCCTCTGGGCATCACACTTATTTGTTGTGTTCGTAGGCAGTGAGGGGCAAGGACAAAGGAAAGGCTGCCTTTCTCATCAACAGTCCAGTTATAATTCAAATTAGTGTTTAGGAAGTGCTTTCTAGTCCAATCCAGGCCAAACATCCAGATAGGGGGGATCCCTGGGGTGTGGGTGCCATTACGCCAATGTGTACGCTTAACAAAAATTGAAAAAATTGCTGCATTGTAAAAGGATTTTTACAGCAGCATGAGAAGATCTTGTATATCTTGCCAGAACAATAAAACAATAATTATTTTATCTAAACTAAATAATTTTATGGCAAGATATCTGCATAGCTGTACTATGTGCTATGAATGGTATTGATTTTCAGTTATTTACAGGCCGAATACATTATTCTCAGGACAGAAAATTGGGGGACATTTGGAACCCCTAGAGATAGGCAACATCTCAAGTGTTTCTGGTATTTGAAATTTTAGACACAGGTGCTTATATCCATTTGCAGTTCTAATGCTTTATCTATGTGAATCTTGCCACCATGACCCCAGATCTTGGCAGAGACATATTGACCTGATTTCAGTTGGGTAAAAACATTGGGAATAAACAAACACATTATGTTTGTCAGGAATATGGAGAAGGACAGCAGCACTAGCAAAATAAATATAGCAGAAATAGCTAAAATAAACAATAGAGCAGACTGTTAGGAAGGTTAAAACCAAAGGGCTGCAGATTTGGATTCTCCACTTGTCAGCATCAGGTGTATTTTTTTTTTCCAAGCCTTGCTCAAAAGACACTGGAGAAATGGAGACTATAGATGACTTGTTAGGACTGGGTCGATGGAAATTAAATCACCTGTAGTCAACAAGAAGCTCAGGCTTAAAATCTTCACTGAATTAATATTTCTTTTGGAGGTAATGCCAATCCCTGGTGTGCCTATCATTAATTTGAGAGGTGTAACTAATCTCATTCATTCCAAAAAGTGTATTTTTGAAGTTTTTGTAATACTCCTGCCTTCTGTGGGACTACACACCTGCTTAAGATGAAACACATGCTTCTGTGCTTTGCTGAATATGAGCTTTGGATTTAGTAAAAGCTTAAAGACTGACAATAATAATAACAATAAAACTGCTATAATTAAGACAGTGACACTAAGATGGTTACCGCTGTGGCTACACTGAGCCATATATACGGTAACATACAGCACAGTAACTGTAATTACACACTTCACTAGTTTTTATTGTAATGTATGCTATAGTGCAACCTAATTTCCATCCTGTGCATATTAACCCAAGATACATTTAGAGTGTTTACTACCTGGGTCGTTTGAACAGGAATGGGGATTATGTGTTTAATGTGCGTGTAGAATAAAAATAACATTTGCATTACTTATACGGAACCAGGAGTTATAACGAAACCTTGCACCTCCTAACCACAGGACTTTTGAATATTAACTTATTAAAACAGCCTGCTATGAGACTGTATTCAAGCAAAATTTTCACTTTACAGCCTTACAGTCTTGAGTTCCTAAAATATTGCTTTTGTTGTCAGACCCCCTTCAGGCAAGAGTTCATTATGTTCAAAGTCTAATCAATGTATATAATTGGAAGGCAAACAATGCTGAGCTACAGCATTGTCAAATTAAACCAAATTTCAAATACTGTAACTAGTTAAGTACTTGAGTGCTTCAGCAATTTATGTTATATGGAGTATCCAAGCAACTTGGCCGTATTTAAAAGAACATCATTGCTGCAACCCCCTTTTCCATCTGTGGGGTTTATAACTCAGCTGTTTTAATGTGCTTTGGGCTGAGCAAAGGTGGTATACAAGCTCTTAAGCCAGATGCTGTAATTCTCCCTCCCTTAAACCCTGCAAAATTAAAAAGCTGTGGGTTGGGCTGCTTTAGACAAGCTTTTCCTTATAGAATAGGAATGGACAATTTTGGCCAATTTGGGATGTTTCATTCATACCCATCAAATACAAAAGTGTATTCATTTTTCACATTAAATTTGTGCAACTCAGCAGTCCTACTTAGTAGCTGGTGCAAAAATTAGGATGGTAAAACATATAAAACAAGAACTTTGCTGATACCACTGATGGTAACTGAGTTTCCAGCTCAGTTTTACTCCCTGTTGGCTAGAAAAAAACAAAAAACAAACCCACTTGCCCATATTATTTCTTCAGTTGCCTCTGTTTCTGCTTTCCTAAACTGTTAATTTCTATATTTTATAAGAATCTGTGGGTTTGTGCCATATATTTATGGCCTTGCCTTTGTTTTCAAACCACTTCTTATTTGTGTTTATTGATTAGAAACCATGAATCAGACATTCCCAATAAAGATCATGGTATTTTTGCATGTGCAAACCTGATGACTAAAAAATTTTTTTGCTGCAATGAATGGTCAATTATGTTCTCTTCCCTCAGTCATCTGGGAGACTGATAGTCCCAATAAACTCAACAAATAATATACTTTTTAATTTTTATCAAGGACAGAATTTGAGGTCAAAAGTGACCATTTGATCTTCTAGTATTATTTTCAATTCTATAAATTCTAACCATATATATTTTAATTTTCAAGAACATCACCAAAAAGGCAGATGTCTCTCTGTCTCTTCACTTCTTTTCAGATTATTTATTTCTCTGCTCTATTACGAGTCACATTCTTGTGGACTTTTATTTATTTAGTAACTTTTGAACACCTTCTGATTGGTTCATTATAACTAATGGAGTAGTTCCTACACACACATTTACAAGCAGTTAATGTGTATTATGCCATCTGGAACTAATGATCTTGTAGAGACAGCTTACTTGCTAATAAATCACTTTCAGCTATACTTACACAGGCTTAGAAGGGCTGGTTTGGGGTTTTTTTTTGCTTATCAACAACAACAAATTTTTCAACCATTTGCCAATATTCCTATCTCTTTCAAATCTATATAAGGGTTCAGTTTTGCCACTTTTACTCATGCAAAGAAGATCTAACTATAGCAGTAACACAACTGACATCAGTGGACTTGTGGGATAGAGAGAAAATTCTTCACTAGATTTGTGATTCCACATTTGAATCCATACAATTATTTAGGTTTCTATAAGAAACATGATGTCCTTGCTTTGACACAAAACAATGTATAACCATTTAAAAATGTTTAATCTTAAACATGAGAAGATCTAATGCTGTTATGAATATTCTTAAAGTGTCTTAGCAGATTATGTATTCAGGTATATTTGTTAAAATTTTCAAGCAAAATTTTGATGTGGGGCTTATGCTGCTAAATAAAATTGTAATTTCCCTTTTTTTTCTCTTCCTTTTCTTTCTTCACCCCGTAAATCTGGTAACAATATGGATGCATTTATTCCAAGATTTTAAAAGAAATATCTGTTTTGATTCTGGTTTGCCCTTTATTACAATATCTTTTTGTACAGAAATACATCTTTCTGTGCATGCAGTATATAGTCCCAAAGATGACTGATCTAGGTGAGGGGCTTAGAACTATGTGGTCTCTGTGAAGCAGAACTAATTAGCACAAACATAAAATTGTACTGAGGCTGTCAGGACCCAAAAGGGCAGCTTTGTAGGCTGCTGCCTGGTGCCGTGAAGTCATTCATGTTCAAGGAGACTTTAGCATGGTGCAGCACCACACCAGGTAAACATATGTGTTCTGCTGAATTTGTGACAGTAATATCAACAATTTTCAAAAGATTTTTTAATGGTTTTGTGTTAGCGTGGTACAGAAAAATAGTGTTCAGGTTGCAGGTAGATTACTGTATTTCTGACTCTGTCCTGGCTTAATACTAAACTAGCTGTAGAGAAGTGGCACTATTTGGGAGTGACATGAGTGGTGATATGTGAGAAGTGAAAAAATTGGTCAAGGAATGGAAAAAGAAAAAATCAGGTTTGAGATGAATGTGTTTAATGCTTCCTGAGGGGCAGCCCTGCCCCTAATCACTGGGGGACAATAAAGCAAACCTCTACCATACAAGTCAAATATGTTTCAATGATCACAACTGGAGAAGGGGGAGGCTTTTTCTGGAAAACACTGGATGGAAATCTCAAATCACACAATTATCTGCTCATTTAAAACATGTACATAAGGCCAAATAATCTGAATGTAGGTTGTGGTACAGTGGTAATAGACAGCAAATTTGGTCCTCAAGTTTCCAAAATTTAGGGATGAAGCAAGCTTAAGAGGTTTCAATCCCACCTCCGTTTCCTCTCTCTCATATATCTGACACCTTACTCATTCTCAGTATGTCTTATTTTCCCTGTGTAGACCAATTCTGTAGCATTTCTTCATGCTCTCTTGCGTTCTAGCCTCGTTTCTCCTGTGGAATTAACTAATCATATTTCCCTTTTGCTAGGGGTAAGGGCTTGTTCTCTGAGACTACAATCTTGTAATTAAAGAAAGCTTACAATGCCAGTGTCAATCACACTGCTCTGAGAGTGGATAGCAATGACCTCAGCTATGTTCCATTATGCAGCACCTTTCAGACTATGATCAGGAAAGTAATACTTCAGGGACATGGATCTGACTCAGCCTGGAACTAAGAGTTTAAATGGTGTTCAGACTTCTGCTCCTGACCCATTCTTTTCTGTGCTTTACAAGATAATATCCACATATGAAGAATGTATGAAAGACTACGTTTTTTCTATTTTTGCTCAAAACATGCTGTGCTAAAAATGCCCCTGTAGGACCTAAATGGAAAGGAATCATTGAATGGTTTGGGCTGGAAAGGATCATTAAAGGTCATCTAGTTCAAACCCCTTGCAGTGAGCAGGAATATCTTCAACCAGATCAAGCTGCTCAGAGCTCTATCCAGTCTGACCTTGAATATTTCCAGGGATGGGGCTTCCACCACATCTCTGAGCAATCTGTTCCACCATAATAACAAAAAAATCTTCCTTATATCTAATTTTATATCTACTTTAAATCTATCCCCTTTCAGTTTAAAAACATTATCCCTTTTCCTGCTTCATCAGGCTCTACTAAAAAGTTTGTCCCCATCTTTCTTATGTCATTTTTAAGTATTGAAGGGCTGCAAAACGTTTTCCCCAGAGCCTTCTCTTCTCCAGCCCCAGCTCTCTCAGCCTGACTCCATAGGAGGGGTGCTGCAGCCCTGTGACCATTTTCATGACCCTGCTCTGGAGTCTCTTGAGCAGGTCCACATAATTCTTGTGTTGGGGATGTCAGAACTGGATGCAGTTCTTCAGGTGGGGTCTCATGAATGCAGAGAAGGGGAGAACGACATTCCTTGACCCTTGACCTCCTGGCCACACTCCTTTTGATGAAGGCCAGGACAAGTTTGGCTTTCTAGAGTGTGATTGCACATTGGCAGGTCATGTCCAGCTTTTCCTCCACCACCACACCTAAGTCCTTCCCTGCAGGGCTGCTCTCAATCTGTTCATCTCCACAGTGCAACAAATAAAAAAATAATGCTATATGTTACAATTACAATCTTCATCCCTGTGATTTAGATGACTAGGATCAAAATGTCATTCCATAAGGTTTTCTAGAAAATCTAAAAGAAAAATACAAACCAAATGAGATCAGAAAATATTTTAACCTGCCCTTTTCCTTCCTCCAATTCTAGATAAAAAGAAGTGCAAGACATAATTTTTTTGTGCTGTCTTTCAATATAACAGATACTTCTCTCCCACCTCAAGTGAATGTTATCCTCAGAAATGTTCATTTTGACTCCCAAATGATAAATTCATGGTTAGGGAAATGTTATTTATTAATGTATTAAGTATTCCAACTTTTAGTGCACATGTACAGTTTGATTTGACATGGTGAAAGACGAATAGGGTATGTGGATCCCAAGTTGGTAAATCTGCCTAAAAGAGTGGGAATTTGTTAGGCTGGGAGTGAGGACCACCTAGATTTATTAGTGTGATGCTTATGTGAAGCCTTGTTCTGTGTTTTTGTGTTCTCTTTCTGGACTGTCTGCTGTGGGACAGGCTCGAGTTGCAAAGTTGATGTGATCTCCTTGAGAGTCTTAAATCCGTTCTCCATAACACACACAACTTGCAAAGATTGCTTGTAAAGTGTTTTTTTCTGAATTGCATCAATTTCTTATCAGCCACGTTCATTGTGTAATTTGATGTATCACTTCAGTTCTCTCCAAACACAATGCATGTCTAAGTGGAGACATGACTTTCTAAAGGAAGAGATGTGAAATTAGTTTCCTTTTCTGAAAATCATATAAAGATAGGATCCAAATGCCTAACATAGGTAGCTAACCTAGATGGACTGGATTTCCATTCAGAGGCCTTCAGAGATACTTATCTTCCTCATTAACTATATTGGAAGCCAGAGTATTTGTTTTAGCAATAAAAGGTATATTATTCTCCTATTAGCCCTAGAGAATATAATCCATGGACCTTTAGACTTTTCTGTTTAAGTATAAAACATTACTTGGATCACAGGTTAGATTTTTGACCATATAGTAAAGATGACGTCCAGGTTTCCTCTTAGTATATGCTGCACCTTTAGATTTTCAGATTATTACTATTGCTTCTAGGTTGAATCAATAAAATATGTTTTAATGTTCTTGAAATCATTGAATGCCAAACAACCCAGGGAACCATTTGGCAAGAGTAGAAATTTCAGTACTATGGCATAAGATATCAACACAAAATATCAAAGTCTAGCTGAAATACTTCTATATTTAACCACTGCTTGAAGAAATATGCTAAATGTTTTTGGTAAATATCAACTAATTATGTAATGAAAATCGTTATATTTATGACACATTAAAATGTTAAAGTAAGACTGGTTTTAGCTAGGTGGAGCAGTGGATTAATATTTAAAATTACCTCAATCTAGAAAATTGGTTCAAAATCAACAAAATGTGATTCAACAAAATGCTTATGTGCAATACCTTGTGAAATCAATTAGACACATAGAAAACAAAGACTAGCCAACTAGGCAACACCACTGCAAAAAGCAGTGGAGCTAAAATGGACAGGAAACTGAACACAACATCAACAAGTTGTTGCTAGAAGGGCAAATCACCTTCAGCAATAAAGGAAAAGTAATGCTGAAGAAAGACAACTGGGTAATTATTGCTCACTATCCTGTGCTTGGGGAGGCAGCACCTAGGGAACTATCCCTGTTTCAAGCAGATGAAGATAAATTCCAGAGAAGCCAAAGGAGGTGTACAAGGATGATTAGAGGCTGGAAAACATCACCTCTGAGGAAATGTTCTAAATAATTAGATTTGCTTATTCTAGAAGAGAGAGAATGGGGTTAAGAGAAAGAGTGGAAGTCTGTTAGAGGGGCATGTGGGAGCTGTGGTAAAATATGCAAAAGGTTGGAGTGATCTGTTGTTCTCAGAGTCTACTGGGTTTGTGATACAAAAACTAATTTCCTTAATTCTTGAGAGAGTGAGACAAAAAAAAAAGTATTTTTGTTATACACTAGAAATTTATTTTTATTAATTTGATATGTTATTTTTAAATTACTAATTTAAATATTTCTTAGTTTTTGATAATTTAATTAATTTGGTTGCCTTTTTTGAAATTTCCTTCTTTTGTTTTGCCCAGTCTCAGGAGAATAACAGCAAATAATTGTTCCTTCAGTAAAGAGGAAAGAGAAAAACCTTCTCTTGTCTTAGTAAAGTTCTGTTTGCCCTTTCCCATTCTGAAAATGTTTTGAAAGTTTCAAAAACTTGAAAAGCATAGAGGAGACCTGCATGAGGTATTGATGGCAATACTGAAACACAGAACCACAGCAGGTGTGAGGTTGGAAGGGACATCTGGAAGTCAGGAGGTCCAAGCTCTCTACTCAAGAAGGGCCACCCAGACACAGCTACCCAGGACCATGTCCATGGCTTTTGGATACCTCCAAGGACCACAAGAACTTTGGGCAACCTGTGCTACTTCTTGGTCACCCCCACAGGATGAAAATGTTTCCTCCTGTTCAAAGGGAACCTTCCTTGTTTAAATTTGTGCTCATTGTCCTCCTGTCAGGGGGCACTACTGCCTGGCTCAGCCTCTTAACACCTTCCTTTCAGGAATTTACATGCTTTGATGAGATACTTTTAAGCCTTCTTCCTTCTAGGTTCAACCACCCCAGCTCTCATTCTGTCCTCACAGAGGACAGACTAAGATATTAGATAGATATTATCATTAGGTACTCTAATTAAATATTCTAATTTCCAGTCATTACACCAGTTTTCAATCCATGTGAAAAAAAATAGAAAATAGAATAGAACAGAGCAGAGTAGATATATAATATATAAATATTTATATATATGCAAATACATAAAAAGTATAGCTAACAACTGTCTTATTTGAAGTGATTTGAGTAAATGCATCAGAACTTCCAACTAAACTTGCTGATGTAAATATGTCTGTCTGTGTTTCAGCCTGATTATTAGACTGATAAAACCTGTGACCTTCCTCTTCTTTGAATGGGAAACTTTATTTTTTTCCATGAAAGTGGGATCACCTTCTAAGAATCCAGCAGCAAAGGTGGGAGATGGGGAGTTGCAGACTCTAAAGCCAAAGTCAGGTCATTTTTGAACCCAAGGACTTTCAGATTTTTTTTCATTTCCTGTCAAGACTGAAAGCAAAGAGAGAGCTATATCTCAACTGAGAGCTCCATAATTTGGGCTCTTAGATACAATTCATTTTTAGTTAATTTAAATAATATATTTGGAACATTTAGAAATATTTGCATATTTTCTCTATAAAGAGAATGGGTAGGGAAGGGGGAGGCAAAGTGAGCACATGAATAGCCAGGGTACATCAAATATTATTACTTTTATGCTCATAGATTAGTCTATACAGAAATGTTCTGACTACTTGGGGTAGAGCATTCTTCTGCATCACTGGGTCTGTTAAATACTTCTAAGTTTAGAAAGCATTAATGTGCATATTTAATTTCATCCATTCAGCATTTGCTTAGAAAATGGACTACTCATTAGCAGGTATTCCTGTTTGGCTCATGGAGCATGCTGAAATCTTGTCTGTGCACTCAGATATTCACCACAGCTCTCAGAGGTCAAAGCCAATGCTTCCTCTGGCTGTAGGCACTCAGACTTTCCTGCTTTGCTTCGTTTCACTATCTCTTTATGAAGAGGCATCTTCCATTTTAAATCTGACTAATGCTGCTACAAGAAAGATCAAGAGCACCCTGTGCCAAACACCAAATGTTGTGGGAAGCACATGTTTCAAAAATATAGAGAAACTAAAATTAGAAAAATGCTTACATTAATACCAAATCACATGATCTATCTATTACCTGCTCTTACTACATTTTAATGAAAAAGTATGTTTGATTGTTGATCAGATTCATAAATGGCCTTTACTGCTCCCCAGTCAGCCCCACCTGGGGCCTCCTCAAGCCCTCCTGATGGTCCTAAAGCTCCATTTCAGCTTAGCCCTGTTTTCCTTTTGCTCCTCCCTGAGCTTCCTGGATGGATTCACTGGGATCCCACTTAGGATATCTTGCCAAAGTTTTATTACATACACATTATTCTTGTAATAGAAGCTGGCATAAGATGTAGGACAGAATTATTAAATTTTAGCTTTTTACTTCATAAATTCAATGACAGAATATTTTTCCCTGAAAAGATAATGATGCAAAAGAAGGAAGAAAAAATTTTTAAAAAAGGAAAAAAAGTGTAGTGTCTCTGAGTGGTTATTAGTGACTTCTCTGTGTAGGAAATTAACTCCTCCCAGGATCCTGTTAATTGTCTTTTCCCTGGTCTTTAGTCAGGCTAGCTTGGGTTGTGAGCAAATTTTTTCTGGTGAGCCTCACAGAACAACAGCACTACTAGCAAACAATGAGACATGCAGCTTGTTCAAGAAGTCCTCTGGACATGCACAGACAGCAAATTTCAGAGCACCCTCCACTTCTACATAATTGCAAATCACTTGGGCTGCTAGCAATATTCAACTGTAGAAGACCAGTTCCACCATCAGCCTTGTCAAAAGTCACTCTCACTGCTCAACTGAAATAATAATAATTACCAGAATCAACTAGGAACCTCAGGGGTTAGGAGCATAAATCCCACAACACAGCTGAAGAACATCCTTGCTTGGTGTTTTTGAAAGTCAATTATTTGCAGGAAAGGCACTGACTAGGGAGTTAAGGATGCTGGAGAAGGACTTTTACAATGGTTTTGTCTATTTAAGCTCTCCTCCATGCAGCCTCAGAAACATAATGATTTATTCAGGATAGCAAATAAATTCTATTCCAATGGCCGGAAGAGAATGTCTGTGGAGCAAGGCTATAAGGGCACCTTTTTGTTCCTTTGTGACTAGTTTTGAACCATTAATAATATAGTTATGATAAAAAAGCATGAAAACCCCATAAACATTTTTGCTAACCATGTGCTGTACAGTTCAGATAAGAAACAAATTGTGTTACTTAAATCATTCAAGCTGCTATTATCATGTATGTCTTGCATCATACAATCCTGATCCACAGGTTCTCAGTGAAAATACTCTTTTGGTGCCTCAGGTGAACAGGCTCTTGCTTCATAGCAAGCTCATTTTTTGAATAATTTTCTGAAGTGTAGTATCTGTATTTTACTAATACAGGGGAAAAGAAATATAGAATTTGATCTGAAAACAAAAACCAAAAATAAAAAAATATAAAATAATTTTAATGGTTCAGTAATTTTGAACATCCTCTTTGAGAAATAATTAGCTGTAATAATGGGTGGGAGCTATTTAGCAACGCATTTTGATTCCTGTATTTGCCTTGAAAGAAAGTAATTCATTCCATTTTACCCAGTCTAATGACTTATGCTGTGTGTGAACACCAATCTGAAAAATTAGGGCCTGAATTTCGATTTGTTGCAGCTGCCTATACATAGCTAAGATATAGTATAGATGGCTGTGTCTGTGCAAGTTTGTTTGTGTCTCTTATGATCAATAGAGAGACATAAATTTTTTTAGGGCACAATTCATTTGACCAAATGTAGACATCTCCTTTTGGATGAAATGAATTTTACTTTGGCAATACTTAATTGTCTCTATTGATTATTAGAAGAAGCTAGTATGACTAATTTAGATAGAGTTATCTACACTTGGTCAGGCAAGTCACAGTTAGCATTAGAGGGAGACAGAAAAACTTTATACAATCCTCCAAGAACTCTGAGATTTCAATACTTTTCTCTGAGGTGAACCCCTTGGCTTTATCTGGGTCTTCTTCTCAGGGTCAGGATTAAAAGCATGAGAGACATAATTCTTGTTCAGACTTGGATGTTTGTTATTTCTTCTCTAAGTTACAGCCTCACTACATGTTAACAGAGTAGAAATGGAATGCAGAGTTATGTCTTCAAGGTCTTTTAAAGCCTAAACTATCCAATTATGAGATGCCAACTAATTTATTTTCACTTTTAACCCAATAACTAACCACCCACGTTCCACACTGCAGATTTTTTCAACCAATCACACAAAATCACCCAAACTTGGGAAGAAGGAGAAGACTACACCCTAAAACCTCAATTTTGTTACATATATATTACTATATCCCAAAAACCCCAGACTCTTTCACCCTGTTATATAACACACTTCTATGCAGCTACACATTCACCATTTCAGTGTTATCACTCAATTTTGGGAGCCTTTTCCANACACAAAATCACCCAAACTTGGGAAGGAGAAGACTACACCCTAAAACCTCAATTTTGTTACATATATATTACTATATCCCAAATAACCCCAGACTCTTTCACCCTGTGATATAACACACTTCTATGCAGCTACACATTCACCATTTCAGTGTTATCACTCAATTTTGGGAGCCTTTTCCACGGCCTCAGGTCAAACGCAGTGTATTTTTGAGGATCAGTCCCTGTCAGCACAGGAAGCCTGAAATCCTTTGTGTCCAGGGTTCCAACATTTCTCTTTGCTGAATGGGTTAAAAATTTTTCAGGTTTTCAGAAAATGTTCATACTTAAGGGAAAATAAACCAATGGTCATATTAATGACTTGGATATTGCCCTTCTGATTTTCCCCCTTTTTTAATACTACACAGTAATATGAATTTTATATTAAAGACAATATGACCTTGCTCTATACATAAAAATAGTATAACACTGGAAAACCTGAGAAGTTAAACATTCTGGATATTAGTAATTTCTAATATTAAAGTAATTTTTCTTTTGCTGGCAACTTCATGGGTTGTGCTTCTAGAGCTGAGGTTAATATTAAATTCAGTTTCAATCAGAACAAGCTCAGCTTATTCAAAAGCATTGCACCAGAATTATTCTGAGAAGTATATTGGCGTGAAAACCGAATAACTATTTTCTGTAATAACAAAATTTCCAGTCAGCTTTGCACATTGAAACCACAGCACTACCAACTTGACAAATGAAAATTCAAATATCCAGAAGCAATATGCAGAGTTATAGATGCATAATCTTTAGAGATAAGCTATTACCACACAGTGCCACCTGAAATTCAGGCAGTGATGAAGCATGATTTTGTCTTCCCTTCAGTCACTGAGCTGAAAACCTGGGGCTTTGCTTCTCAGAGGTACCAATTGGAAACTACCTCGCTATGGAGAAAACCCCACCTGATGTGGGCTTGCCCCTGTCCTCCCTGAGAAGTCCTAGCCCTCTCTGGGGGAAACCAGCCCCATTTGTATGTCACATAACATATATTGTATTGTATTGGTGCCCTCCAGAGATTTTGGTTTTCTTGTGTCTCTGACACAATACTCATTATTTTCTGGGGTCTGCTTATCTCTCTTGTTTCAGTTCAAAGGAACAAAAAGAATGAAAAGGTTATGTCAGAGCTCATCAGAGCAGTGTTTTTCCAGCATCATATTTTATGTCTTGTGCTCTTACAAGAGTGCAGAGAACAAGGCTGGCTCAGAGGCTGTTAGAACAATACCACTGTCAGAGAAAAACAACAATGATGTGGTACCCTTCCATGCTCCTGATTTGGAGCGGGTGTCATGATGATCTTGTCAGTGTATTTTGCTTTCCTCTTGGAACTGTTTGACTTCAGAAGGAAAGTGAAGTCTGAACAGCACACAAACTGAGTGTTAAAGACAAAAGACCTTTGAAGTGAAAAAAGAGGTGAGTCAAGGTGACAAAGTGGTTTGTTTGTTTGTTAGCTCCAAGAGGTGTATCAATGTTGTTGGAAGCTCTTCTGGCCTGGGGTGGTTCCACCGTGCTTGGAGCCTTGCCTGGCTGCTCTCTCTAACCACGTTTCACCCATTCCCCTGTAAGCTCCCAGAGGACAGAGATGAAGGCAGAAGAGTGCAATGGAGTCGGAGTGGTCACACAAAATGGTTCAGACAGCTACATGCATCAACAAGAGCAAGGAAAACAGGGCAACCATGAGAGAAAGTGTCAGAAACTGGAACCTTTTGGGGTTGTTCTAGTGGATGTATCACTGCAGCCAGCTCAGCTCTCTGGCAGCTCTAGAAGCTGTTGGAGCTGGGACACAGGATAATCTGGCATATTTTCACTTTTGCCAGGCCGCCTTAACCCAGAGAAATGCAGAGGGTGGGTACTCCTGTTGCACAGTATTTCCTTTACCTTTCAGCCCCACCTTGAGAAAAAAATAGAGATGAAAAATAAGGAAAATTAATGAAAAAATAGAAAATAAAAAAAAAAAAGAGCTAAACCTCTCAGTCCTGAAGGAGTAGAAATGAGCATCAGAAGATAGTTTTCCTACAGAAAACTATCAGAAGATAGTTTTCCTAGATCAGAAAATAGTTTTTCCTACAGAAGAACTCAAATTTTCATCCAGAGGAGTTGTTTCCATCCCTGAAAGTTTTTAATACTCGGTCAGGTGGAGCTCTGTGATACCTGATCTACTGAGAGGTGTCCCTGGCCAAAGCAGGGGGCTTGGAACTAGGTGGTTTTTAGACTCCCTTCCAACTCAGGCTATTCTATGATTCTATGATTAAAATGTCAAGTGAATGTACAATAAACATTACAACAAATATACACCACAAAACCAAACAAAATGACAGCATATGGTAACTTTATTTCTGAAAATAGCCTCTTGTGGAGCTGTCCCATTTTTGAGTAATTTTCAGTTTAGTTATGGATAGGTGACCAGCTGTGGAACTAATTATAGAAATTTGAAAAACACTTACACTTGTGTGAAAATGAAACATGAGTGATGATGTCAGAGTGGACAAAAAGCCTGAGGTAATCTTTTGACTTTTCTGAGTCTGGAAAAAACAGCCTTGTCATTTTATCTGGGATAGATTTAATAGGTATGAAAAGAGATCAGAGACAAGACATTTTAGACCAAGTACACACACAGATAAACCTGTTCTAGAACAGGCTCTTGACAGAGCAATTGGTATTTGCCCAGAAAAATGCACTATTGCTGGCTCCATGTTGGACAGTCAAGGCTCTTGCAGTGCTAACATTCTGCAAGGGAAACCAGAATACTGCAGATAAAAGAAAAGAAAAACGAAATCAAAGACAGAAAATAGTGAAAAATCATGCAGAGTTTAAAGTCAGAATCCTCGCTAAATCATACAGAGATGCAAGACACCTAAGATTTTGAAAAGATGCGAGACCTGCAAAAGATTATGCTGGTTTGAGAAAGTTTGCAAGTAGAAGGCAGAGTTTGCACAGCATGGACAAAGAGGATGCCAGCAGCATTATTAGTTTGGATTTTTTTTCAATACAAAACTGGATAAAACTGCAGCAGAAAATATCTACGTTATCAAAAAAAAAGTAAATATATTATTTATTAATTCTGAGTTGAACAAGGAGCACAGATGTTCACCCTGTGCACGATTAAGCTGAGGGTAGCTGTGTTCTGGGCAGACTTTCTCCTGTTCTGTGTTTACAAAGATATGTGTTACGCTGGGCAGTGATATTGGAAGGCAATCATTTTTCCTTCCCCCAAAGCAGTAGACCTCTGGATACACAAGCAGAGCCAAAATGTTATTAGAAACAGTGCTTTTGGCACTGAGCAAAAAGCCACAAGCCTTATGATTAAAACTTTGCACTTTAGGGAACTTACTCCCCAAAGGGAAGATGAAAACTAAATATATGAGTAAATAATGAACTGGAAAAGTTACAAGTTACACTTCTGCTGTGTGTGGATATGTGTGTGTATATACTCATTTTCAAGTGGAAACAAGTTAAGCCTCTGGTCTCATCAGGGAATGAACTGACTGGGAATTCAGGGGATCAAAGCAATCGAGGATGAGTTAATTTATAAAAAATAAAAAAAACTCTCAGTAGGATCAGGAAGAAAACTGGCAGAACTTAAATGTCCTGGAGTTAATGAGTTTAGAACTGACAACATGTATGTATTTAATAGTAGGGGGAAAAAGAAGCGATACTGCCTTTTATGTTCTGTGTGTACACTCACTATAACAACATGAATTTGCACAGTTCACAGTTAACTTTCCCTTCAGGAGACACTGGCTCTGTCTGTTCCTCTGTTACATCAGTTGTAGCTCTTCCTCAAACCTGAATTCACCTACTACATGAGCCGTTCAAAAGTAAATTTGCCATCAGGGAGGATTAAGCTCTTATGGAGCTCCTGATTCCTCTCCTTAGCTGGCACAAGGGAAGGTTGTCCTCCACCAGATGTGCTTGAATCAGGCTCAGGGAGGGCAGGACCAAGGGCATCTTAGCTCCTAGGCAGCCATTATGACCTCTGCTCTTACAAGACGTGAGGTTTACAGTTTTTGAACTCAATCATGGTTTATGGAGCCCTTCAGCTCATGGCAAAGGCTTGTTCACAGTTTCTTCACACAGCAGTTTGGGTTGTATTAAGAACCTGCAGTGTTTCATAGGAAGAGGAAATGAGTTTTTGATGGTATGATGTGGCTGTATAGATGATGTGTTGAAGAAAATATGACTAATGGCCTTGAGGTCTCTGAAATGACTGAGGTGCTGTTCTGGTATAAAGAAACCAAGATTGTAAATCTTTGAGGGACAGAAATAATGTGGCTGAGAGCAAAATGAAAAAAATGGTACAGAGATGTAACAAGACTTAGTATTTGGGCATTAATATAATAGGCACAGTCCAGTAAATATGAATTTTAAAAGTCATTCATATAGGAAAAATAATTTAATCTTTACATGTGGAATGAGAGACTCTGAAATCATAGTTATCACTCAGGAAAACAATCTTTGTTTGATAACAGGGGTTCTTTTGGAAATATCATCTCTACTTTTCTTAATGACCAAAACTCAGTTAGCACTAGTAATTATTAAGAACAGAGAACGAAACAAAGAATATTTGACGGTAATGTATACTGACTCTAAATAGTGCTGTGTCCCTGTATAAATCTGGCTTGTGGTTTTATCCTCTAGAATCATACAGCATGAATCTACACGGTTCCTAGAATTGTAATATGGTTGTTAAAAAGCATCAAATAGCTGACTAAGGAAGCTGGAAAATAATTAAGTTTGGTCTTCAGCCCAGAAAAAGAGGTAGTTGAGGGAATGGAGAGAAATCTGGGACTTGCAAGGTTGCAAATAGCACAGAGGAGATCAGTTAGTCACTGAGTGTTCCAGCAGAAAGCTGGAGAGAGTTGGACATTAGTGGCAGACTCAAGGTGGTCTTCAAATGAAGGCAGAGATGTAGTGGAAATTCCTATAACAAGATACTGAAATTTTGTGTACATTCAAGGCACAGCTGGACAAATTCATTGCAGAAGAATTCCATGGGATACTTCAATTCAAATAAATCACCCATGGTTTAGAATGTCTTTGAGTTGAAAAATTCTGAACTCTAGCAGAATGCTTTGAGGATATATCACATGCACTTACTTTTATCATTTTTTCTTAGACATACAGTTCTGATCCCTGCTGAAGTCAAAGTTCTGGGCTGGCTGGACCATTTTTGATACAAAATGGATGCTCTATGGTTTTAAATATCTGTAGATGGGTGCAAGTAAGACTGAGGCCATAACAACTTGATTTCATTACCATGCAATGAAAGAACACCGGGCCAGGGAAGGAAGGAAGGAAGGAGAGTGACAAACACACACTGCATTTTATTCTTCCTACAGCCAGTGAAGATCTAGTCAATAGAGTCTATGGAGCTTGAGCTGTGATTCATCTGGTCAAAAATCATTGGCTGTTTTTAGAGAAAATGTGTTCCAAGTTTGACGGATTGACTGGCTCTGAGCTGATGTAAGAAGTGAGTGATATGTTCAGACAGAGGAACTTATATTGTAGATGACTCAGTCAGTCAATTGAACTTTGAGACCTCCTAGACTGGCAAACTGAAAAGAAATGCGTGCCTAACATAACTGAGATAACTTGGTAGCATGACTATGTAAAGATGTTCAAAAAATAGAGAATGCAATTTTGCTCAAGAGAACAAAAAGTATAATTGCACAGATGTCTGTCTTCTCTCCCAGACACCCAGAGCTCTGACAGTAAGAATAGAATCTAGTTATTCTTAACACTATGAGAGCGCAAAAATTTAGCTCATACTTGGTACTGTGATATAAAGTAACTTGAGTTTCAATAGTTAGGACACTTAGCAGAGGAAGGAAGGGGGGTAATGATAAAAGAAATCAAGACCACTTGAACAAAGAAGGGAACTTTGGCTTTGTTATGCCTGTAACTTTAGGAGGATAATGTTAGTGTTGATGAAAAGCACTTACTATGTTGGAAACAGGGGCCTGGTGATTGTTTCCCTTCCTGACGTTCAGGCATACAAAGACTAAGTGGCAGCTGTCTGAAAAATGTGTGAAATTCCACTGTTAAGGATTTTTCCCCCAGCAGACAGATGGATTTGACTACACTGTTTGGCAGAACCTTACTTTATATACGGTCGATCAGACTGAATGGAGACACTGAATGCAGCACTTGCTTTTCATCGTCTGCAACACTACGGAGCAGCACGTCCCAGTCCATGGAGTGTCTAAACCCCTCTTCCCCAGGAAACATTCCCAAAATGCAAATTTTACCCAGGTATGGGCAGGTAGATATAGTTATTATTACCTATATTATGCGAATTAAAGTTCTAATCAAAGCAGAAATTTTTTCCAGGTAATAGCAGGTATCTTGTGTGAAAATAAAAGTGGGCTGATGTTAACTTTGATTATGAGGAACCTAGTCTAAAAAAAGGAGTGTCTAAATGCAAAATAATGCATTTTTTTTAAACTGGATTTAAACTTGATGAGTCAAAATTATTTCAACACTGTGTAAAATGAGGAGTATTAGATTTCTGGTGATTCATTTGCAAAGGAAAATTAGAACAGTGTTGCAAATTGTATTTTTTTTAATAAAAAAGGATAATATTATTCAACACTTCTGGTTCTTGAAAACACACTGCAACAGAGATGAAAATGTCATCTCTTTGCAGGTATTCTCTGTGTGTTCAGATTAACAGCTTTTGCTTGGAACAGTCACCAAACTAGAGCTGCAAACCAGGGAAATATCTGTTCTATTTGCCTGCCGATGTGATAATGTGCCTAAGTCTAGATGGCCTTATGATCACAAGGGACCATATTTGGCCACCAGGTACCTCTGTGTCGCTAGTGAATCAAGAATTACACACTAATTTACATATTTTCCCCAAGAATAAATTTTAGCCCATTGTTTTAGCAATAAAATAGAGGTTGGAAACAAGATAATGATATATTGAAGTAATATATTCATGAAATTTTATGTCCTCTCTGTAATAAAGGTCTTTTAAACTGCTATTGATCTCCCATAATTTTCTTCCAGTCTTTTACTCTTAAAGACAACATTCCAAGTTCCAGCTGATCTCAGTTCTTTGCTTTAGTTTCTTGCCCTTCAGAGTCTCTGCTGGTTTTCTGAACCCAGAACTTTTCACTCTATAGTTTCTTTCTAACCTCACAACAGCTTTCAACACTCTATTTGCACACAAATCTATGATTTGAATTTCTTATCTTATTGGGTGTGATGCCCCTGATTGTTTTGTGTTTTAATCTACTTATCATGAGGGGATGCTGAATGCAACAAGAGCACCATGTTGGCCCCAGGAGCATTGCATTGGTTGCACTCATAGTAAAGGTACGTAATACCTTCTGTATTCAGATAGAAACTCCTTACTGTAACTTTCCATGAGAATATAGTCCTACTGGGTATTGATGCTTCTGTGGAGCACTCATAATATTTTTAATATTATGCGCAAGCATAACCTCCCACCACCATCGCCTCCATTGCCCTTATGTAAGTCTGTAAAGGGACCATTAAAAATCCATTAAGCTTGTTAGTTTGCAGAGCTTTCGGAGAATCTTGCAGCAAGTTTTGCTATTTCAACACTTACAGGCTTCTATTAAACATAGCAATCTTTAAGCTATAAGGGTTTACTGGAATGGCCCATTAAGTGAGAGTTTTCTAGGGGGGATTATGTCTGGGAGTAGGAGGGGAGATCAGAGTTGTAATTATACAAATGGATTTTACTTTCTGCACTTTGTTTTTAAAGTAAAAGTGATTGCTGTTATCTCAAGAAGCCCAAAAGCAAAACATTAAAGAGTAAATGGATAGTGTCATAATTGAAGTATTTATAAGGGATTTAGGAAACTAGTTTCAAGTATTTGACTTTAGATATCAGAGAAAAAAAAATCACTTAAGAACTGGTCTGGAAGTGCTGAATATCTAGAAAGTTATGTCTATTTAAACCAGAGCTGTAGCTGTCAGGATCTCTTAGAATCAGGCATTTTTCACTTCTGTAGTACAGAGTTAATAATACTTCCTTTTTATCCTCCTGTCTATTTGGGTATTAATCTTTTTAGGGTAAGGTCAGTCTCATTTATGACCTCTAATTTCTCATATGGTTCTAAAAAAATATTAATAAGGAAAAATATGCCTCTCTGGAGGATCTTTTCACTAGATTAATTGGTATTCACATAGGAGGCTGTCCTAAAGAATCTCTGGATTCTCATTTCCACATTGTATGCAGCTATGCTTGTTCTCTCTGACCAGTCAGTCTTGCATTTTTACATGAGCTCTTTCACTGGCAATCACTGCCCTTGCACTAAGAAAGGAGATTCATAAAGACTCATTGCAAGCTATTGTGAGGATAGATTGGTTCCCCCATATGAGGTCTAGTTTTTGAATTGTTTGTTATTTCTGGGAAGGCATCAAGTTCTTGAAATACCATTGAGCTGCTTATGGAAATATGTGGCACGTGACAGGAAAAGTAAGGTTTCCCATACTTTTTGGTTGGAAAGTCATATCTATCTCTGACTTCAGTATGCAAAAAAATGTGGATGATATTTTCCAACGTTTCAAATAAACACAATTGTTTGTATTTGGTGTTTTCAGATAGTTGAATGCTTCTCTGTTTTGTAAAAGGAATTTGAATTTTGGTGTGAATATAGTCTTGGGGTCAGGAAGATGTCTTTTACTTACTTCATGTCTCCGATCCATTCAGGTTTGGCTCAATTGTTAGCTGCCAAAAATCACTATCCTCCATCTGTGCTTTCCTCACTAGAGCTTGCTAGAGGCTGTCTGCAAAAATCCGTCAACATCCTATCAGTCCTGCCCCTGCACCAACCTAGCATCTTGTTTAAGTATGCCATAAGGATGAGGCTCCAGATGGGATCATGAAAAACTGGTTCCTTTCCAGCTGCTCTTTCCTCTTTTAAACAATATTGTGGGTTCATATGAAAGGGAGACTGGGCTGATAATGACAAGAGTATAAGTTCAAGTTTTGCTTTTTTTTCATTAAGTTGCTTCAGTTAACTGTGTGCCTCTCTTACTTCTTATTATGCCTCTTCTAAAAGCTGCACAATCTGGAAAGTGATCTCTAATGTGGAGCAGCCGGGATGAAGCAATGCTGTTCTGTCAAAAGGATTCATCAAGTCTTAACATAATTCTAGAGCTCTTTACTGTGTTGTCTATGTGGTGAGACAGCTCGTGCATATATAACCTCAAGTACAAATTTCAAACCTTCAGGTTTGATCATCTTATTAAAGGGTACTTTTTTTTTCCTAAGGCACCAAAGACAGGCAGTGATTTATTATCTTTCCACATGCAATTGCTTGTAGGCAATTCAGAGGCCTGATGAACACTTAAGGAAGGACAGATTTGTGCATGCAACTTTAATTTTCACCTGTGCTGACTATTTAATGTTTGATGTTGAAAATGTGGTGGCACTGATTGCAAGTCTAACCTAAAATGTAATATATTCCAGTTTTGCCTATGCCTGCCACTGATTTTGAATAATGTACCTCTGAGTGGTGTCCTTTACAAGGCAAGTGTGCATAGGTTGTCAACTGACAATAATTTTATAGCAGCACAGCCAACCATCAGACCTGGTTTTTTAGCTGTAGTGAAGCTGAATAACCTTGAGGCAGGAAGGAGCAGACGAAAATATTTATATGTTCAAAAGTATGCACACAATGACTCAGGAGTCAGCTCCATCCTTCTGCCTTTGCAATTCCGTGAGTATAATTCCTGCTTGCGTGTGACCTTGCATCTTGTTTTACACTTTATTCAGTAAAAAAGAGGAAGTGGCATTTTTTGTGGGAATGCTTACATTTCCCATACCATTCTGTGGTGCACTACAGTGTGCTGGGAGCATGATGGATCTCTGAAACTGCAGTAATGGGAGCTGACAGTGATGGATAGTGGGAAAACGAAGAACCTCAGGACTGATCAGAAGAGGGTGCTGTTATTCTGGGATGGTCTTGCATCATCTGTGCCAGAACACAGACAATGCCTCTGCAAGATTCTGGAGAATGCTGCCTTTCAGCACAGATGTAATATTAAGGACTTGGCTATTGGTGGTAGTAATTAAGAGACAATAGCACTTTTTCACAGTGAGACAAAGATTTCCTGAATAAACCTACATTTGGCCACTTCTGTGGATAGAAGCTCCCCTACCAAATCAAATTATGGAATTCCTCCCTTTCCTACCCTGCAGCAAACTATTGTGTATTGCTGCTCAACACTACTGAACAGCTGTTCTTGTTCATCCTACAGGCAAGTGCATGTGAAAAGATAATAAATCACTGCTTTCCTAATCTTGAAAACATGTATGCGTATTTCAGCTGTAGAACCCGTGCTGGGTGAATCCATGCTGCTAAATAAAAGACCACTAGGGAGCAAAGACAGTCTTTTCCCCTTGGAGATTTATATCACTTGTTCTAACTCTCGCCAAGAAGCAAAGATGTCTTTGCAGACTCCAGAGACTGCTCCTTCAAGGCAATGAGGATAAAACTGCATCAAGTTTGGTGCTCTCCGCCCAACATCTTTCTTCAGTACACAGCCTTAGCACCTTCAAATAGCCACTGTCATGCAATTTCCTAGAGGTCATCTTTACTTCTGTGCAGTAAAAGTATTATGCTGCTGTGCTGAAACAGGCCTCGTGTTATTTCTGACATTCTGGACTGCAAAGCACATAAAATCATAATTATGTGTTAAGGCTCTGCAGGCGCCACTGGGGCCGAGTGTTGGCCCAGGGACAAGGACTGTGGAGTTTGGACACTGCCAGTCTGCTCGGTAGGAAGGCAATGAGTCAGTTTAGCACTGCCCTGTGACACTGTAGCTACACCTCCCCATCAGCTACTCCTATAATGGCCAGCAAAAGAACCCAGGGATCACTCTGACTGAAACAGTAAAGCATAACTCACATCCATGAGGGCACTTAAACAACAACTGTTCAACAGTTTTAGGAAGTAAAGGCTGGGTTAGAGTCCCCTTACAACATTACTGACAAGCTGACTGCATGGATAATTGTGGGGTAATCCCTGAAACTGGGCAGTTTTTGTGATTTTGTAGAGCAGATGTAAGCACAGGAGCCAATGTGTGTTTCAAGATAGGGACTCTTCACATACATAAAATTATGTCAGCAATGGATTTTTCAATTCTAGGAGTAATATATTTGAGAAAAATTAAGGCTGAGATTTGCTAAGGAAAAAAGAAAAGGATTCCGTGTAATTCATACACCTACAATCCTTAATCAATAAAATGTGCAAGGCAGTATTTTCTGGCTCTGAAGCTTAGTGACACAGCCCAAATTGAACTGCACAATAAAATACCCTTATCCTCCCAAACACTGCTGGAATAGTCCCACCTGTGCCAGACTTGGATCTTGGCCCAGCATTCAATGTGAGTCTGCTTGTTCATCCTGTGCAAGGTTGGGCCAGGGTGGATTACCTGTTTAGCAGGGGATACAATCAGGTCCTGCTGTGTGGGCCGTGGGCCTTAGCTCTGGCCCTGTGTATTTTGCTAGTATAGGCATAACTTTACAAATTTAATGATCCCAGAACAGGTCAGATTAAAAAATGTTTAGAAATGTTAACATAAATTTTATTTTTTTATGCTAATGTTATGTTCATATTTGAAGTGAAATACAAAATGATTTCATTAATGTGAATGTGTATTCTGGTTTAGAGTAAATTTGGGAGAAAACCTATAAGGTTTTTTTTCTTTTAGAAAACAAATTTAAGTGGTCTTTCTTTTAATTGGTTTGGTAAAAAGATTTTTTTTGAGAGAAGTGAAAAAAATTATTTATTTAATAAGTAAATTTATTTTTTTTTAGCACAACCAATGAATAATACTAAACAACAAAACTCTTGTTCTAAATGAAACAGAAGAATACTTGTCCACAAGCAAACTACAGTGAGGCCAAATAATTTCCCTGAACACCCCTCCCCGTATGGTGTGGACAGAGGTCCTCAGCACCAGCTGCCTCATTTGACAACCCATTCTGGTTTGTGCTGCATTGAAATTGTAGTCAAGAGCCAATAAAAGAGTGATTAATGCTGACTGGAAAATATCTTGGGAAAAGAAAAAAGGATTTACTTGGGAACATCGTGAAAAAGCCCACAGAGGGTTAAATTTAATAGCAGTTATTTTAGATACCAAGTGTTAGGAACTTGCCTGACAGGCATTTCCAAACACCCCTGCTTTCTTGAGAACTCATATATGTGGCTATTGGTTTGTTTTACTGAAGAGACCAGACTATGAAGCTTCATGTCACTGGGGCAGCCAAGCAGGGAGATTGCCTCTAATCCAGAAATCCCCGGGCTTTCAGAAACTGCAGCCCAGGTTCAGTCTCACAGAGTGGATTTTCTTTGTATTAAGAACCCTTGGACTATTCCTGTCACTGAGAATTTTTGGGATTTGTTCTGCATTTAAACTAAACTTAGTTTTGAATATCAAAACCTGATGATATACTTAAATCCTCTATGAAGCAGAACTGCCTTTGCCCTAGTAATTCTGATTAAAAAAGTGTGAATAGGGATAGTGATTTTCTTTCAGGCAGTTGTATTAGTAGGGTTGTGCAAAGAATAATATCCCATCTACAGTGAGTTTTGCTTGTGTTTCAGTTTCACAAGCATGATATTCACACACTACATTTGAAAGACTCCCACTCCTCCAAAAGAGTATAAAAATATCTGATAGTCTACTTAAGCTATTCTTTTCACATCTCCTCACAAACACAGGCTCTGCAAAGCCTTTTGTCTCAGCTGGAAGATGTTTCTGTTTGTTCTACCTCACGTCAAAGCTGATTGCCTCTCTAAAGTGTCTGATCTCTGCAGATTAGAAAAAAGAATAGATTTGAAAGATGCTTACAATTCATTTAATTTCAATTCCCTTACTTTCTTTCATCCAATATTCTTGATAAACAAATAAATTAGGTAATCATTTCAGTGACTGTATCATTTTCATTTTCTGTTCAGTATGCACAACAGCCAAAGCTATCTTATTTCAACACCTTTTTTTTTTTTTTTTTGGTCAGAAACTGTAAAGCAAGAAGATGTGTTCATGTCTTTTTTACGATCTGCATATATTCCAGAAAAACCTTGCTGCTTTAAGGGATATCATGATAGTATATTATTTTCTAAATATAGCTTCAAAACAAAAATTAACTGATAAAATTAATTTCAGACTTTGGAACATTCAGCTTTAGGGCCAGAACAGTTTTCTATTATTTTTTTGTACATATTCTGTCAATGAAAGATAGGATTTGATTCAACCATGTTCAATCAAATGTTAGATTTTGACCAACAGAGATTTTATGAGAGCTTTAGGCTCCCCCTAACATCCATAATAGTTTGGAGTCCTTTCCAACAACTTTTGTGAAGTAGAAAATACAACCCAAGATAAATCAGAAGGCTGACTGGATGACTCTAGTGCCATATTACAATATTCATGTTGTCTGTATCACAAAATGTTTCAGGCACTCCGATCATTAGCACAGGTCCATTATGGGAGGGATTTAAGCAAGCAGAAGGAAAGAAACAATACCTGCTTCAGCTGATAAATCTTCTTGTCTCCTTCCCACACATGCACTCTGATGTGGATTAAAATATGTGTTTATCTGACTCTTAATGATAGTAATGATCAATGACTGTAAATAACAGGGGCATTGCTTGCCACACACTTTAGATTTTTAAAATGTGAATCAAATCTCCCCCCCCCCTTTTTCTTTTTTTTCCAGAATTATCAATCAGAGAACAGAAAACACCCTCAAGCAATCCTTCTCCATTTTCTCTTATTTGGAATTTAGTTAGATTTAGGGAGCTAAATCTATTCAGCTTTAAAAGAAGGAGAAAACAGAGGATTTGATTGTTCATGACATTTTGTTCAGAATCAATCATTGTCAGCTCAGGTTAGACTGATTTACTATGAGCCTGCCATAGAAAAGATTTGCCACAAATGGCAAGGCTCTGAGCTGTTTCCACCGCACTGAACATAATGATGGATTTATCATTGCAATCAAGATGGTAAAACAGCATGGTCCCCAGAGCCGGGCACCAGGCAAATTGATCACAACAGCCCTGAAGTTATATAAGGGCTTTGTTTATCTGGTCTCAGACTGCAAGAGTAGTAATCCAACTTAAGATAAGACACTCTGATCTTTACAGAAGTTTGGACAGGTTTTATCTCCTAAACCGGTATGTAGTAGAATTGTCTCTGCTGAGGAGTAAAATAACCACCCATTAAATACAAACAAGTTTTGGTTTTTTTTAATAAAAAATAGTTCAACATAAACAGGAATAATAAATAATATCATAATTTAACAGCAGTTTCTTAATCTGTAAGTGAATACATTTGCTGTCCTATTTTAGTGAGAAAATTAACAAAATGGGAAGGTGAACATTTTTTCTAATGGCTTGCCTGTCCATTACAGGCATTCTTTCTTAATTTTGTGAAGAACTGGCAATATAAACTTTCAGATCTAAATAAATTAAGGCTTAAAGGAAATATTAACCTCCCTACAATACCACACTGGCAGACCAGGCTTTTATCTAAGCAGGAAAATTAAGTGAGCTTGCAGCTTGAATTTCTGAACTTGTGTTTGAAAGGGAAGAAAATATTATTACTTGTCTTTGTCTGATGGAAAGTGAGCTTTGGTGAGAAGTGATGCTGCAGGGAAAGAGATGAACCTCTGGAGTCTGTTGATGGGATATCATCTGGGAAGGCTTTAGCCTGTGGCTCAGCCCTGCAGACTACTGTTCATTTCCCAAAAATTCATATATATATATCTGCACATATATCCCAGTGGGATGATATGTTTTATCCTAAGGACCAGATAATTTGGTGGGGTCCTGCAGGAATACCAGATCTTCCAGAGACTGTTCTTTCTTCCAAATGGTGACAGATCCTTATAAGTTTTTTCAGAGAGGTGTCAGAGACCTGGAGAAACTCTAATTTCATCCTGCATTCAGACAAGGAACACAACTGGATTTTTATTTTCACATGAAAATGCCTGGGTGTCCTTTGGCACCGGCCCGGAGACAAAAACTGAAAGAAGTCAGAATTTTAGCATATTTTTAAAATAATGAAGAATTTGGGGGCATTCTATAGATTTAAAAGGCAGAAGTAGGCTAGAGTTAGTCCTCAGAAAGAGCTGTGAGGAGCTGTGATATGCTTCCAGAATGAAAATTCCTTAAATCACATTACAAGTTCTCAGGAGCAGGAATCTATTTTCCTATTTATTTTACAGCATGTATATTGATAGAAGTAAATGAATACAGATTATTATCTCTATCCTAATTTGGAATTTAATTTAAGTTGATTAAATAATTTTCTATTTTGAAGCAGGAATATATTTTTATAATGTTTGATTGCATAACTGGCAAAAAAAGATCTATTGAAAATTATTGATTCGCTCAGGATACAAATATAATATAATCTATAATTCACAGGCAATAATGGTCTTAAAATTGTTATTTGGACTTACAAATGCAGCAGCATGTCACATAGAAAATAAAAAAGTTTTATTCTGAGACCTATTTTGTTCTTCAGGGCTTCCTTTTGAGCACTAAGAGAGAGGCTGTTCTCTCTTTTCACCCAAATATTCTCTTCAGAGCTCTCTCACACAGACAGCACCATTTGGCACAAAATGCATTAAAGCAAATTTACTGTCAACTTAGCCTTCAAGGTGTGCAGATAAACATATAGTAGGGATATATAAAGTGGTAGTAAAGTAGACTTGTTTTGCACTTTTTTGAAAAACTTTTTCTTGTTCAAAAGCAGTGGCTTAAAAAAAGAAAAAAAAAAAAGTAAAAAATTAATGTTTTTAACCCACAATCCCTATTAGAAAGATAAAATAGAATATCACAATTCCATTTCTACATTAGACTATTTTCACTTGGGAATTGCTCTCTTGCTTTAGCAAAATTATAAAAATTTATATGTTCAAACTTAAAATCTTGAAACTTTTCAGATAGTTGGACTTTATCACTTCCCCAGGAACCTAACAAAGAAAATGTGCTCCTTTTTTGATTTACAGAAAGTATAATAGATGAAGCCTTTCATAATTTTATTTATTGGACATGTATTTGTGGAATCAGTCATGTTTGGTCCTTGGAACTCTAAAAGTTTGCCACAAATTATTTCAGAATTTATATAGAATCATAGAAACATAGAATGGTTTGAGTTGGAAGGGACCTTGAAGACCACCCAGTTCCAAAGCCCTGCCATGGGCAGAGACACCTTTCACTAGACCAGGTTGCTCCAAGCCCCATCCAACTTGGCCTTGAACACTTCTAGGGATGGGGCAGCCACAGCTTCTCTGGTCAACCTGTGCCAGTGTCTCACCTTAATTCTTCTGCGACAAACTTGGCTGGCACAGTGTGATTAATGGCATATTAAGAGAGAAAAGGAGGAAAAAGTAAAAAAAAAAACAAAAAACCAAACAAAAAAAGCATTCTGGATGATTGCTGAGTCCTTCACCTGTAACAAGACTTGACTCAAATAGTCAAGTCATTGTTTTTCCTCCTCATACAAAATCAGGTGATATTTGATATGTTAAATTAGGATGCAAGAATCTGAAAAAAAAAAGAAAAAAACTATCACATTTCTGAGATCTCTCATGTAATTAAGTTTCTTTCTCAAACCATATTGTTGTTTTTTTAATGTGATGAAATTACTGATACAGATCCTCTTCTGGATGGTTTGTCTCTGTGGTTTTGGCAAGATTTGTTTTGCGCATAGGGGAGAACAAAACTGACTCCAGGTGTGGAAAAGGAAGAACGTGGTCACTAGAAGGTTTCTGTCCTAGTTTGCTGGGACTGCTAAATACTGGTTTTACAGCCCTTTGTCCCCAGACTGCTGTCATGGATGAAGAGATTAAGTATATAGCCATTATACCATATTTCTGCTATTTTCTTTATCAAACACAGCTGTTACTTTGAAGCTTCTTTTGTCCCCTATTTCTCTTTCCTTTTCTTGTCTCTCCTTTTTTGGGAGGTTAATAGGATGTAGCTCATCAGTGATCTTGGGTCAAACCATTTGGTCATCCCTATCTAGAAAGCATCAAATGAGTGAACTAGCTCTTGATACTGGCAACCATAGGTCAATCTGATTTTGTATTAACTTGAAGAAGGTCAAATGGTCTCTAAATTTGATAAATATCCCATTTCTTGAACTTCTGATGGAGAGCATAGACAAGGTGAAAGCTAATACAATTCTGGACCTGTACAGCCACACAAATGGGTACTACAGCTTAATTTGCACAGGATGTAACTTGAACTCAGCTTGTGCTCCAGCTACTAATTCCTGTATATCCCAATGAAGTTAAAACAAATAACAGCAGAGTTTATTAGATATATTTAACCTCTCTTAGTACAAAAAACTGTCCCTAAAGACACTGATACTTGTAAGATGCTCTTCCATTGTAATCTTTCTCAGAGATGATTATCTCAAATTTTGAATTACACTTTTTTCCTTCTTTTTTCATGATAATCATGAAAAAAATTAAAAAAGGAAATCAGAGAAAAGTTGTTCGAATCTAACAAGGCAGAAAAATTTCATGACAGGTTTATCTTTTTGAGAGTGGTCAAGCATACAAACATTTCTGGCATGAATATAGAAATATGAATAGGAAGTTTTTCTGCATGTCTTTTTCTGACCTGTTTTATGTATATACAGATCAGAGAAAGGATTAAGATATTCTATAGGTGTATCAGAATTTAAAATAACAAAATCACTGAGAAGTGTAGAGAAAAAGAAAGGCTGTGAATAGACAAGCACTTAGGAGAACAGTGATAGAGAAAAAGTAGATCCAAAACAAAGAAGGAAAAGGAATAAAGACAAAACAGTAGAGTATGTCGAGGTCTAGATCTTAGTTGAAAAGTGGGAAGTTTGTGACTTCTTGTGTTTTACAGTTAGAATCATCTCACTAGAGATGTGGTAGCTCCCCAGGTATCAGCTGAGTCTCTTAAACTCTTGTTATGAAGTTATCCACAGCATTTTTTTTTCCACAAATGTGCTGCTAGTGCAATGCTGCATCAGAGAGGCTGGGCCAAAGCAACAGGAAAGCTAGACAATCCTAGTTTATTGTGGTTTTTTTTCACAGCTGATGCATATGAGGGAAATAATTCTGGTTTTCCTCAAAGTTTTGTAACTCAGAGATAATGTCAGTGAAGTGCCTGAAGGTTGCTGTTAGGACAGAACCTTTCATACAAACATTAAAGCTCCTTGGGAAATGAAAATTCCATGTTGTGAGACATGAAGTTTCATCTGCCAAAGATAAGAGAATGTCAGAAATATTTTGAGAGTATATTGGTAACACATAATTTTATTTATTATGTATATTGATAATATTCACAACTAATCTCTCTTTCATTAGTTCATTCTTAATTTGGCTATTTTAAATGATCTGCTTTTAAAATGAATGATAACATTTTCTTTTTAATATAACACTCATGCATATACAAAGACCACTTATAGTGAGATTTAATCTCTGTGGGGTGATTCTAAACCCTCAGCTGCAGAATTTCAGCTGCTGATAACAGTAGGCTTTGAAAAGTATGAAACTGGATGAAATCAGTAACATGATTATTTTTACTGATTATTACTATCATCTATGTATGCCCTGTGGCATACGAATACATGTTACTGTCACAAGAGTTGTAGAAAGTAACAGAAATGTTGTGATTATGTCAAACAAAGCTTTTGATGAGAAGGGGACTTAGTGATCCATGTCTGTATTTTGTGGTTTTTATTTTAATTGAAGGTGAATTTACATAAAGTGGTGAAGTATGTGATTTCCACCAAAACACTATTTCATATGCTGATGATTCTGTTTCATAGAAGGTGTCTCCTGGCAGTAGTTCTGGATTTCAATATCCTACATTATATGGTTCCAGCAACGGGATAGGGTGACCTATGCAAAATTGGGAGGGGGCCATAGTGTATAATGAGTGAGATACCTTACAAGGGAGTCTAAAGAACTCTGGCAGAAAATGAGAGCAGATACATCAGTAGATCATCTCCCATGAAAAAAACGTATTGGTGTCCAAATAGTTCATACTGTGGGTGTAATAGAACTTTTTTCAGCCATTCATATGAAAACCAAAATATTTCACCGAATGATCTTGTTATAAAAAAAAAAAAAATTAAAAGTATTTCCATGTACATACATTTAAAATACCCTAACCAAAACATTTTGCATCCTGTTATATTCCTCACATTGACTCACGTGCTTTTGGGTGAAAGGGAACATTCCAGTTTTATGTGTTGAATGCTATTTTCAGCATGAAATGACATGCAATTCATCAAGCATGTATTTTGAAACAAATGGGTAGAATTTGCTACTTAAGAAGAGGAAAATATATTTGGTAATGCAATTTACTGATCTTTTTCTTCTGCTGTTCTCTATCTGATTTTTTTTTTTTTTCTCAGCTGTTCCCCGTAAACACAAGCAGTGGAACTGAATTCTCAGGAGTCTCTCAGTGGTGTCACTAGGCAGGTGTTTGAAGGATTTAACTGAAAAATTCCAGTTGGCCAATACATTTCAGGTAACAAGAGAGTTGAGTATTTTCAGAAACACGGACATTTTGACAGTTTTGGAACAGATTGTCTAGTCCATAGAAGTAATTTGTCTTCTATAGGTATTAAATACAGTAGGGAAAAAGAATTGTCCACCACTCTGGAAAGGCTAAAGCATTACTTGCATGATTTTGAAATTCTCTTTCCATTTCATAGCAAGTAAATCTTGGTAAGTTTGAGCTGACTTGAGACTGACCTTGCAACTCACAAGCTAAAACACTATTCTGAGCACAGTTAAACCCACTGTTACAGTAAAATGGACAGCAAAAGCCCCAAAGTGACTCAGAGCAAAAGATAAACACAGGAGAGCACTGCTTCATGGCCAGTTCTTTGACTTTCAAGGCTTTCTCTTTTAACTGTTTTAAAAAACAAGAGAAAAGCTAAGCCAGACAGGATGGAAAAGTGGAAAAAAAACCCAAACAACTTCTACAGCAGCAATTGTAAGAATACTCAACAATAGATAATACTGAGCTTTTTGATATTGAGTTTTCTTCCAGTTGACCAAATGTATTGTATCTTTTCAGAATCACAGAATTACAGAATGGGTGGGGTTGAAAGAGCTGATGATCCTTCTGCTTCCAGCCCCAGCTTCCTCCTGCTGAAACTACCCTCCCCTCATGAGACGAGGGGCATGCAATCAAAAAGTGCTAGAAGCTCCACCCTTTTCCTCTGTAATCATAACATCACCCCAGAGCACATTGCACAGGATTGTGACCAGACAGTTCTTGAATATCTCCAGTGAGGGAGTCTCCACACCCTCCCTGGCAATCTGTTCCAGTGTGCAGTCGTGCTCACCATAAAGTTATTCCTCGTATTCAGGTGGAACTTCCTGTGCATCAGATTTTGCTGGTCCCTTCTTGCCCTAATTTAGGCACCACCAAGAAGAGCTTGGATCAATCCTCTTGACACTCTCCCTTCAGAGACTTTCCCATTATGCTGAGGTGCCCTCTAAGCCATCTCTTCTTGAGTGAACAGGCCCAACTCTCTCTGCCTTTCCATGTTAGGGAAATGCTCCAGACCTTTCATCATTTTTATTGCCCTCCACTGGACCCACTCCAGGAGCTCCACATCTCTCTCGTGCTGAGGAGCCCAGAACTGGACACAACACTCCTGGTTTGCCCCACCAGGGCTGAGTAGAGAGGCAGGATCACCTCCCTCAACCTGCTGGCTACGTTCTTCCCAATGCATGCCAGGATACCCATGGCCTTTCTGGCCACCAGGGCACTGCTGGGTCATGCACAACTTGTGGTCCACCAGGACACACAGGTCCTTCTCCACAGAGCTGTTTCCAGTAGGCCTGGCCTCAGCCTGTGCTGGTGTATTTTGAGTTATTCTTTCCCAGGTGCAGGACCCTCCATTTGCCCTTGTTGACCTTCAGACAATTCTCTGTCCATCCCTCCAACCTTTCAAAGCCCTTCTGAAGGCCTGCACAGTTCTGTGGGGTATGGGCCACTCTTCCCAACTTTTTGTCATCAGTGAACGTGCTGAGCAGGTGAAGCACACTGTGTCATGGTAATCTTTGTGAACATGCACTATGATACCTGCATGTGCAATTGCATACTAAGTACAAAAGTAAATTTTTCGTAAGTGTTTTAATGAATCGCTTTCGTGGGAATTAACAACATGATATAAGTACATGTTTAAATCTACTCTTGTTAATCAAAGCACTTAACTCCACATACACCTGTACCTCAAGCAAATTTTAAGCAAATTAAGCAGGATTTATGCAAATTAATATCACCAGGGTCCAGGACTACCAATCAAGCACCTGTGGTGAGGCAGTGTAATATGCCCCAGATGGGACCTTGACCTAACATGAGTATATATCTCCTGACACCTGAGATAGCTTGTTTAGTAGTAATATCTTTTAGTAGTGATATCTTTAGAAAGATATCTGATATCTTTCCATAAACCATCATTATATCAAGAACATTTATACTAAATCCTTCACTTGGTCTGTTCCTTAAATACAGCTGGAATAACATTAACACTTTCTGAAATTATTCATTCCCAGGTCAAACAGAATACCTAGATTCTTTACTTTACATTCACTCACCTGAATTTGGTAAATCAGGGTGTAGGCTGCAATTATGGCATCAGATCCAATCTCAGTTATTTTGCAGAGGGGAAAAAAAAAAGTGTATAGCTAAATTAAAGCCTTATATATTATTAATTGCTTTTAGACTCCTGGAAGTTAATAGAAGGGGAACATGTTTTGCTTTTGATTGCTGGTGTTTTAATTTGTGCTGCAATGTAGACAATGCATTGTCTACACTGCGACACAAACCAGTCAGCTTTGAGAATGCCTTTTGTTGAGACTGCCAGTGGTATATTGAGTTAGTCTGCTAGGAATTACTCTGCAGTGTGCCTCTAGGATAAATTTTCTTAATCATTTAAATAAAACATCTAACTGCTAGTCTGAGTTTTGCTGAATTCCACCTTCTGTTCTTGCTTTGTCTGCTCTATTGAAAGCCTTGAAGTACTACTACTTTTGCCATTTCTCAAATTTTTATGAGCTAAGATTCAAAAGAAGACATCTGGACCAGTAATAGTTTTACAAAGTCATCCAGCCAGACCTTGGTAATGTATGCAAAGTCAGGAACCTCATCAACAATCACACTATGGATGGCAGTAACCTTTTTAGGCATTGACTTAACAATTTAATAGCATGAATCAACATGTTGAGTCTCTGTCAATCAACAACATGTGCACTGAATAGGAGATGCCAGGAAAGTCTAGGGATGCTGCCTTTATATATGTCAGAGTTTGCTCAGGACTTTATTCTGTCTGTTGTGGTTCTATTTCCCACCCCTTGTTTATAAAGAGCAACATGGTCCTTCCTGGAAGGGAATAAAGCAGTAGTTTCACCAAATTCTCATGGCCTCATCAGCTCACAGAATGGGTACTAAGGCTTCAATGGATTTTTGATTACATCTTATTTGCAGTAGGTGTAAATGCCTGTGCTGAATGGTTGCTACAGTGTCTAAAGCAGGTTTGTTGTTTTCTGTTATGGTTTAAGCCATTGCAGGGTAAGATGAGATATGTTTTGTGAAATGATTAGGGTTTGGCTATGCTGGAGTGTTTTCTCATCTTTTATCCGGGCCTATGAGAGACAAAAGCACCAAATTTGTCTCTACAAGGCAACATGTATATTACAGCACACCAACATTTCAACTATTCAAGAATTTTTTAAGTAGAGTCATCAGTTGCTCTCATACAATATAAGAACTATGTTCATTCCCTGAAGTGAACAAAACAAAACAAAATGGACAATAAATTAAAATCACCCAGTTATAACTGTGTTCTCTCTTTCAGTCTAGTTTTACAGACAGTCTTGTAAAATGTTATGCTACATGACTTAGCAAATAAATCTAAACAGAAGTTTGTAATTTTTGGAACCCATAATGTGAAGCCACACTTAAATTAGCTGTCACTTGAAATTTCAAGCAGCAGTAATGGGTTTGTTCAAGATGCAGAGGGAGGGGAGAAGGTAGCTAGAGCTGCTGTGATATAGACTTCTGATTAAGAATACTTTTTAATGCCTCCTGCAATCACTCACCTTCATGGAGAGAGTGATGTGAGAGACTATATTCTGAAACACTTGTTAGATATTACAGAACTTATTTAGTAGCAGAACTGCTCTTGAAAATCTATGAAGGACAAATTTTAATTCATATACGTAAGGTCTTCTCTTTAATTCTCTGATTCATCCTTTTTTGTATCTGGTGACATGGATATTATTTAGATATTATCCATAGAAATTACACAAACTTTTAGGATTTTATAAAATACATATCGAGTAGTTCTGAGGAGATCTCAGAGAAAAATTTAAAAATTTCATTTTACTCATCATTCATTAATTTGTTACACTTTAAAAAAATAGAATTACTATGCATAACTTGAGAATAAAACTCTAAACTTTTTAGGGCTTTTTTAAAGACACATTTATTTTCACATTTTCTTTTTAAATCAGATGTTTTTATCTACTAGAATTAAGAGTGTGACATACTTTACCCTTAAAATGAGCTTTACAGAAAACAGTCATGAAGATTTTTTTTAAGATAACAGCAACAAGGACCTGACATCCAGGCTGCTTAAGAGCCTTCCCAGCAAAGCCAGCCTATTCAAACCTGTTGGGACCACTCACACAATGTAAATGAACCAACATCCAGGCAAGTTGCAGCTCCTCTCAGACAGGAAGTTGTATTTGGAATGCAGCTATTGATAAAGGACACCTGTTGAGTTTCTATGCATCCTTTTATTGTAATCCCTTAATGCTGACAGGAATTTCTTGGAGTCTGATAAAGGGGAAATGGCAACCCAAATGATTCTGCACCTCAGAATCACAGAATCATCTAGGTTGGAAAAGTCCTCCAAGATCATCAATTCCAGCCCTTGACTGATCAGCAACTTGTCAACTAGACCATGGCACTAAGTGCAATATCCAGTCATTTCTGAATCTCCTCTAGGGATAGTGAATCCATCATCTCCTTGGGGAGCCCATTCCAATGTTTAATAACATTTTCTGAGAAAAATTTCCTTTTCATGTCCAGCCTGAACCTCCCCTATAGCAGCTTGTGACCATGTCCTCTCATCCTGTCACTAGTTGCCTGGGAGGAGAGACCAACCCTCATCTATCTCCAAGCTCCTTTTAGGGAGCTGTAGAGAGTGATAGAGCCACTTTGGAGCCTCCTTTCCTCCAGGCTAAACAGCCCCAGCTCCCTCAGCTGCTCCTCATATGACCTGGTCTCTAGATCCTCCACCAGCTCTGTTGTCCTCCTCTGAACACCCTCCAGCACCTCAATGTCTTTCTTGTGATGAGGGGCCCAGAACTGGACACAGCACTCGAGGTGTGGTTTCACCTGTGCTGAATACAGAGACATCCATGGATGAATATTTGCGTGCACCAAGAAACACTGGAAAAGTCTTTGTAGGAATATTGCTTTGCAGGAAAAACCACAAGGTCTTGGGGGATAACATGCTGACTCAGAGCCAGCAGTGTGCTCCTCTGGCAAATGTGTTCAGCAGAGTAATGGGCTGCACTAGGGGAGCATCACCAGCTTGTCGAAGGAGGTGACTCTTATTCTCTACTCAACACTGGGGAGGCAGCATCTAGTGCTGTCTCTGTTCCTGGACTACAGGAACAAGTGTACAAGAGGGAGATGGACCTATTGGAACAAGTGCAGAGCAGGACCATGAAAATAATCAGGGGACTGGAACACCTGAGGTGCAAGGAGAGCTGAGAGAGATGTGGCTGTAAACCTGGGACAGAGAAATCCTAGGGGTCTTATCAATAGTCTTATCAATGTGTGTATATACCTGATAAACAGAGTAAAGAGGATGGAGCCAGACTTTTCTTAGTGGGGCCTAAATAAAAGACAAGAGACAACAGGGCAGAAAATGAAGTAAAAAATCAACATAAAAAACATAAAAAAGATCTTTTTTTTTTTTATGCTGTGCAGGTGGTTGAGCACGCAAAAGTTTTCTCAGAGATGTTGTGGAGTCTTCATCCTTGAAGACATTAAAAATGACCACAGACCACATCTTCAGTGTATGTATCTGCCTACTGAGAGAACAGACTCTTCCACTCAGCATGGGAGCTGGGAGAATAGCAGCCACTTCTGCCAGAAAGGGAAAGGAAGAACATGTTATGTCCCATTATAAAAGACCTGACTACTCTTAAAAGAAAATTCAGTCACAGTGAAAAGTGAATCTGTTGGACTGAATGAGACCACGCTTGAAGGAAGAGGAGGAAAACAGAAGAGTCTGAGTTTAGTATTCATCTAGTGAAGGGATAGCATATGACACCAGAGATAAGAGATAAATAGTGTTTTGGAGAAATAAGAATGACTCATACCTAGAAAGCAAGAGTACATAAAATATTTTGCAATCAGAGCATAGACTAGAAGACCCTTGCTTAAAAGATTTACTTGGAACAACGATGGCATTTTTAAAAATCAAAGCCTGCTTACAGGTAATTCAAAAACAGAAAGGGAGGCTAAATTTATCAAATAAATTGTTTGCTGCAAATAGTTCTCCCAGTTCTTTCGTCTGTACCTAATTGGCTATCAATAATGCATGGAAATGCTGAGACACTAAAGAATCATGTAACAGGCATTCCATTATGTAATTAAGGACCATTAACTATATTAATGACTTTTCTAATTCTTATATTGTTAACCAATGAGTAATGCTTTATGTCACGAATATACTTTCAAACTTCTCTGCACCAGTGAAAAAGATACATCTTGCTTATCTAACTTCTGCAGGTAATTCACACAAGAGATTTTGTCTGAATAAATCTTGAGGAAGCTCAAACAAAAAGTTGATGACTAGATCACACTGCACTAGGGGATTAAGAAAAATAAAGATTGGCAAACCTAATATTTCTAGATAGTGACTAGAAAGCTTTTAGTGGCTCAAGGGGAAAAATGTAGCTATATACGTGTATGGGCAGAATACATATGAGATGATAAACCTGCTGCAGAAGAATCGTGGGACTGCCAATATGATAATTGAAGATTTTAGCATCTGCCATGTGAAAGTGCTGGTCACATGATTTAAACCTGTCAAAGGCTCACAAAACTTGTGTTGTTTGCTATATATATTCTATCAAGAATATCTAGGGAATTTATGATGTCTTATCCCTGGAAATGTTCAAGGCCAGATTGGATGGGCCTTTGAGTAACCGGGTCTAGTGGGAGGCACCCCTGCCTATGGCAGAGGGGTTGGAACAAGGTGATCTTTAAGGTCTTTTTCAACCTGTTGACTATAGAATTTTTTCTAAGGATGCTGAGAAGCACAGACACCTGAATTAATGGGATGTAAGTTTAGGCTGTGTGTTGAATCCAAAGGTTCATTCTTATGGGTCTGCTAGAAATTCCTTAACACAGAAATGGGTAAACATAATGAATATTCTTTGCCTTATAATAAGAATTTTTAATCCATTCATGCTCAAGTTATTTATGAAGGAAGATAAATATTTCTGTTTTATAGACTGAGATGCAGAGACCAGTGAGCTGAAATGTTTTGTCAGTGGTCAGTAGGGTGGACCTGAAAGAAAAATATACCCATAACCCAGTACCAAATTTGCAGCTTTGGAATTATTTTTTACCTAATATAATTTTGTTTGTGCACCTAAACAAATAAATAAATAAATAGATAACATTACAACAACGCTTTTGCAATATGTTTATTATTTCTTCTTTATGTTTATTATTTCTTCTATTTCTAGTATTTTTTCCTTAATGATTACCTTATAGAAAGGATAGTAAGCTTAGGATTATTTTTTTTTTTTAAGAAAAAAGGGTAATTTTATTCAGCCAACGTCCTGTGTTATTTGTTTATCAGGTCTTATATTTTTGTAGTAACTGAACTTACAATCCTTTTGTCTGAGACAAGTGGTTTTACTAAAAATGTGCTCTGCTAGTGTGAAGGTTTTGTGGATTTTTCAGCTTTCAATACAGTTTTCCAAAGCAATATCAATGTTTTAGAATTACTTTTCATTGTTTACAGCTTGTGTGTAATTCATTACTAATCAGAGTTAGACATTAGCTCTGTGAGTTTCATTTTTTTTGGTAAGAATTGCTCAGATACTACAAATTTTTCTTAAACTTATGATTGTGGCAGTGAGTAAATCATTCAAAGATGTTGTCATATTTCAGAAAAGTGCTTAAATATGTGCTTAGTATTTTGAACATGCATAGATCCCCTTGGCTGTACCCTTGCATGTGTCTGTGTTGACACATTTTTTATCATATTTCTTTAACAGTGGCATTTTCACAGGAGACCTTGTTGCTTATTTTTAAATGTGAATCAAATATCTTAACTCCTACGGTCCATCTGAAAAGTCTATACATTGCCAATACAACATTTTTTAAGTTTTATTGAAAAATAATCATCATAAAGTTAGTTAGTTGGTCCTGTTCAAAAAATATTTCTGAATTTACAATCGTAGACCTTTCAAATCAAGTCCAAGAAGGATTTTGCATATCAAATACTGCTGGGAGCCTCCGAACTCTCATTGCTGTTGGTGGTGTTGGTGGTGCTGGCAGTGGTGTTTTCTAGATGTGGAAGAGCAAAGTGAGAAGTGTACATTTCCTATCATCAGGAATCTCCAAACAGTTCTCTACAATATTAAAAGTATTTTCTCCTCTGATTTGAGTAAATAGTTATGATAACAAAAATAGATGCTTTCTAGGTGTTACAATTGAAAGAAATATTACAGAGGTGCTTCTGTATTTTCACTAATCACTTACTGTAGGTTTCACTGACCCATGGAAAAGTGAATCTGCTTTAAAACATATTTTGTACTGGAACAATCTGCATTGTGGCTTTCAGCTGGTTTTCTTTACCATTCTCTTTAGCTTCACAACTTTTTAAGTCCCCAGAGAGCAATGTCATCTTGTGTGCATCATCCAGATAAACTGTGTCTGAATAAATTAAAAATATTCTAACAACAGTGTGAATATACACCTGAGGGGTGTGGGAAAACACAAGGTTCATTTGCACAACATTATGCTGGAAAAGGAATTCAAAGACACTGCCAGGAAAAGAATAATCCTGAACCTACGTTATAGTGAAACTCTATAGGGGTAGGACACAAAAAACAAGGCAGCTGTTTTGTCTACAATTTCTTTGAAAGCACGATCTCCAACACAGCTTTTCATGCCACTAACCCTTTGAGCATGAAAAGCTTGAAGAATGAGACAGGTTTTAACATCAGCTCTTTTCAAATGGACTTGACTAAGTTTGTTTCCAATATAGCTGGAGGCTGAATCATTCTTTCACTGGCTACCTTAATAAAAGACAAGAAATTTTAAACTGGCATGATCTGATTTTTCCTGAGTTTCATTACCACCAAATCTTTGATACTAGAAAGCAAGTAACCCTTCAGAAAGGAGTGGAAAGATACAGAGTTGTAGATATAAGGTCCTCTTAAAGCAGGGGCCAAAGATTAGAAAGATCTTGCAGGCTTGGGAAATAAGTGCTCATAAAAAGCCACAGCTGCTTTTGATGAAATTACTGAAAGTTGGTGCACAGATGAACAAGAAAACAGATTTTCCATTAATGATGTCCCTAGATTCTTAAGCCTAGCAGGTAGCAAGATTATTCCTTAGTTTCAAAAGATATCTCACATCCAGGTGTTGAAACACATTTTTTAAAGCCCTGGAAACAAGAGTTTAAAAATTCAGCATCAAAAAAGCACCTGTAAATCCTCCACAGACATCTCATTCTCAAATATAGCACAAGAGCATTTGCCTAACACAGAGCCTAGTTTTTCATGTGTAGCTCAGAGTGCTTGTAAGTGTCTTACAACCTGGAAGCAGTCGTATAAGATCTCAAAGGTCTAACATCTACATCAGCTGGATTACTTTTGGACATGGAAAGTAGGTAAGATGGCAAGTATTCCTAAAGAAAACAGCTATGCTTGAAGAGATACATAGAAAAATGCATACTGACTTCTTTCAAAATTGGCAGCTGGTTGACTTGATGAGAAAGACCCTGAGGACCAAAGTTTTTTCCTAAGTATTTTTTTATTTTTATCTTAGTAGTCCTTATTGACAGTACTTTTTCTAACATGTATCTACAATTATAGTTTAAGGAAACCAGAAAAACAGTATTGTAATATTCTTGCTACACTAACCTGAAGCTGACAGAGCTGAGCTCGTCCATGCCTTTTGGCTTAAAAGCTAAGTACAAAAGAACAGGATTCATATACCTAAACTGCTTAAATAATATCATGGGTAATTTTTGAGTCCCTCAAGTACTCAAGTTTGACCTTCAAAAGGACATAGGTTTATCTACAGAGGAGTGTCATATCTTCCATAACATAGTAGATACACTGGACATCTTAAGGTATCTCGAATGTCTGTTGGGGAAAATTACTCCATCTTTCTCCTGAAAGATAGTCAGCTAAGTTTGCCAAAGTTTGTTTAAGGTTTCTGACATGCTGAACAAATTTATTTTGCATATGCCATATGCAACAAATGTTTTCCTGAAGCACTGACCTTATCAGGTCTGTGGTGATGCAATTTCTTCACAGCCGTGCTATAAATCTGGTGGATTGCATGATATTCCAAGCATTGTGTGCAAACTGCCCAGCTGGCACATTCATGCCTGGTTGGTTTTACATTCCTTGCAGGGATTTACCTCACTGTACCATAGTTATATACTGCATATGCTTGTATTTCTGTCGGGAGATTTTGGGCCTGGGAGACCAGAAGAGGGATCTTATTGGTAATAACTGAAGCAAGAAAGACTCTCAGTGTCTTGGCTTAATCCAAGGCCTTGACCATTCAGTATGTCCTTTGCTCCACTGAGCAGCGGGGATCCCCGTACTCACATTTGCCTTAGTTTTATTTTGCTGATGACATAATTGTAGAAACTCTTTTTCATGCTCTTGAAATCCCTATCTGGATTAATTTCCAGCTGAACTTTAGCTTTTCTAACTCCAGCAATGCATGCTTCAGAAATACCTCTGTACTTTTGGGCAACCTTCCTCTGTTTCTGCTTCTGTGTAACACCACCACAGGTGTTTATTTCAGGTCAGAGTTATCTGTTCATCTAAACAGCCTCCTGTTTTGGCCTGACCTTTCTAACAGGTAAACCTTTATCTCACAGAATCACAGAATGGGTCAGGATGGAAGGGACCACAGTGGGTCACCTGGTCCAACCTCTCTGCTCAAACAGGGTCATCCCACAGCACAGGGCAGAGGATTGTGTTCAGTGAGGGGAACTCCACAACCTCTGCATGATCTGTTCCAGTGTCTGGTCACCCACACAGAAAGGAAGTGAAAAATGTAGCTATTCTTCCTACTCATTAACTAGATTTATCAAAAGTATAACACGTGAAGCCGGTACAGAGTGGTAGTGTGTATTTATACTCAAATAATCAAGAATCAGCATCTTTATTTGGTACTTATAATTCTTCTTTTCACATAGTTATATTAATGCAATAAAGTTTTTGTCAAAATAAAGCCACTTTTAGAATTTTTGTCCTTTTTTCTAAAATGAAAAAGGGTATTTTTCTTAAAGAGACTGCAATGGAATAATTAGTGCCTCCTTACCTTGTGTATTGCTCTCTCTATTCAGGAGTTACACACAATTTAAAACATCAATAAGAAGTAAATTGTTTCAAATTACTATTCTTTCCTCAGTATCCAATAATTTGCTAGAACCAATAACAATGGTGTCAGAATGTAACCTTGGATCAGTCGTGTTCTGTAGCGAACCCATTAATTGTCCACACAATACTAATCCTTTAAGAAAACTCAACAAGTCCATGCTAACTCCTTGAGCTTTTTTCTTACCTCTGTTTATAGACCTGAGAGTTCCATTTCTCTTGGTGTGAATGCTCCTGAACATCAAGCAAAAGAGAAAGAAAACAAAAGCAAATGTAGCCAACTAAAAGCTTGAGCTAAGTGAGCTATTATCACTGCATTGATATAAAATTGACTACTCTGCTGATAAAAGAAAAATTATGATGAAATCCTCTTTCAGTGCTATTGCCTTACTGTTTAAATCAGTGAAATGGGAATGCCAAAATCTGGGGCAAATGCACATCTGTGCATTTTTCTGAGTCTTTGGTTGATGTATCCTTAGTATATGCCTTCTTTCAAGACTAAGCAAACTTTATTTTTGGAGACTAACTGTTTTGTTCAGAGCCAGGAATATATGTGGCCTGCTCAAAAGTAGGTAGGAGGAAGAATTAGCAATTACATCTTTTCTTTCCAAGTCAATGTACTAACTAACCACAGAGCCAGAAACACCATGTCCCTGTATTGTTCTGAACCATGAAGGAGATCTGAGATGCCTTTGGTGGTTTCACATTTGCTGTGAGCTGTATACACGCCCTCAAACAGCTGCTGTGAAGCTGCCAATATGCAGTAGCACATTACCCTGCAGTAACTCATTCGTGTTTTGAAGCCAAGAGTCAGCAGACTTAAATCAAGCTGTTCTGCCTGTAAACTGAGGATCCCACCTGCTGAATGTGACACCCCTAGCTGGTGAAGTGTAGCCCACTTCTCAGGGAAGAGGTAAAGTGTTTTGCCAGATAAGTTCTGATTTGCTGCCTTCCTTAGTGTTGTCCCATGCTCATTGCACAGCAAAAGTATCGTCTTGGAGGATGAAGACAATGAGAAGGTTCTTCCTACTTCCACTCACATCAGGAAAAACTTTTCCATGGCATGGTTTTATTGTAGACAGAGTTTTTTGCTTTTAAAATATGGCATTTGAGAAAGAAGAATGAAATTGAGATTGAAAAACAGCATTAAAAAATGGTTTAGATTGAAAGGGACCTTAAATATCATCCAGTTCCAGCTCTCCTGCCATAGGCAGGGACACATTTCACTTGACCAGGTTGCTCAAAGCCCCATCCAATCTGGCCTTGAACACTTCCAGGGATGGGACATCCACAGCTTCTCTAGACAATGTTACATTAAGTATATATTTTCTCTTTTTCCTGATTCTGGCCAGGACAGGGAGGGTGACAGACAGAATTCTGGGGTTAATAAATACAACTCACACCTTGCACAAGGGGGATAGAGTGGTGACCTTTTTTCCCTGGCTCATGATGCTGCTTGTTTCAGTGAGAACACCAAACTGGAGAATACTTTTCCAAAACACAACACTCACAAAGAAGCTTTTGGCTGGTGAGGTGAAGTTCTGAGGAAATTAATGTAATTGTGGGTGTGTGTGTGTGCACAGATCTCTTCATCCCTTTAGCAAAGAGAGTACCATGCCCTACTAGGCCCAAAGGAAAAGTGGTTATCTTTCTATCACAAAGGTTTGCACTCCTTTGGAATAACTTTCACAGTCTTGGCTGACAAATAATCTCTTCCTTATGTGGGAGAAGATGGTTAATTAGGAATAATGCCATAGTGAAAGGAGATATCTAGACAAGAATGATTCTGCTTTTTTAGCTGTGTGTAAATTAACATTCTGAATGTCATGGTGAACACCACTTTTTTTTGGAAGAATGCTATTCACTGGTGTTCTGGAAGATGAATCTCATGTCCTGTTTTTAGACATCATGTTGTTATCATGTAATAAGTGGATTTTATTTTGTAATTGAAAGTAATGATAGAATTGTAACTTTGCACTTAAAAATCCAGAATTTCAAAGAACAAAATACAATTGCTAAACAGAAAGAAGAATTAAAGGTACTTCACAACTGAACTTAAAAGCCTTGCCAAATTTGTTTTCCAAATTCAGATTTGGAAAAATAGCAGTGCTATGAGTTTGGGTTTTTCTGCTGTTTACTGTGCTATTTTGTGAACTGTAAAAGCACTTGCAAGTGAAGTAGCTGACTGCACTGTCAGACCAAGGCAATGTTTCCACCAAACCTTGAAAATCTGTATTGACAGAAGCCTACTAAGCTAAAAAAACCTTTTCGAATACATCTTTGATGCCATTACATAAAGACAGCAAGCAAGGGATTTTTGCAGTAGAATATGTGGGGGTTTCATAAACAACAGGCTGAAGTTGAGTCAGAAATGAGTGGCCTTGCAGCAGGGAAGGCCAATTGTAATAGCAAGGGTGCACTCATCAGCTTGGGACGTGCTTTCCCCCCTCTCTTTGGTACCTGTGAAGTGTCTCCAGTATTGTGCTCAGTTTTGGTCTCCCCAGCACAAGAAAGACCTTGGCATTCTGGAGTGAGTCCAGAAGGGACACCAAGCAGATTAGGGGGCTGGAACACATTATGTGTGAATGATGGAAATCTGGGAGAGGTGTTTTTGTCAATACAAAGGTGGTCACAGTTTTCCCAGAGAAGCATTTCAGATCCTGAGATGCTAAACATCTGTAAGGCTGTAAACAATCTGAAATAGCACAAAACTGGTCCCACTTTGAACTGGAGAATAGAATGAAAAGGCCTTTTTTAATTTAAATTGTTCTTTGGGTCTCTTTATATATATTGTTACAGTTAGGAAGAGCCCTGAGTTTGAAGAAATACATAACATGAAAGTGGCAACAAGTGGTTTTGAAACCTTTTCCAAGAAAAGGTGTAGCAAAGCGGATAAGCGCAACATCTTCCTCAACAGGAGAGAGAAGAGAACCCAAGACAATAGACTGTATGCAAAAGAGGAAGCCTGTGATCTATGCTGCCCAGGAATGAATCAGTAACAATTCCTAACTTAAGTTACCTGACAACTGAGATTTCCAGCAGAATGTGAAGGGATAAACAGCCCAATATTTTTAGAAATAGTTGAATTACTAGCAAAGATATCCATAAATCCATATATTGTTAAAGGAGTTTGAATAGTGAAATACTAGATTAACTCAAATGTATGGGAGCATACAGACACAGATACCTCCATGAAAAGACTGCCACTGTTGACAGAGTAGTAGGAAACAGAAAGTGTCATCTAATGCAACACTTTTTGAGATCATTGATCATTCAGAAGCCTCGAGAACAAAATCACTGTGAGCACTGTTACAACAAGATACTCAGTGAATAAAAATGAACTTAATCATGTACAAGAGTAAAATTCTGATGTTTAGCCATTCTGCGTGATGAAATGAATCTAATCATCATCAACTGCTACTGCATACCAAACTTGGATGGTTCTCCATGGAAGAGCACCCTGCAGTCTGAGCTTCATGAAAAGTTCAAGTGCTCTTGATAGATAAATCAGTCCTGTTGACCACCTCTATGACAAACAACCTCTTGCACATCTGGTTTCCCAAAGATTTTCAAGAAGCTGTCCTCCTTCCACTTACTATTCTGGAAGAGCGAGGGGACAATAAGATGTTACCTACAAGACAGAGGGATTTCAGGGCAAAACAGATTGATTTTCAGAAATAAATGTTCTTCCAGAAGCACAGTGTTTACAAGGTTTCTGCTTTTAGTTATAGTCTCAGGGATCATGGTCCCCACCTTCAGAGATGCCATCAGGAAAGATGATGCCATCTATTTTAATGCACTGAAAAGGAAATTTCGGCTTGGTTTTGTCGGTTTTGTTGCCTTTTTTTAAAATAGATGGAATGCTTACACAGTGAAATCTGTTCTTTTCCAAAGCTGTGCCTTCATATAATTTGTAAGTAAATCTCCTCAACTGCAGGCTCCCAATGTCATATCTTAGCAGTGAGTTCTGGATGAGTTTGAAGGAAGAGTTTATTGAAATATGTACTAAATTACTACTACTTTCATTATTTCTTATCTCACCATGCCCTGAGCAAAACAGACTCTTTAGCAATGAAATCGAAGCACAGGAATCGGTTTGTAAGTGTCAATGTTTTACCATTATGCCTTAGAGCTGTCAAGAGAGGCAAGCACAAGCCTTTTAAAAATAAGCTATGCATGACTGCACATTTTCTGCATTTTTAGTGGGAATAGCACATTCACCATCTAAAAGGGTTCCTTTTTGGCACAGTTTATTTGTTTTTAAATGACCTTTTATGTCTTTTCCTCTGTGGAAACTCAGTAATTATTTATCAGTTATTAATTATCAGATTACCAATGAGAGAGTGCTAATAGTTTTCAAAAGTGAAGGTTGGTAACAGAGACTCTGTGGAAGACCACAAAAATTTCATCAGAACTCTTGATTCTGCCCAGGAACAGGGCTGAGCTATCTCAGTTTCACAATTTCAACCCAGAGTCCTGACTGTGCATTCCTGATACCACTTCCCTCTTTGTCACATATGGTTTCATACCAGGCAACCTTGAACCTGTGTCAGAGATTATACTTTCCGCACTATGAAGTCAAGAAAACTAAGATCTTTTTCAGGATTTTGAAACTGGAGTTTTTCAACCATTGAAATTTTGTGAACTTTTGCTTATTTCAGAAAACATCTGTCAAGAAGAATGAGCCCCTTCTGAACAAAATTTTTGATTGTATCAGTCCAAACAGCTATTCCCTAATTCAGATCTGTACATTTCAACTCTGTAAACATTGGAGAGTTTGCATCGAGAATCAGTAAATTTGGCTGGAGACTTGCAAAACCTGACTGGACAAGGTTCTAGATAGCACAGCCTTTTTTCATTGTTGACCCTGCTTGACCTAGCGTTGCTTGGATCAAACACTATATCCTTGGACCAAAAACACTGTGATTTCCCAAGTTAATGATTCTGTAAACCCTCTTCAGGATCATCAGGATCTACAGTAATATTATGAGTAATATTGTGCAGGATGATGTCAAAAGTGTAACCTACTTCTTGGCATTGTTACCACTTAGGAATAAAACACTTCTGAGACTGCCTTTAACCACTTAGTAATGATTACTATTAAAAAAAAACCCCAAAAAACAAAAAAAACCCCACGATCTGAGAATTCAATTCAGACTTGTAATTTATTTTCTTAAATAAAAACAAAACAAAACAAAACACAAGGAATCATTCACACCAATGAATTGTGGAACATTAAAATCCCATGTTGGCTGTTTTGTAGTATCCCTTCTTAAGGGATTCCATCATTTACAGAGAGGGGTGATAATGTGCCATGTTTGCTGAAAACTGACTCCAAGTCCTGGCTGCCAGCTGCCAGCAGAGACTGCAAGTAGCACTTGCTAATAGGCTTGTGTTGAATACCCACTACCAACAGAAACCATGCTGGAGATGCAGTGACAGCAAAAGTTGGGTAATCAAAGAGCCTCTGTCCTCATCTACCTGTAAATCAAATCCTTGTCTATTAACTATGTGATTTAATATAAGGAATTGGCATTGTTAGATTAGTTTATTTTATTCGTATTTATTTTCAGTAATATACCTAACTTCTATGTTACTCCTTCCAAGTGAAGGTAATTTTTGTCATAAAAGGTATCTATGCCTTTTCTTTAATATATTGTTTCTCTTTTAATTGAAGTAAAATAGAATTATCTAGCTAAACACTATTTATTTGCATCCACTAGACCAAGAGAGAAAAAAGCTTTTCTTTTTTTCCCCCATTTTTTGTCCAACAAACTTAATGCTATTATGTAAACCTATTTTACACAATTTATACATTTAGCCTCAAAAAATGTTCTTCCTAAGGAAAAAAAAATTCTATGAATAAGCCTTTCCCAAAACCTTGTTTGTAAAGAAGTGCAGTGAGACTTCACATTTAAAGAAGTGAAGGGTGAACCTAAACAAAAATTAATTTTTCCAGCATGAGAGCTGAGAAAACCCAAAACTTGGTAGAATATATGTGTACATATATGACAGAAGTTTTCATATTTTGTCAACTCAAAGACTGGGAATTTGCCATTCAGCTTCCTGCTGCAGAACTGAGACCATCATCTTGCTTTACATTAAGAGTAAATATTTTATAAAGAGCACCTATGAAAAAGCCAGTCCATAGTGTTTGCTTGTGTTTTCTTTATAAATGTACTGAAATTGCTTCACAATCAAATGAAAAAAGCAATACTAATGTTAATAAGAAAGAAATAAATAATATGGTTAATCATCTTTAAATTACTCTTCAAGTAGAGACAGACTATTGCTCAGTCAGGCTTTCTGTGCACTAAGAATTTTGTGCTGTCCAAATTTTGCCTAGATATTTTGTTCCGCATCAACTTTTGGATTATTTTTCATTTGCTAGATTCCCACTCTCCTGGATTAAGATAAAACTGCATAGCAGGCATAAGAGATTTTCCTCACAGCTTGACTTGAAGTACTGAGGATAAAAAAAAAGAGACAAAGCAGAAAAACCCTCACTCTTAAACAGAAGAGAGCATTTCATATTTAACATCTTAGCATAAGTGCTATGTGTTTTAAAATGATAATGAGGCATTACTATTATGAAAAAAAAATTATTTTGCCTGTTGTATGCTTAGGTGTACTTTATCAGGAGCACTGCTGCAGGAATTTCTTGTAAATTCACATAAGGTTTTCCTCTGGAGTTGTAAAAAAAGTTATGGAACGCAGATCTCAAGGCTCAGGTGTGTATAATTGTATTATATGGAACATAAAGTTGTGAACCAGAATTACTGTGAGCTCAATAAAATACTGACAGAAACAATGGGTATCTTACTTGGTCATGCTTTAGAACAGAAATTTGTTTTCATTTCTGAAATAATATTACTCTCATGGTTTTATTTCACTCTAACAAAAATGGTTTGGAATGATTTATGCTACCTTAAGCAACTATACATTTCCAGTTGTAATTATCTATCTTTTGGATGGGAATCTTAATATTGTTTTAGAAACAATGATTCATTGCAAAAGGAGAACAAATCTATTCCAAATATTCCCTTCAAACTTGCAATTTGTTGTGGGTGTAGCTCCACCCAACTGGAGCTCTGCTGAAGTCAAAGGAGCTGGCATAATTGCAGCTCATTTAGAAATATTAGCATTGACATTGATGGTGGTATACAAGGGATAAAATTACATCACATTAACTCATGACATGATGCCTGTGGCTCTACCCTGTCTGTACAGTAACTGCCTTGATTTCTCCTGTCTGTCATTTATTTAACTCAAAAATTTGAATAGTTTGAGTAAATGTACTCATTCAAATATATGTTCTCCAGGTTAATTACTTTGGAGCAAAATCACATTTTAAAAAGAGACTCAAGACAAGAGTTTTAAACATACCTAAAAGGCCAAAATATATATATAGGTGGGATTCCAGGAGAAGAAAATTTAGAAAATTAAGCATTTTTTTAAGCGATAAGAAATCACATCTCATAATAACTTGAAAGATCTACAGTATAGACACATGTGAAAGTCCTGTTATAGCAAGGGTTATGACTTTTACATGTCTGAATAAATACATGTCTATATATCTACATACAGCTAAATAAAAACACAGAGTTACAAACATATATTATGTACACATAAGCTCATATGATGTGTACATGCATAGGGCTTAATTCTTTAAAGTGTGGTTGATAATGACACAAATAAGAAAATCCTTAAGTCAGCACAACCTTCAAGAACAAGCAGTAACTTGGTTTTAAAATTTCGTATTCAGATTTCTGGAACAATTATCACCTCACCTGGGTATTCTAACAAGTTAATCAGTAGCTGAATTGAAATACTCATCAACACACTATGTAATTTCATTGAGAGTATCTGCTAACTCAGATCAACTCAATTAATCTCTAGTGGAATGAAACAAAGAAGCAGATGGTAATGTGTTTTAGTCAACACCAACTTTTTATTCTGCATACATTTTTAAGTACACTATTCCTAGACATTACTCCTAAGGCATTGAGAAATTGCCTTGCTTTTAATCTAAGCTTTTAAATAGACACCAATAAGACACAGTCATATTCTATTTTGTCAGTAATGATTACAGTTTTCTCAAATAAAACGTTTCCCTTAGGCTCAGTTTTGCATGATACTTATCCTGACACACCCATTGATTTCCTAGGAGCAGCAAGTTCAGGATCTGTCACCACCACCACCTTGGCACAGAGGTCATGTCCTATCCAGTGAGCTGCACTGATATTTAGTTAAATGCACTCAGCACTGCTGCATGTGCTAACGGATGGTGATCAGTAAGGATGCATTTGATATCCCCTTTTCCAAAATTCTTCAAATGTTTTTGGCCTCCTAAACTTCTTCTTCTTCATCTTTATGCAGAAAAAAATACAGGTAAATCTCTCAATCCACATGATCCTGATAGCAGCAATCTCTCTTTTCCTTTGGTCTGGTGGTCAAGGCATTTAGAAAAGCTGGCTAGACTACAAGTGCTGAGCTTGTTTGTAATATTATTTATAGCCTCAAGCTGCACCAGGGAAAGTTCAGATTGGACATAATGAGGAATGCCTTCATGGATAGGAATCTCACACCTTGGAATGAATTGCCCAGGGAGATGATGGAGTCACCATCTCTGGAGGGGTTCAAGAAAAGACTGAAGACGGCACTTAGTGCCATGGTCTGGCTGATGAGGCAGTGATCAGTCAACGACTGGATTTGATGATCTTGGAAGTCTTTTCCAACTTGGATATTTCTGGACTATTTATATATTTTCCATCTAATGACACCAAGATTAAAATTCACAGGAATGGGACAGGAGGAAGGGCTGAAACCTTTTATTTCCTATTCCTACCCACTTTCCATAAGTTAAGGACCTCACTCAGGGTCCAGCTCTTGTCAGCTTGATTGCTTGTTCCAGCACTGCAGCAGCCATGCCAGGAGAACTGGGCTGTGACCCATGTCACAGGTAAGTTTGAAGCCTTGAGGTCAGGGCAGACCTGGAGATGTTGGCAGACAGTTTTAAATATGGTCACATTGGGAAATTAAATAAATCCAGGCTTCCACTTTCATGATTTATGTTCTGCCAATGAGTGTATTTCTAAAAACAAACAAAATCAAGCAGACCCAACAAGTAGACAAAGCCCTCCTTTTCCTAATGTCTTTTGGAGGAAATTAATGTAACTTTGTTCTCTGAGATAAATTTCCATGTATACAAAGTTTGATTTCAAAATGGCTGACTAGCAGTTTGGATCCATCATGTGAGATAAACAGATTAAAGATCATCTTCTGAATCCTGTCTGCTGTAAGGTCTTGAGTACTTTTGTTCTGGAAAAGCTGAGAAATAAAATCCATGTGAATAAAGAAACAAGTAAATAATTCAAATAGTAGAGGCACTGCAAATTAAACAATCGTCAAGTGAGGTGACAGCTTAGGATGGGCTATTCTATGTCAAAATTTTGGCTCCATAGTGCATCTATTTATGTAGACCTTTACAGGCCTTATGTTCTCACTGGCATCCTTATTATGTTTTAGCCACCCTTCATCACGTGCAGAGATCCACAGAACTCAATCGTATTTTAGTTCTTAAAAAGGAGAAGAGCAGTGAAGGTTTAGTCATGCAGTGAAGACATGACCTATACTGATAGAGTATCACCAGCACAGGGAGTAAACAGAGCCCTTCTGTCAGCCAGGGGCTGCATTAAGAGTCAGCAATGCTCTCCCTCCTTCAAACAAGATTTAATGATCCTGCCTAACTCTTTCAGTTTTTTGTGCATAGTTTTTTTACTTTGTGTCCATGCTTCTTGTGTTGATTTAGCTGCCATTTCTTCTGTTTTAAATTTATGTATCTCTTGTTCTGTATCCATATTTAATTTCTTTTCCTCTAACTTTATCAACTCTCTTTTTATTCTAGCCTTTTCCTTGATAGCCCTTCCTTTCTTCTATCAGTATTTTATGCACTCTTTGCTTGTCTGCATCCCTTTTTCCTTTCTCTTTCTTTGTATTTCCCTCTATTCACTTTTTTTCCTGTCAGTTGGCTTGTGGAGAAATATATTATGGGAAGTAGTTACATACAGGATATTTCTCTGAAAACACAACTACATTTACAGTAACAGAAGTCAACACATCGACCTGCAATATCAAATTGTGGATGAATTTAATTTAATGCAAGAGAAACTAATGCATTTATAGGATACCATATGTGTGCCAGATCCTTTAAAAACATGAAAGACAGAGTATATGCACTAAAAATATTACAACTGAGCACTCTCAGTTTTATAGAATCTATTTCAGTTTGTGCTAGATAACATTTCACAAGTATAGATAAAGTTGGTGAACAGATCAGAGAAGAAGGCTCATAAAGAAGGTACTTTTTAAACAAGGAATTGAAGGAGAAAAGAGATTGGTTGATCTATGTCATGATTTTGAAGCATCAATTCCATATAATAACACTGGCACATCTACACAGTCCAAAAGCAGCCTGGATTCCACTATTTCATGTTCCTCTGCTTGCATTATATATGCACTTAATGCATATTTAATTGCACATTTACATTATATACATAAACATATTTATTCTAAACTTTTATCCAAAGAATTATCCACACAGGATGATCTTCTCATCAAATTTGCAGTTACTGGATCTTCTTTCCTGGTGATTCACATCTCATCTTTCTGACAAATGGAACTTACTTTGTCTTTCATATACTCACATAATGCCATAAAACAACATACCTACTGTGCCTTTAAAACACAGACTATATAAAAAAAATATTTCTGGATTTTTTTTTTTTTTTT
>VYXF01001429.1:364891-388234 GCA_013397295.1 Polioptila caerulea
CCCGAGAAGGACCGGCGTGACCCCGACGCCGGGCTTGCCTTAGCCGCACCCGGGATTGAGCTCCGAAAGCCTTTCCTGGGGCGGCCCACTCCTGTCGCGCTGCTGCGGCCGGGTGCTGAGACCACCCAAACGGGCTAGCCGGGGGGACAGCGGCGCGTCAGGAAGATATTTATAATAGTCAATAGCCTGAACATTGGAACAATCTTCTGAAATGGAAAAGGCAAATCTTCTAATCCATTTTTTGTCTTACATGAATTTCTGTCTTCCAAAAAATGGTTTAGTTGGCTAGGTAAAAAAAAAGTTCTTTTTTCTATTTTTAAAATTAACGGAAATTTATATCTTCATTCTGAAAACAAAATGAGTTCCAATTAGAAAGTTATAATGGATTGAAAATTCATAATATTTCTAGAGATTATTGTTATTTGGGGAGCTAGAACTTGTAAACCTTGTTGTCTGCTCACATGTCTTGCCAGTGTTATTAACATTGTAGGTCTTCTCAGAGTTTTCATCCAATGGAAAAATCTGATATTTCAACAGAGTTTCTTCTTTCAAATAAATAGGAAAACAATAAAATACTGAAGCACATCACATCATAAAAACCTGAAAATGTGGAAATGAAAAAGAAAAAGAACATGTCTAAGTAAAAAAACTAATTTAATGCATTTTTTGGCATCAATATTTGCTTTTTTTAAAAATGCACTTGAAAAAATATTTTTCTTTACTCCACCTCTTAATTAGATAATTTTTTAAATCAGTCGTTTGATTACTTCATGAAAAGTCACAAATGCAGGAAAAAAAAAAGTCATTACTGTGGAAGATTCCTATCTATATTTCTGTTTCTATGCCCAGTGCAGTTTCCTTAAATTTTCTGCTGGTAAAACCATTGTCTCTTTTGTTGGATTCATTCATATCACCCATTCTCTTTGCCATGTCATTAGTTTGCTCTGCACTCAAAATTGTCAGTCCATGGATGAAGATCCAAAAGACACAAATTTGTATCAGTGTAGACACTGACACTCCTTTTCCTGCTTCACAGAATGAAAGAGGTTAATGGAAAAATATGTTGTGAGTCACTCTTTATTGATAGAGACAATAAAAAAAATTTTGATGGAGAAACTAATGATGACTATGTTTAAAATTAATGAGCAAGAACTGTGAGAGTCAAGATGGGCCTGTTCATAAAACCAGAATCTTACTCAGCTTAAAAAGAATTATTTGTTTTATGGCTAGAGCAAACCCAAATGAGTTATCTCTTGCCCAGGTGAAGTTTTTCTTTTGTCAATTAGATTGCTCTTGAAAATCTACCATTTCATATCTAAAAATATACTTTTCCTTCAATCAGTCTAAGTGATCTGACAGGCTGGCTGGTTCAATTAGATATATACCATATTTTAATGCATTACTTTGATACCTTATGTTTTAGCTTTTATATTTGTTAGATTCTGTGCTGTTTAGCGTGTGGTTCTGGGTTTCATTTTAGGTGCTAGTGAGCTCTTTTCACAGAGTAGGTAGACAAAATAATTCCTTTTTTAGCTTTGTACCGAGGGCAATCGATACGAATTTCAAGCCCAATAACAAAAACAATGGTGAAGTGAAAAGAAAAAACAAAGAGGATGGAGCTTCATAACCTGGGGCTGTAGTTGGACCATTAACTCCAATATGCAAATGGACCAGAACTTATAAAAGTGTGAGACCTCATGATCATGTTCATTTTGTGACCATTTTGGGGCATCTTGGGTGTAGTCCAGCTGGGCTTTTGTGTTGCCCAAGTGTGGCCATTGAGGCCTTTTTTTAAATATCTACTTTTTCCCTCTTGCTCTGTCTACTCTCTGTTCCTGGTCAGCCTCCAGAAGGCATCAACTTTAGTTTACCTAAAAAATGTTAAATCAAAAGCTTTGGAAGCATTAGGACACAAAATCACAGTACAACTCAAACCTTTCTGGAATGGAGCAATATTAGAGTTCAGTGATCAAATAACAATATTCTATATTTATTCAGTTGAATCATAGGAATTTCCATATTGAATCAGATTGGATAAAAATCCACCAATTTTATTATATTGTTCTTAACATTGGTCAGGACCAAATGTTTCAAAGAAACATAAAAACCCCTCTGCTCAAAAACCTCGAATAAACAACGGTGATCTAAAGTTTACCTAAAGAAAGGAAGTCTCTTAAACCTTATAATTTAGAAATTGGCTTAACCACTAAGTAGAAATGCTTGCATTTCCTCTGAAAGTTTTATTCAGTATATATGAACAACTATAGAACAAATCATAGAAGAAAATATAGAACATTAGTTATTTTTATTATACAAATGGCCGTTTACTTCTGCCTGAATAATACCATTTTCTGATTTTTGCTGCTAACAGCAGTTAGTAGAAAGCCCTGTGTCTACTACTATCAAAATCAGTATCTGGTATTTTTGACAACTAAAGGTTGGATTCAGACTGTTATTTAATCAAACATCTCTCCAGGTGAACATAAACCACTTCTGATCTTTTGCTCAGTGATTGCATAATTATCCTGTTTATTTGGACCAGTGACTAAGATTTGTTAGCCCATGGGGGACTAGTCTTGAAAAGCTGCTGAAAAAACCAATCAAAGTACTTTGATTAAATTCTGTCTCATTCTGGAATCTTCCTGTTCAGCTTTGTATCACTCCTGTGATGAAGAACAAGTGCTGTTTTGTAGGGAAGGGAGAAATAAAGCTGCCCATCCCCTTAAAGAAATATTTTCCCCATGTGTAACAACTGTGGAATGATATACAGCTTTTTAATAGACTTTTAAAAGCTATCTGGAGACTTAGTAAAAAGCTTCCATGCCCAGTAGATAACAAAATGTTATAGTAATTTTAGTGCCAGACCTTAATTAAAAAGAAAACCATAAAATGTATAAATGGGTACTATAGAGAATGATGCAGCTTTGTGGAACCATTTAAGTCTCTTCATCACAAAGATTGCAGAAATTAATAAGAGGACATAATTTGTGTAATAGTGTACTGGACACAAGGTAGTCAATATATTTTTACTCTTTGAACAAGCAGTTGTTGCTTGGAGTGCACAGTTTCATCTTCCCAGGTAAAACTCTTCCATAAGGGATAGTCCCCAACAAGCAAGCCTGTTGTTAAGGCTGTGTCTGCAAATGAATTGTCTATAAACAAACTCAGCATCTGGCAGACATTCCAAGGTGAAAGCCAAACAGATGGCTAATTTAATATAATCTAAGTGACTTTGGATCAGATAAAGCAATTGAATTAACTGCACTTTAAATGAACGCATACCACACATTCTCACTATGCCATTATAATGGGCACCTTTTTATATCTTGAAAATCATTGCTAATTGAAGTTTCATATGGTGAATGCTTATATCTGTAAGACATACTGCTAAACAGCCTGAAAAAAATAATTGCCATTTTAAATAAAAGCAATCAGTATTATAACCGTTATTATAACTCAAATACAACTATTTCCTTCAGAACTCTTCCATACAATTTTTGAATCATGATATGTGGACTTAATACCATGTAAACTCATGAGCTGAAGCAGAAATAATATGTCATGTGTGTTATGTACAGGTATAGACATACCTTAACACTGCATATATATGCAGATATATATCCACATATATATATAGATATATAGATATATAGATATATACATGTATAGATACATGCACACATAAAATATATATATGCTGTTTAGGATAAACAGTTTAGGAGTTTTAAAGTATTTATTTATTAAATACAGAACCCCTCAAATAGCAAAACAAAGCAACTTTTGAATTATAAAGAGGGTTTAATTATTATTAGCAGTTGTTATTTGTGACACTTTTGACGTGATATACTCTGATCTATAGCAAAGAAAACAAAAAACATATTTTCTCTTATTCATCTTGTACACCTCAACTGCTTCGAGAGGGTGAAACACTTTCTGAATACTGAGCTGTACTGTTTGTACACAGCCAAAGTCAAATGCTTAAAATTCCTTTTTATTTGTTTTTATATATACATGCAAGTTAGTCCTCTGTGCATTTTCTGATCCCTCTTCCAACAAAACTCTTTGTTACACTTGTGCAAAATAGGTAAAAAGGAAATGTAAAGGAGTTTGTGCTGTGCAAAAGAGAGGATGTTTGAGAACGTAGATCTTCAGCTTCTTTTCATTTCTTTTACTTGCACAGAACTCTGAAATCCCTGCCAAGCCCACAATTACATTAAGCTCCAGAGTTAGACATATGATCTATTGGAGATGGATTAAATACTGGCCTGCTGTGCTGCATGATGTAAGGAAGAGCTCCTTCCTGGTACTTGGGAGCTCTGAGAGAACAACCTTAAGTCCCCGGACAAAGGGCCATCCACAGTTTTTTGGCAGTGGCTGCCAGCCAATGGGAAGTTAAAATAAAGGAAAAATTCACGAACTCAGTTATAAAACTCTGGTGCTGGCAATTGCAAAGGACTGATTTGATTACCCAGAGAGTCTTTCATTTTTCTGGTTATGTTTTCCTATACACTGAGACATAAAAAAACCCCTTTTTTGGCATTCTGGCATAGGTTATACCTTGCTGCTATTTACATTCTAGAGAAAAAATCTGAAAAACTCATGAACTTTTCCAAATGCCTAACTTGCTCTTTTCCTTTTTTTTTTTTTTTTTTTTTTGATGTATGGCTTAACATCATTGTAAGAAGCATGGAGTAAGAAGTAGAGGAGTTGAAGGCAGGTGGAATTTTAAAAATCAGTGAAGGAAGTCAAGCAGACTTGACTTTTCCCTATTACAGTCTGTATTGCGGACCTGTCATCTGATATTATTGAAGAAATAAGGAAACAACCTTTTACACAAAGCAAAAGTAACTCTAGATTAGCAGTCCACTAAAGCCACACAACAAATAGTTTTTATTAGTCCAGCAGTGATGATAGGAGCACTGCAAGTCAAATTGAAATTTTTACAGAAAAGTTGCTCTATTAATAAACATATATGAAAGTCTCTCTGTATGCATACATACATATATATATATATGAGTGTGTGTGTGTGTGAGCTTCCCACATATGTGAGCACCCTTTTCCCTGGTGCCCTTTGCACTCTCCCTCTACCCCGTAGTTAATGGGACAACAGTTTGTGTGAGCTTCAGGAGTAAAGGAATAAAAACTGGGTCACAGTGAACTGGTAATATCTTCATTGGGCAGACTATGATGGTTGTGGTGGTTTCTTCCACTTCAGTCTAGGGTTCCCTCAACATTGTTTTTACAAATTTTCTTACAGTTTTTTGCTTGCTTCTACCCTGCTGTTTCTCATTTCCTTGTGTCCTCTTTCTTATCCCTAAAGTTGGGTTTGTCTGACTCACCAGGTAAGGATTTTTTCCTTCATGAAAAATGCCTTGGGATTTCTGGTTTCATCTGATATCCCTACTTTTCCATAATATATTACAATCCTATAATCAAAGACAATCCATAATAGCTGCTTGGTTTTACTCTCTATTAATTAGCAATAGGTGTTATGCCACACAGTGGTACAGAGATAAATTCACGCTAAAATAAATTTGGCCATAGTCACCTCATAGCTAAAAAATTGCAACATCAGCTAAAATAAGTAAATTCACCTCAAGCCAGTACAAGGCCAGGCAAGTCTGAAGTCCCTGTTCTCTCAAAGCCTGTCACCTTTTACTAGAAATGCTATAATTTAAAAATAATATTTGTTGAGCTATGCAGTCTTTGGTCTTCTCTACACATGTAAATCATTGCAGTTAATAGGATGGTTTAATGAAAATTAGTTGTAGAAGAAATATGTGTATTGGTCGGGCTACGTCTGAAGTAAAAATTGCTTTATAAAGGAGTTTAAAGTTTATGAATAGATGATTGTTCATTAAAACTTTATACTTTTATATATTTATTAATATTATGGCTTGATTACTGCCTAGTTATCTTAAATGTGGCTTATCCATATTACACAAGTTAGGAATATACAAATTTGGAGAATACGGGACTGTGCTACACACCACAGGATTTGCCACACATGGAAGGAGCAAGACAAATGTTAAATTATTAAAGAGTAGTATTGAATTTGTAATTACTTATGCTAATATATTCCCAACATATAAGCCCATATTTCTGTATATGGGCACTATGGAAAAAAGGAGGAATTTATCTCATCTAACAAGAACTTTTTTGAAGTTAATTTTTCATTTTAAACCAGATGTTTCCTACTCTACTCAATGAAAAGAAAGATATAATTTTCAGGGGACAATTAGCTCAGCACCAAGGTGTGTGTTGAAGGCAGATGAGATGAACAACCATCTAATGGTTTCTGCTTCTGTGTGTCAACAGCCATTCACAAACAGAATTTATTCACCATCTCTTAATGGCACTGGAAAATAATCCTTAAACTAACATAATTGTAGATAAGGTGGCAAAACAAGTTTTGTTGTTTCCCATTGCCATGCAGGAACTGTAGTCTGTGAAATATCTTCCACAACACTGATCTAGGAAAGAGGGCACTTTAGGTTAGCTGGTACAGACAACCTTTTGGAAGCTTTACCTGCATCTTTGCAGATAAACTTAATGCAACCTCCCCAGCTGACTCAATATGACCCACAAGACTGACTCTAATATTTATGCCAGAAGTTATAATTTGTGTTTGAATTATAACTAAGTAAGTCAAACTAAGAATGTTACATATAACTATTTTGGCTCCATGTTTTTTTTTTTCACCACCTTTTCACCTCTTGGCTGTTTTAATGAATAATAAGAATTTAAGATTGATCTTCAAAAGAATATTCCAGGGGGAAGGAAGAGAAACTAGGCTCATAAATCTTGTACAATCTTCATCACACCACTTATGATCTCTCCTCCTTTTACCCAACAATGGGACCTCTACATGGAAAGAGATAATGTATTAACAAATATTTTAGTTTATTTAAACAAGCGTATGTTGAGTGGTCTAAAAAAAATTTCAAAATTGTGGTTAAAATTGGAAGAAACTTCCCAAAGGGAAAAAAAATCAATACAAAGTTTTGAAGTTTTTATTTGTCACATATGATGTTTCAATAAAGTTGAAAGGATCTTGTTATCTCATTTTTCTGGCTGGGTCAAATTTGCCAGCTGACACTTATCTGCACTTCCCTCATCTTCACCTGCAATCCTCTGTTAATGCCAGTGAGCACAGCTGCCAGGAACCCTTCCTCCAAACACATGGATTGTTTCCTCTGCAATGTGCCAGTGCTAACTTTGGTTCTGAAAGACTTTGTATCCCAACTCAACTCCAGTGAATTTTGTTAAGAAAATTAGTTTTAAGTGACCTTTTCTTCTTCTTTAGGAGGTAGACTGAAATAAAGAGCAGTTAAATCAACTCCCATTTAGCTTGTGAGCTCTGCCAAGCTTTGTCTAAAGCACAGAAGGAAGGAGAGGCAAAGAGGAACATTTTTTTCCTTGCTGGGCTGATTTTTTCAAGGTCTAAACACTTCAGTTTAAAAGCAATAAAAATTCAATTGTATGTTCAAAATTATAGAATCTTTTTTCCAGTAGCTCCTTCTGTGATTAATTACTATAATGGTGTAGAAATAGCTGTTATTGCAGAACCATCTTATGTTCCAAAGCTTATAGATCCCTGCTCACTGTGAGAATGAACTCTTAAAATACAACCATTTTCTAAAAAGTGAGGAAGGAGGGAAAATCAAGGTGGTTATTTTTATCTGCTACAGGGAGGTGTGATTATGTGAGTCGACTCTTTGCTACCTGAAGGGAGTCAGATCAAAATTAAGACTTTCTACTAAAGCACACAATTAAAGTTCATTGCAAGTGTTGTAGGCAAGCTGACATTTGCTGAACAAAGTATGTGCTACAAACAGATGCACCACTGGAAACAGAGACACAAAATTTCTTCCCTAGGATGATTCTACTTTATTAAATCTGAAAACTTCCACTTGAGCTCAGTGTCCTGATCTAAAAAAGAGTTTCTCATTTGCTTTAAGCAATTGCCATATAACGTGCCAGTTGGAAGAAAATTGGCTTGTAATTTTACTCGCTGTCCAGGAAAAAAAAAAAACAAAAACCCACATTTCTTAAAAAACCCATACTATTCTTGATGTGGACAAAAACCTCAACAAACAAACCGACCTTTTCGTTGCTTTCTGCCTTTGTGGAGAGAATAGTACTAAAAACTGGGTTACAAATCTCTTTATCAGTAGAAGCAAAATAAAGCATTTGAAAATCTCCCACAGTGGGAGAAAATACTCAAGTTCAAATTTTCCCAATCAATATGTTAGCTCTGAAATCTTAAAGGATGTATAGTAAGTCAGGAGAGTTAGTATGAAATGAAATTTTCATTAAATATCTAGTTAAATTGTATAACATTAATCAGAGACATAATCCATAATAAAACATACTCTATGTCTTTGCTTTCATGGCATGAGTGACTATACATGTCATTTATCTAAAATAAAGTTATACCTGTGCTCTCAATTCACACACAAACACCTACTCCTGCTGGCTGAAGCCATGCATAAGAACAGAAAAAGCACCAGCCCCACATTGTTAGTGCTGTTAATGATATTCATACAGAAAAGGAAGACTAGGAAATCTGAAACTGAGTATGGAAAGAAATGCACATCCAAATTTGTTATTTTTATGTTCATGAGATACATTTAAAGGACAGTTTAGGAGGAAGTAAGCAGTGGACATGCCTACTTCATCTATAGGTTTGGGTGAGGATGCAAAACAAACTTTGTGGAACGTATAGTAGTAGAAGGAGTAAATAATTATTTGGATTACAATAGCACCTGGAGACCTATTGTGCATGACAATGCACAAATGCATGGTGAAAGTCAGCTCTTGTCTTGGTGTGAAATACAAACAGACAGGAGAGGTGATTCAACTTTCAGGAACATAGTAGTGGAAAAACAAGAAATTATTCAGAATTGGGACTGTAAACCCAATGACCTATCCATTTAAACACATGATATTTCCAGTGAATCTCCAGTTTCTTCTATATCTATTGAGGTGTCACATACATCAAAAGTGAGCAAGCAGTGCTCATAACATTGTAGCTAAACTCCTTTTTCCCACAAAGCTACAAAAATAATATGATATATGATTATTCCTTCCAAGCTAAGAATAATTAGCAATTCACCTTCTTCCAAAAAAACAAGTCCTACCACACAAGAGGCCCATTGAATATTTTAAGGAGGCATAACCAAGTCTTAATAGTTCAGTTTTATATTTATTGCTGGAATTAAAAATTAGGCCTCATATTTAGGTTTTCAATTGTGTACTGATTTGATTTGGCCCTTAGGTTTCTTATTACAAGAAATTACTGTTCTTCTCTTCCTTTCACTGTTTTTGGGCTAGGATTTATTCCATTCCTGCTCATCACTGAGGGCAGTGATCAGTTCATGTGGGTTGAGCCCTGTCTTTCATTCAGAACCTGCTGTCCCACAGCCAGAAATGTTCTTCCTCAGGACACAACTTCAAGCCTGTTTTCACTTTTCATGAGGATCCTCCTCTTCTGGGGGCTTGTCTCAACACAATAAGTGAAAGAACATAGAAGGAAGCAGAGGAAATTCAGATTTCAGTGAACTGAGTGACTGGGCTTTTGGGATTTTGCTATATTTTTTTTCTTATCCATTTGGGAAAAGTGGGGCAGTGCCCCTTCCTTTTTGTCCCTAAGAGTACATATGGTAAAATAATCTGGACCTTATTCTGCCTCTGAGCTGGCATAGTGAGACTGTAACTGCAAATGAATCTCAAATAGCCAGCAAATTATCATCTTTCAATTATTACTTTATCACATTTGCACCAAAGTGCAAATGAGTGTTTCCTATGAAACTTGTATCTGAATTATACCCTCTCTTATTCTATTGAGCTATGGAGAGCATTTCTAGATAGGAAAGACTGAAGTAGAGAGAAGATGACAAAGGAAATACCTGAGCAAGGCAAAAAGGCAAACTAAAGCAAGTAGTGAATCATAATAAAACCCCCATATTTCTGTCTTTTTGGCCTTTGTGTTTTATTCTGTGCTTCATTGTCCCTTATTGCTGATGAATTAAATTCCTCAGGTCTGGTGTTCCTGTTGTTTTTTTTTTTCTTTAAAAGCGCAGCTGTCCTAGTTTAAAGTCATGTTATCAGCTCTCAGTTATCACAATCCCAAGCAGGTACTTAGATACCTTATATTTCAGGGAGAATCCTTCTCACCTCTTTATGTTTGTTCTTTGCATGACAATAAAACCCCACTTTTTTACATATTCCACCTCAATGCTGCAATAATTTGTCAGTTTCCCCACCTTTTTATTTTGTCTTCATTTTCTCTTGGCCAGCTGCCAAATATTCCTATAATCAAGAGTCCTTACAACTGTATAAACCCAAAAACATTAAATTTTAGCTTCCTGTGAGCAAAAAAAATTGTTTCTGATGGATTTCAAGTTCAGGACAAGACAGGTAAAATTCCAGAGAGAGGTCTTGAGCTCCTGTATTGACTCTGACTTGATTTTAGTTGACTATGTGCAATTTCTGACAGATCAAACACACTGCAATACCCCAGGTGTACTGGCTGTTTTTCTTAACTTAGATCTATCCTCTAGGTCTGATGACAACTTTTAAACACTCTGCTTTCTTTAAGTTTAATAGCAATATCATTGAGTTTGGAGGAGTACCTAAAACTGTTTTTGATAAGAAGAAAGTAGAACAGAGTAGAGAAAGAAAGAGACTCTTTAATGGGATTTGGTGATCTCAAAATTTAGTTTCATTTATTTCTTGGAAACTTAAAGTTAGTATTTTGCAAAATGCTTAGGAATGCATTGTCTACCAAAACACTAAATTCTAATGTTTGTAGTAATGATGGAAAGGAGCATTCATTAAAAAAAAAAAAAAAACAAAATCCAAAGCATGACCACTTCAGAAAAAGTATATAATTTTTTTTTATCCTCAGAATATTTTTTTCCTCTTGCTTTCATTCAAAACAAATATCAAAGTAAGTGAATATATTTCTCCTTGGCATATCTGGCAGAGGATGGGGAAGGCACCTTCATTAACGTTTCCTATTTTAATGTTGGTCTACACTCAATATTACTACTACTTCTTCCAGAAGTACTGCTACTATTTCTACTGCTGCTACCACTACTATTAACTGTTCTTATTTTGTCTGACCTTTCCTTGCATATTTAGTTAGAACTTTTATTACTCTGTTTATTAATTCTTGAAAGTTAATGTGACTTTTGCAGAACATAGTAAAAATCTGTCTTGAAAAGCAGACAAAAGCAAGAGCTTGAGACATACAGACCAGTCTACTTTAGTTTAGGTCTAGGATAAAACAAACACAATATATAATCCAATTGTGAGTGCCTAGACAATAGTAATGTGACACTGAATTAAAAAAAAATCCAAATGATTAAAAAAAATTATCAAGTTAAATTAACTCAATTTCCTCTTGTAACATGACAATTAGCTTAGTTGGTTGCTGAGAGCAGACTGCAAAATCTTTAACTTAGATACACATCTTGTATTGTATGCAATGACATTTCCATATATGTGCCAGAGAGGGTACAAATACCACAATAATGGTAATAAACTGGTAAAACCACCCCCACAAATTATATGATTATTTCTAATCTTTCCTTTGACAAAGTGGTTTAATAAAGAGAATAAAGAGAGCCTGTCATAGGTCCAGGGGTGCTATTTAATATTTTCATTAGTGATCTAAATGATAGAATAAAAACAGTGAGTTCATCGCATTTGTAGACACAGTAAAATTGAATAGATTGTACACATATTGGAAAGTGGAGGGACCTTCAGCCCAGCACATTGCTACAGAGAAGGTAATGGAGAGAAATATTTGCACAGGAATGTGCACTGACTTTGGGTGAGTGGGAAAAGAGAAGACATTTGTTCGGATCAGAATCTCAATCCAGCTGCATTTTTTGTTTCCTCAAACATTTAATGAACTTTTCCAACTGTGAATGAAATATGAGATGTTTTGAAAGCTAGGTCTGAGTCAGAATTTTTCAGTTTAATTCTTTTATCTACTTTGAAGGGATGTGCTGTGATAAACTGAAGTGAGAGCTAGCTCCTTGACATTGTGAAATGAAAAACACAAATGTTTAGAAATCAGATTTAAAACACATGATTAAAAATACACCTTTGCCACCAGAAAACTGAAGAGAGATAAAATCACGGACTTTACAGGATATTATGCTCACTTAATTACAGTAGTGCTAAAGAGTTTAACATGATGCTATCTCAATGTGGGAGGAAACATTATCTCTGTAATGCTTAGAAATTATCTGTCATTGTTGTGGATCTTCAGCACCAAAACAGTGACTCTTAAGGTAAGACTGGGAATAGTCAGTTCTGAAACTACTCATTTTACAGGAAAGGGGACAGACTGGTATAGCCTTGACCCAGTGAAGATTTAATTTGTAGTGTCTGTTCTTGAAAACAATGGTAAAAAACCCTAACATTCAGGTCACCTCATGATATCTCAAAGTGTGTCACATTGTGATATGTCCCACCTCTTCTTTAAATAATGTCACAATATATTAATTTTTGATGATGATCTGAGTTCATGTATATTTTTATTTTTCATAAAATGCTGTGCCACATCACAGAAATCATGTATAACTACATGAAACTGCATGAAGTTTGCAATACAGCAAAAGACTAGACAAATATGGCAGTATCAGTCTGTGTCATTGCAACTTTCAGACTATTTCTTCAACATCTATTTGCAAAGGATTTAAAACCTCAAAGGGAAAATCTGTTGGAAGTAACAGACATTTCCTTGTGTTTCCTTAGAAGCCAGACAACATTTCAAGCTTTCACTTAAACCCATAAAGGTTCATACATGAAATTAATTTCAAAGGCATCATATGGTCATGTCCCTTATGTACAGCATATGCTGCTCTCTTAGAAATACAATACAGAAACAAAAAAAAAATGTACAACATAGAGCAAAGTTTCATATGCATTTGAAGATAGCTCATTATTTAACTCTCCAACTAATCAATTGAAATATAATTAAAATTTTTAAAGTTAAAATAAAATGTGGGTGGAGTTTTGGAATGTCCTTCATATCCTTCATATAAAATGAGATTGTGAAGAATATAAATTTAATCTGCAATACACATTTAGGAACTTTATTTTGAACACATAAACCCCCAGCCTGAGGCAGAATTAGGGACAGGAATACGAGTTAGTCCGATTTTCCTCTGTACCTTTCACACAAGTAAAGGGAACAGGCAATTATTTTGAAGGCTATTTCTGAAAAGGTCCCAAAGATTCTTGCTGTATAGCAAAGACTAAAGGAATTTGGTCAATGTGAGACCTGATGTTTTGAGTTTGAAGACACAAACTATCAATTCATGAAGTACAACCCCCAGGGTGTGATTATTCCCTTAAATGGATATGTTGTGTTTTCTTCTTGCAGCATTTGGTATTGGTACGGAACAGATGATCTGACAATGTTTACTTTGAAGGACTTGTGTTCCCTATGTATTCACTTCACAACTCTTCAATCAAAAGGGTACAAACACAAGCAACAAGGTTTACAACAAGAAAGTTTACCAGGTATACATGAGTTTATACAAAATAATTCATGTAGGGTTTGTTAACATCCTGCTGATTTATCCTAAGCTGCACACGGAATATTGTAATACCAGAACAGGTTTTAAGATCTGAGTATATTTAACACTTCAAAGAGGAAATATCAAGATGTGATTTTTGCACTACATCCTCCTAATTCTAGACCACTTGTATTTAAACATCCTTCCATGTAAATCAAAGAAATCCCCAGGGGCTCCAACTTGTAACAATCAGTCTAAGGAAAAGGATATTATTCCTCCCTGAAGAGGTATCTAGCATGGATGAACCCTAAAAATATCACAGTCAATCACTGCTGTTCAAATCTGACAAATAGTATTGTCTTGCAATGCCTCCTGAGAGATGCAAATAAAAGATTTTGGCAGAAAATAGTGTTTCTAAAAGTGTGGATGTTCCTCAGAGTGCAAAGTTAATATAATTGATCATCACAGCAACAGAGTAACTCACTTTGTTTATTCACCTTCTCCCAGCTCCTAAGCATCATTTTTAGCTGAGATGCCAAACGCTACCATTCTGCAGGACCCAAATTTGCCCCCAGGTGCATGGGGATAATTAAGTGTAAGAGAGTCCCTGCCCTACCAAAAGTAGGCTGTGTGGATGGATAGGTCACTGTTAATTTGGGCAGCTTTAAGACAAACACAATATGTATGTTTGTGCTGAAAGTGTCTTACCCTTCAGAACAGCATATTGAAATGTGACATGTGCATCCAGATGTGAACAGTAAAAATAGACTGAACACTTTTTTACTCTTTTCCTTGAAAAGCTGATGTTCTGAAAGCTATGATTTAAGAAATGCAGTTGTCAGAAGCAAGAAGAACTAATAATAATAATGCCAAGGAGAAAAAGTAGTTTAGAAAATTTACCAGGAAAAGCCAGCTTTGCAAAATAGCTTTTCAGTGTGTAGCAAAATGGAGTGTGGTGTATAAATTTTGAGCCAGAAAAGTTTTATTTGCACTGTAATTGCAACAGAAAGAGTACTAAAATGCTGGGCACCCCAGCATTTTAGACTGATGCACATAAACCTGTTACTCCACCATCATTTTTGTATACTAGTTTTAGTACTACTTTGCTGCGTTAAGATTCTGTTTTGTTTATTCTTATCATAGAGGCTGGGCTGTACTTTCATAACTTTTACCATCACTTATGGCTAGTCACCTTTAGTTGGACATGCTGACTGAAAGGCATCTCGACAAGAAATAGGTCTGGAAACTGAAGTTTAATGAGATTAGATGGGGTGACTATTTTTAGTTGGCCAAGTGCCATTCACATTGCATGAGTTTTATCCACAGTAGCTGACCTGGCTGGGATGGGAGTGGTGCACAGGGGAGGTGTGTGCATGGGAGCACATGCAGCACACCCAGAATTGTGTTCACAGCCCTGGACATCTGCTTCTCTTCATCAACCACCCAGTTCCTCCCATTAGATGCATTAATGAATCCTCATTCTCTGTCTGGTCTCTCTTTCTACTTCCCATAAAGAGATTTTTAATTTTAATAGTGACTTATGAATCATGGCTATACCAGAGAATGAATGCAAAACATTTCTCTCATTCATGGCTAGCAAAAAAACCTCAACAAGATGTTTAGATCGTCTGTAACAAACTGAGGATATAACTGGTAAAATAAGAGCTCATTTGCATGGTGGCATTTTCCTCCCAAAAAGCATTGATGTCAAGGGAGTCTGATTCTATTCTGAGCCTCCAGGGTAGAGCATAAGCAAGGCTAACAATACCTTCAGTTTTAGTCCTTTAGGCTGGAGTATATTGGAAGTGATGCTGCGTTATGAATGTTAATGAAAAATTAGATTTCCTTGAGTTCCTTGCCATGCTCATCAATTTTTCACCTTACATTTATGCCACCAGCGGTCTGGCTTGGGGATTTTTTTGCCTAAAAAGTCTGCTGTCTAAGTTATGGAAACAAATTGATACACTCTGATCTGTCTACGATAAAAATATGATTACATTAGGAAAATAATTTAAATATTATCTGTATATACAGGAACTGAGAACTATCAGAAGATAAGGAGAGAAGATGATTTACTGGATGCTGCTTGGAATATGCTCCAGCTACGGTGATGGAGAGCTGAAACCTTTGTTGGTATTTGACGTGAATAGAGAGACTATCTCAGAGAATTTACAAAAAACTAAATTGGGACTATGATGTATTATAAAGTTTCAAAATATTACTTTTTGCACTGCAATAAAATATCAGTATTTTCTTACAGTGAGGAAAAGATTTCTGTGTGGTTGCTCCACTCGATAATCTGCAAAAGAGCATGAGTGTAAAGTAATATTCCATTTTATTCAGTAATGCTCTAAAGTTAGATGCTTAATATTCTAAGTACAGTGTGAATGTTGACTATTTCTGATTAATTTTGTATTCTCACTGAAACTACAAAATTAGTGCTAATATAAATTGCACCACAAATGCATGTGTCCTGAAAGACCTGTAAGTGTCTAGACTAAGTGTAAGGCCACTTTGGATATCAGATGGACTGTTTATGTTTGGACATCTGTAGGCTCACATGTATGACTTTCATCAGTTTTCAAGAACTAACATTCTAAATATTTTTTTGCCATTAGGATCACAAAGGATATAGACAGATCTAGTAACACTTTCAGATGTGGAGATGCCTGACTTCTTCAGCTTAAGTTTAATAATTAGGCTTTTTTGAAGTAGCAATTATAATTTCATCTTATTGAAGCCTATATATCTGGAATAAAGTTCAAAGGGTTTTTCAGCAGCATTCTCTCTTAAAATAGTTAAAATGGGCAGGTGAAAGTCTTTAGCCTGAAAAATCCAGAAGCTCAGACAAACTCTCCTAAATGTTACCTTGCTACAGAGAAATCTATGGACTAATAATAAGACTGAAAGTGTACTAAACTTCTGTAAACAGATCTGGGCTCCTCATAGGTAGTGGAAAACCTTCACAGCTTCCATAGAAAACAAATATAGCTCACTTGAATATGGTTACATGTCAATATGTTAAACAATATTCGTATTTTGACTTTCTTTCATCCAAAGCTCTAAAGTAATTTTATAAATATACAACATTGTGAGACAAAAGTAAATAACTACTATTAATATCCTTCTTATATAGATCAACTTTGTGTGGGATTTTTTCAAGGTTTCTCTTGAGATCTTTCTGAAATTTGGTAAATAAAAGTCCATCTTTATCCTTCTTATTAACTCTGTGCACCATGATATCCATCAAGTTACAGTTAAATCTCTCTGAACTGGAAATTTCAGGAATTAATTTTAAAATAAAATACTTTGCAACAGTAAAATAGAATTTACTTTCCTTAGAAAAAAATAATTGCAGTTAGAAGATAGCAATGTCATGTCTTCAAGGAAGACAAGCAAAAATTTGGAACACGACCTAATTTTAAACATAGAAAATGACTTGTTGCATTCATCCCACAGAGAATATCAGCTGAAGTCAATTGCACACCATTCAGATAAGATGGCCTAACTGAACCTTTTTTATTGCTTTCCATACAATTCTAAGCCAATTCACATTATTAACCTTTCATTGATAAAGGAAACTAGTTTTAAGTTGATAACATCTTCTAATGATGGGCCTAAAAGCTTGAATTTAACACAAATCAAGACATTTTATTGTATCCTGTAAAGCATCCAGTTCAGCTAAAGCTAAGGAGCCATTAAAAAAACCCCTAATATTAATAAACACATCCTCATTTAAAAAATGATAAAATTAAAGATATCTCCAGAGACTAAGCACACATACATTAGGAAAAGAAAAAAAAAAAACACAAAACAAAACAAACAAACAAACAAACAAAAATCAAACAGAAAAAAAACTTTAACTGGTATCTTCCATAAAGGTCTAGTGTAGCTGGACAAGGTCACCATATTTGTCAAGTATGATTTTCCCTTCATGCAGCCAGGTTGGATGTCACCAATCCACCTCATTTTCCATGTGCCTTAGCATAGTTTCCAGGAGGATTGAGGTTAATTGCCATATCATCAAGTGAATTGTTGATGTCAACTTATATTTTACTCATGAATTTTCTAGGAGAAGAACCAGGCATTGTCATGCTTTTAGCATTAACTACATAAACATAGAAGTCAAACGTGATCTCTATGATACCAGAGTTCTGTGACAATCCCCAGGGATCATAACGTGAGGTCTCCAAGTGTACTTAAGATTCAGCCTAAGAGTACTTTCCTTTCATTAAGTAGGCCTACTTGGGTAACTAAGCAAAAACTTATTCTTTCCTACTTCAGGAGCCAAGGCAGTGCTCAATATTCATAAAGCTGACACAACCTGGCTTAGTGACAAGCATTTACTTCCAGCTAGGGCTTTTGGGAATTAACTGTATTAAAATAATTTTTTCAGACATCGCTTATACCCTATTGATTTGTAATGAAATGTCCATCTGTTTTCATAAACAGAACATGATCCATACCCTCTGTACCTTTCTTCAGGAACCTCCAATATCTCCTATGTATGGGTATTTCAGCGAGAGTTAAGTCTAATTGAATGATAATTTGCCATAGCATTACAAATTGTGGTTTAACTAGAATTATGTGGAACCTTATATAAAACCCAATCAGACAGTAAAACAGATTTTAGCCTTAAACCAGAGGTCATCCTTCCACTGAATTTTAATGAGATGTTCTGAATCCCTCAGAGGATAGAAACGTCTTTAACCCTTGCATTGCAAAGAGGGACTTGCAAATGTCAGTGATTCAAAATTCCCTAATAAAATGATATCATGGTGACATCACAAATCAAAGTGATCTGATGCCAATTAATTCTATTTATCATAATGAACAGGAGAACAACAACTTTCCAATGACCTTTCATAGAAAGAAAATGAGAAGATCTCTTCATACTGTGTCACCAGGGCAGAAAAAAGCATGTAATGTTGATGAAGAAAAGCCCAAATCAGGGTGTCACTGCTTCTACAGGGTTTTGGCAGGGAAGCTGTATGTAGAACACACAGCTGTGGCACTGAGCAGCAACCCTGGAGTTTAGGCTTAATTCTTGGGGTTTTATTTTTCCTGCAGACCTGATGGAAGGGTGAAATATACTGTGCGTCTGAGTTAACAATTATGGAATGCATTTGAGATGAAACTAAATCACCTGCATGTAAATGACGTTTATTTATAAGGATAAGCTTATATGTGCATTTATAGTGAGTTCTGTAAGACTTTTGAGGTGAAATTTTTTTTATTAGGACCAACTTACCCTGGTCAGAGGAGACCTCCTGTGTTCCAGTTTGTGTCCATTGCATTTGGTCTTGTCACAGCACAACAGAAGAGAGCCTGCATGCATATCTGCCCCCTCCCTTCATGTGTTTGTATACATTAAGGAGATTCCCCCAAGCCTTCTCTTCTCCAGGCTGACAAGTCCCAGCCCTCTAAGCCTTTCCTCACATGGAAGATGTTTCAGTTCCTTTATCATCTCAGTGGTCCTTTGCTGGACACTCTCCAGTATGTCCACGTTTTTCTTGCACTGAGGAGCCCAAAACTGGACACAGTTCTCCAGGTGTGGCCTCATCAGTGCTGAGTTCAGAGGAAGGATCACCTCCCTCCACCTGCCGGCAACAGCTCCAAAGCAGCACACGATGCCATCAGCCACCTCTGCCACAAGGGCACATCTAAGGTGGTGGGCATGAGGCTTTGGGGGAATTGCAATATTCAAGACAGTTGTTCTGGTTAGCATAAATAATCTCCTCAAATGTTAAAACTCATGGCAAAAATATCTAGCTTGAATCTTAGGCCTTCTGAAAATGGAGCACAGAGAGGCAAAGCAATGCCTAGTGGAGCTATGAATAATAACAAGCATCTGCACCACTCCTGCTTTAAATTTATTCAAATCAGCTTTTAAGGTCCTGGGCTGGGTTGTATTTGGTTTTGTCAGAATCATTAGTAGACAAATGCAGACCATTACAGGAAAAGGACTCCATTCTGTCTGTGCGCTCTGCATGTCAGAGCCGTGGAATGCTTTTCTCTTTTTTAGCCTGCAGACCTTTCTTGTGTTTGAGTAGATAAATGTAAATTGGAGATTGAGCAAATAGTGTTAGATATTTTAATGCAGCCAGATATGGTTGCTGCTGGATAAGAGTTTATGCTTCTATTATGTTCTAAATTTGAATAACTTGGTACAGCAAAATTCCTTTAGAGTTCTTAGCAAAAATAAAATCAGGACAAAGCTTGAGCAGCTCTGATAAATGACCAACAATTTATCGTGGAAGTCAGATTAAGCCCACAGAGAATTCCTTTTATTTTATACTATTTTTTTAAACATTCAGATTTATTAAATTGCCCTTTTGGTGTCCTGAGTACTGGAAGAAAGGCCCCCCCAGTGGCAGTCCAAGCTCGGCAGAGATTTATGTACCTTCTGAACTTTAAGTATATAAAAACATGCTCCCTTGAAGATAATAATAAAAAAATGACATACTCAGGTAGCTGAGCTAAACCTGTGCAATGCATCTCAGGTGCATACACTGGTGCCAAGCACACTGGGGAGTTCATAATGAGCTAATTTATCTAATTTCTTATCCCAGCTAAGCTCAGCACTGCTTAGACTGGATTATTTTTGTTGCTTAAAGCCAGCTCCAGTATGGTTGGCTCAGGGATCTTTTTGATATACCAGTATATGTTATAGACATGGTATTTTAGCAGCTTTTGGAGGTATTTCTTTGAAAATTCATCCTTAAATGAGGTTTTGTTTAGGCAGCTGTTTCATGGACCCTCCTCTAAGGTGTTTGCAGCAGCAGCAGTACTTCCCAGGGTTTATCAGCTGGCAATGGGATACTGCACAGAACAATATTATACTGACTCCCTGACCCACAGGAGGTGCCTGATTCCTGGGGCTCGGATGCTCCTGCTCCATGTCCTCCCCAGTCCCTGCCCCTCACTGGGGTGATGGCACCAGCCCTGGCCTTGGGGTCCATCCCTGACGTCCTGGTGGGAAGCCCTACTGCCCCCGGATTCTGCTCCAGAGGGATGTCACTGTGCCACGGCAGTTTTAAAAATTGTGACTTTAAATTACAATTGGCAAGTTTTCCAGAATTGGTAGATTTAGAAAAAAAAACAGCCTTTCAAGTTTCAAGGTTTCAAAATGGTTCTCACCACTGCATAAATATTATCTTTACATAACACTGCTTTTTGGCATATAAATTTATTGTCCCTTATGCATTTTTTCAGGGAATTTTAGCCCTCCGTATTTGTATTTAAGTATTCATTTTATCTGTGCTGCCCAAAGAAAATCTGAAATATAATAAACTGATTGACAAGAGGAAGATTGCGTATATGTTCTCATGACCAAAAATGTTACTTTTTTGAGCACGGAGTCAAAATCTATTTTGAAGATTCAAAGAAATGTTCTGGAAAGTACAAGACCAACAGAATAATTTATATTATAGGAAACTCTGGACAGGTCCTAAAAATAACAGAAAAAACCATAAAGATACCTTGCTCTTAATCACTGACTGCTCAAAGCAAAATGTCTAAAAATTACTCTACTGTTAAAAGTCTGTAGAAAGATATTCTAACGAGTTAAGGCAAAAAAAATACCTCAGGTTATGTTTCTTTGTTGATAAGAACAAAACCCAGATTGCCATGGGCTTTTTGGGTTTTTTGTTATCAATTCCACCCTAAAACTTAATTTGTTTTATTCAATAGCTATATGACTTATATTGTAGAGACACTGATTCTTTTTATGGAGACTTCTATTACTTTTTGTTCTTTTAAAAATCTATTTAATTGCAGAAAATACATGTATATACTGAGAAAAGTATTCTTCTTTTCAGAGACAGGGGTTCAAAAGTATATAAATCCATCAACCTGCACTTACTTAAGTAAATACTTGGTTTACTGTAGTGAAAATAAGAGGGGAATCAACTCCATTTATCCAATGAATTACAGTTCTATAATAACATAATGCTACTTAGTGTATGTGCTGAACAACACCATTTATTTACAACCTGCTATCAGAGTTATTTTTGTTTGCCTTTATTGTACATATGAGAGACAGTCCATGGACTCTTCTTGTTTTGTATTTATTGTAATGCATATAAAACTTTACTGAATTTTTATGAGTACACTTTACCAAGTTTTTTATGGGTATTGTAATGAATACCAAACAAGTAGAAACAAGCCGGAATTACAGACTTTGTGGGAATTAAGACACTAAACCTACCTTTCACAAATATCCCATGGGTAGAATTTCTAAAAGCAGTTCTTGGAATAAGGTACCCAGCTGCTATTGATTTTTCATTAGACATGTAATGGATGTAGTGCTATAGAATGTTGTTTCTGTCTTTTATTAAAAAATAAATCTGAGTACTGTACAATGCAGTGACTTTCCGAGCTTAGGTCCATGGAAAAGTACTGGCTGAAAAGAAATCACAGCAAATGTTCTTCCAAAAAAAAAAAAAAAAAAAGCACACCATTTGCATTCCTACCTTTCATATAGTGTTTTTAGCTCATGGTTTAAATACACATTATGTTCTTCAGTGGTCAAAACTAAGACATACTTAGGAACTATTGGCATGGTGACAAGTGCATGAAGAATATACAATTTTCCAGTCTGATTTCTGATTTTCAAGAGAAAAAAATCATAGAGTTAGGTTTACTCTCAACTTCCACATTTCACAACATTCTGTAGTTTATACATTCTGTATATGCCTGCTAAGAAAAAAAAACCCAAAAAACACCAAAAACACATGCAAAGGAACACTCAAGGCAAACAAAAACCCTCAGCATCATGGACCTAATCTGACATACAGCATCTTGCAAACTCTCCAGGACTGCAGTTAAGACAGGAAATCACTTATGCAGATATATTAGAACTAGCTTGCAATTTCGAGCATAACTTCTGTAACATGGGCATTCAACAAGATGCAGAAAATCAGTCCAAGTGCATTGGAAGCTTTCTGTGTACTCTCTGGTGACAGGTGTCCTGCCAGCACCTCTCAAGCAAGAGGACTGAAAACTAACTGAGGTAGATTCTGCATCCAGGAGCAATGCCTGCCCCTGTAATATGCTTTCCTTGGCTTTTCTTACCCACAGACTCAGTGACCTATGAGCCCAAGGGTTTTTGTAGATCCAAATCATTAACTATCCTGTTGTGTAGCTGTTTCGCACTACAGCAAGATCGAAGGGCTCAGACAAAGAAGAGGCATTTAATCCACATAATAACCTTTGTAATTCTCCCAGTGTGGTTTCTGCATGGCATTAATAATTATTTCTGAGGATAGATTTGCCCTGAATGTTTATGTAAGGATAAACCATTTCCACATCCCCTAATTCCTAAAACAGTTTTTAATTTAAACCATAGAAGAAGAAATTACATATCATATTATGACAGGCTTACCTATACCAGCCACTTGTGTCCAAACAAGTCAGAAGCTATCACAGGCAAAGGGTTAATGATAAGGGTTAGAATCAATAATCAATCAAATATGAGCTTGTCCTGGTTTGGCATTGGTTCATTTTTTTGTAGGAAGTGGTTCCCGGTTTGGGGCCTTGTTAGCTTCCAGTGGACCTGACAGACAACTGATCAGTAGCCAATTTTAAATATTGGCACGTGATTCAACCAATGAAAGGGGTGGATACACCTTCGTGTACAGACACACGTTTTAAGACGAAAACCCTGGGAATAGCTCTCTTTCTTTTCTGGTCTGAGTACAGGCCAGCCTGGCCCCGCCGTGCAGCCGGGCCAGAGGCTGGGCCGGGTGAGCTGTGCCGGGTTGGGCTGTGCTGGGCAGTGCTGGGCTGGGCTGGGCTGTGC
>VYXF01001429.1:395645-419705 GCA_013397295.1 Polioptila caerulea
AACAGCTTGTCCATCCTCTTGGCCATCAGGGACTGGCTCTTGCTGGATATGATGGAAGCTTCCAGCAGTTTTTCACTGGACCCACCTCTGTGGCTCCCCTGCTACCAAAAACCAGGCAGTGCAAAACCAATGCAGAAGTTCTGGAGTATCTATCCTACCTCCACAAGACAGAGTACTGGTACAGCCTGTCCAGAGAAGTTGTGGCTGCCCCATTCCTGGAGGTGCTCAAGGCCAGAATGGAAGATGTCCCCTCCCATGGCAGAGGGGTTGGAACTATGTGATCTTTAAGGTCTCTTCCAAACTATCCCATTCTGTGCTTCTTTCATTATGTAGCAGTTTAAAAGCTTATCTTTATAAGGATTATGACTTGTTTTGACACCCCTGTGAATAGATAGATGATAAAGGGCACAGAAAGAAAAATTAGGGAAGAAAAAGGCAGAAGCATATAAAAAACAAAAAGTATATTTGTGAGTGAAGGCAAAAAGAAAGGCATCTTTGAGAAATAAAAAAACAGGAACAGCTCAAGGAACAAATTACCATAGTCTTACTGAGAGAGGGAAACCCAGAATATGGGAAGACAGGAATATTTCTGTGGAAAAATTTAGAGATGGAAAACTTCTAACCTAAATGAATAAATTCATGCCAATAGCTGAGCATGGTCTGTTTATTAAGGGTTAATGAAGAGCATTTTGCAAGCAGCATTGCAGTAATTCTATTTAAAGCACTCACTTTTTCTTCTGTCTGTTCTGTTGCCTACTGAAAATTGCACAACTCTGTTCTCCCAAGACTATTATGAAAAAAGCAATCAACTCAATTGTCTGGAGTGTAATGATGCTGACTACCTCCTTCTAGCATTCACAGAGAGAGAGAGAGAGAGAGAGAATAAGACAAATAACCTGAGACAAAAACATAAATCATTAGAATTTTTAATAAGCCTTCACCAACAGAAGGCTGAATACTGTTAGTTATATCTGCCAACTACTGTTCATGGTCCAGTGGACAGCACAGTGAACAGATCTCAGAGATTTCTGCTCTTCTTCCAACTCTGTAGTCTTCCTTCATAACAGCTTAAACAGGCCACGTGAGCTTCAGCTTCAAGTAGTACAATGGAGATCATTCAGTAACATATAAATAGTGCTGGAGGTGCAGTATTCTGGCGAAAAATTTGAGAGCAAACTTCCTCTATTCTTGTTCAGATAGGAACAGTGACCTTCCCAAATGAAGTGTTGTGACCTCATGTAAGACACGGGGTCGTGAGCCTGAGGGAAGTTCAATTGCAGACATAGGGTTGTAAGTCTAGAAATAGAAGCAGACAAGTATTTCTGGCAAGAGGTTACAGGAAACAGAACTAGAAGTTATTACCATCACAACTGCAGCTAGAACTTTCAATGTACACAAAAGCCCTGAGAAAATCTCCAGGAAACCATAGTTTAAAAGTCTTTTAATGCCTCTGTTTCTGGTCCATTCTTAGTTTCGGTTCTCTGATCTCTCCAATTAGATTTTTCCCAGTTTTTTTTTTTTTTTTTTTTTTTTTTTTTTTTTCCTCTAGGCAAACCAGGACCAGTACTCTTTATGCTGTGCTGAAGATATAAAGAAACTTCAATCTGCCACAGAAAACTATGAAAGATTTCTTGGATAGCAGGAAAAAGTATCAAATGGTAAAATGTAGAAAAATTACCAAAATCTAAATCAAAGGCATCAGCAGACCTGGAGTAATATATAAAAATAAACCTTGCACTACAGCAAAGAGTTTAAACTCATGCCACTGTAACTATACTATGCTTAAAGACATCCTTTTTATGTTTGCCTAGATAATACACACACTTCAACCCATCTCATCCTGCTTTCTACTTAATGGGCTTTACAGCATAAAGCACATGCTGAATTCAGGATCAGTCTGTCTTGTAGGTGTAGACAACAGAAAAGTCTGATTGGCCTCCCTCATATTTTCTTATTTCTCCTTTCCCTGACTAACTCAGAAGTACTATTTTTTGGTATTATAGCTGGTTGTAGTTCTTTGGGGAAGAGAGAAATCTTGATAACTTGCTGTGTCAAGAGTTCAACATGGGAACAGAGAAGCCTGTCTGGGTCAGGCCAGTGTTGTGCCTCTGTCTCCAGCAGTGGCAGAAGGAGAGAAAACACATGAACCTGGCTATTCTTTTCATCCATTCCCTCTCCCTCTGAACTCACATTAATTTGTTTTTCACTTGTTCCTGTTTGAGAAGTACACTGATAATGTCCACTACCACTGTTTCCCTCTGGCAGTGTGTTCTAAAAGTTTGCAACCCTCCAGTGTGTAGGGTTTCACTTTTTGACCTTGAAAGCATTGAACTGCAGATTTCTGTGTATGTGATTAAAGTCATGATGTATTTTTATTACTAGCCAATGTCTCTGTGAACTCTTACCCATGGTCAGACTTAAAAACTTTCTGTATAGATGTATTGGCTGTGTTTTTTGGATGAGGTTATGGCATGCAGCTCCAACTCTTTGTGGGAGCACTAATTAAAGGATAAAGGACAGTGTTAAAGAAAATTATAAGCTCCATCTCTCTCATAAGAAAATCGAGGAGAAGCAACACATCTATTTAACTGGGACAATTTTACATGACTGATTCAGAGCAATTCATTTCAATTACTCTGATCATCAGATAAATAGCACATCTGGTAGTGTCTGCAAACTAATCATTAACAGGTGTGAATTGGTGTCTGCAAGCATATATTTCCTACTGTGTGGCCCTTTGTTCACTTTAGGACACTTCTTAATTAGAGACAAGCCTGAACCACAAGCCTTTAGATGTAGATCTATTCTTTGAACACCCCCAAAATCAGCACTTTCTACATCAGGTTGTTATTTAGAGAAAAAAATCTCTGGGGGAAAAAAACATTAAAAATCAGTTTCATGGTTCTGAGCAAGTATTCATTGCACAGGTCTGGCTCATTGGCATTTGTCTTGGATTTTAGTTTCTGTTTACAGCAATAATGATTTATATGATGTTTACAGCCCATGGTACTTATGCTCAAAATAACATCCATTTTTATTGTCAAGAGCATGTACGTAAAAGCTTCTATTACAAATGTAGAAACTTGTAATTTCATTGTTGATATATGATGATTGTCTTTGTAGGTATTTAGAAAGTGTCATCAATAGACTTTAGAGAAGTCTATCTAAAATGAGCAAAGAAAGAGAAAACAGAATTGGGATGTAATAGCATATGACTTGATAAAGGTAGCTACCATCCCAGGAAATCTAAATGTAGAACAAAGTCACAGAACTGTTTCAGTTGAAAAAGACCTTTAAGATCATGAAGTCCAACCGTTAAACTAAAGATGGAGGATATTTTTCTATTTGAGTCTCAAACCTTATCTGACCTACAATTAAATTTCACCTCTTGATTTTAGAGTTGTGTCTGAAAAGCACACAGTCATACACCTGTGTGTAGCCATATACCAAGGCTGTGTGGCTAACTTGGCTAATGTGCTTTGAACATGATTACAAACATTCTTTTGAATTAGACCATTTAAATAAATCTTCAAATAAATGTAAATCACTAGAATATGCAGGCTTCTGAGCTTGTCTTTATGAAGATTTGAGTTTTTATATGATTTGAGACTATAGTTGGCATTAGAACTTGTGAGGCAAGAGGGTCAAGGGGCCAAAAAGATTTATATAAATGTTATACTGATATCCCTGTTTACAAGATTTGCATAGCAAAGTGCTACCTTGGCCTGAAGTGCAAGAGGATGATACCACTCTTCCCTGTGAGTAATAGTGGGTGTCTTTCTGATAAGAGACAGCTGATTGAGGATCAATTTATATTAGAAATAATTTCAGCACAACCAACAAGGATTTTACCTTATCCTTTTATTTAACTCTTTTGTAATTTCTTTCGGACAAGGTGAAACAAACTCAGAAGGTGAAATTCAGCAAACATTAATTGACTATTGCTGTTCCTAGTATTTTTTTTAACTAGAGAAATGTACACAGAAAACCTAAAATGGGCAAGAAAAAATCATGGGTCAATATTTAGGGAGAGGACTAACCTGTACAAATAAAATCAATCATGGAAGGAAACATTTTTGCTTGTAGAGCAGGTGGAACATACTTTTAAAGCCTGAGAGGAATATACTAAGATCACCCACTATCTAAACACTTGGCATGTGTAACCCTCTGTAGGCTTTTTCTGATCAATTAGGCATACATAAAGTCAGGAAACTATAAGGTAAAAGACATAACAAGAAACCAAAAGACCACAACAACTCTAAAGAAGATCAAAGCTGTGAAATAAAATGTAAGAAACCATAGACTGAAAAGCAACTAAAACTTAGTAGTAAGGCATTTTTGTCCAATGAAAACAATATTATCCTATTAACAGGGGTAGCAGTTCACTAGTCAAACTACTTAAAAACTCAGTTTACTCTTAAAAATACCTGAAAACATGCCAGAGCTTTGGATCTGGTTCTCTCTACTGTTAAGTTTTTAGTATAATGTCTGGCCAACTAGAATCTTCTCCAAAATTTTCAGTCATGGTTCAGGAGTTAGCACAGACAAAGGATATTTCTCAGTAAGTGGCTTGAATAGTCAACTTTGTTTTAGAAAGTTTGAATGTATACAGACCTTTCTGTTTGAACTCAAGGCCAGAAAATAAGTGCTTGCATGTTTTGTTTATGACATAGATGTAGCCACAAGCTACTTAAACTTCATGCTGATCATAAGGTAGAGAGTGCTGCTGATGCGAGCAGGAATGCTGGCAGAGTTGTGGGCTATCAGACAATCATGATCATATTTGCTCAACCAGGCAAAATGAGTACAAAACTGCTATTTTTATTTGGGGCATTTTACACTCACTTTACACTGCTGTAAGCGCCTGTTCAATTTCCAGGAAAATTGGAACGGTGTCTTACGATCCAATGATGTAGAGCAAAGACAAACTGAGGATAGAAGAATGCTAGAGAAAAGATACTTCTTAAAATAAAAAATATTTATTATTATTATTCTGTCATGGGTTTCAAGTCTTTCTTAATGGAACATTCTGGACATAGACCCAAGTGCTCTTGTTCAGTTAAGGGAGCTGAAAGCTATTGTGCTACAGCAGAGGAACCCAGCAGCTTCAATACTGCACATATGTGAAGCCCCAGGAAGTCAGTAACAGTACACAAAATTATAAATTTGTATGAAATTCAGAGCAAAGAGGACCAAAACTTGGTTTTCAGTAAAATTAATAGAGGTAAGAAGTTATTAATACTAACAAATAAACCCGTATCCATTTCATGAAAGAACATACACGAACATACACACACACACACAAAGAGATTTTTCCCTTCTGATTTTAAGCATACACAGCATAAGTGTTCTGCAGAGTTAACAGAGTAATGAATTCAGAGCACAGTGATAGAAATTTCTTCTTCACAAGGAGAAAACCTACTTAAAAGAATACCAGAATAACACAGAAAACAGAGCTCCATGCAATAAATTGAAGAATCCTCTGGCATGCGAAGACTAAAGATGCAATTCCTGTGCAGTGAAAAAGCCTTTTCCTGAGGTTCTAAATTCTGCCCTTGATTATCTGCAGAACGAAATAGAATGTGTGTATGAGGCAGAGCACATCGTGCACTGGAAGGAGAAGAGTTAGTAATGGGTGGGAAACTACATGATCTAATCTGCAGACTGCACATTTTCAAATGCCACAGTCTCAATTATGTTGAATTCAAAGCAAAATTGAAACTGTCCCTGGTCCTGCAAATCCCATCCTATCAGCCTCTATCTGGATTTGCTTGAGGGACCTTCTAAATAAATAATAATAATAAATAAAAGAGTTGGGTTAAGTTATATATATGTTTTTAAAATAGCTATCGTTATTTTGAAGTGAAATGGGGGCTTATGGCACAGACACTCTTTTGTTAAAGTTAATGTACCTTGAAATCTTTCGACTCAGCACAGCAGACTGTCAAGGGTGCTTAAAAAAATAGTCCAATATTCTGCAAAGCTCTTTCTGCAAGAGGGGTCTTGTGTGAAATGATAAGCGCCACAACCCCAATATTGTTTACAGAAATACAGCTTTTCACTGCAGAGGCATCACAATGAAACTTGAGAGGAAAAGGAATATAAAATGAGACAAAGACTTTAGTTCATGATTTTTGGAAGGTAATAAACCTTCAAAATTTTGTCTTCATATTACATTTTTTTCCTGAGTTCATTCAAATAGAGGTCATAACATTTTCAGTTCATTTTAAAGGTACCTTCTTCCTATATAAAAATAACAGAACTTTCACTTTATGGAGTTAGATCCTGTCCCTGGGATTTTGTGCCCTCAGATGTAGGGCTGCCCACCTTCAAACCTCTTGTCTTCTTTTGTTTCTTGAACTACTCTGAGTAGCTCAGGAGTGTACTTCTGGAATGCAGGGTATTTGTATTTTGGCACCCTTATGGAGCTCCTGGATTGTTAGGCAGTGCTGCAGGTCTTGCCCATTACAACTCCTTGGTCAATGTTGTGGTGTGGGAACAACAAATACAGTTGTGCTGTTTGCTTTTCAAGATTAAAATAGAAGTATAGCAAACTGTTTGGGGAAGCCTGGAGATGGAGGCAAACTTAATGTGCATGAGTTTCTTAAAATGTCTCTCAAGGAATTCCACATTGTGTGTGTGCTTAGTGCCTGGTTCTTTAGTCCAGGGAGTGAATGTGTGGGTTTCTAAAGATTTTTGTGGTCCAGAATAAAGATACTGACAGAACATGTACTGCAAGGTTGCTTTATGAATTTTCTCTCCATAAACCTAACTGCTTACATTCCACCTACGTGCTGTCCAAAGTTGGAAAACAGATGCTCTGAATGTTATCCTGCGTCTCTTTATGCTTCGATTTGCTCTGTGGTAGTGGTGATAAAAACAGTGCTGGGAAGAAAAGCATATAACACATTCTAGTCACTCAACTGCTGTAAAAATTGAGCACACAGTACAGATCTGTGCATGTATTAAAAAAACAGGATTATAAAAATATGAGGAACCTGAGGTTTTTAATATTACTGCAATTATATTCACATTAAAGTATGATCCAGAAACCAAAATACTGAATGCAATTTATGAAGTGGTCTGAAAACACCATTGAAAAATATGCTACATAAAAATACATGTACTATTTGCAGGAGACAACAACACAAAGATAAACAAAAGCTCAGGAAGAAAAGGGAACAAAGCAATACCGATAGACAACAATCTTAGTATTATTTTCAGCTTATTTACACCAAGTATTTTTATAAGCATAATGTCAAAAGATTGATTTGGAGATGAGACTTGAAGGAAAGCAATGATGTTACTTTGGAGTGTTTCTTCCAAGCATGAACAACATGAAAGTAACTGCTTGAGAATGAATCAAGTGGGTTATGAAGGGTATTACCAGTAGCTGATTAGAAGCAGAAGACAATCTCTTGTTTCTGAAGGAGAGAGAAAGTGAGATTAGGTTATGAACATAGAACAAATAACATAAATTTGATAGTGAAGAGAAGTCACAAGCAAACTGTAAACAGAGCAACACATGATCAAAGGATAGGGAAATGCACATACACAGCAGCATTTCATAGCAGAGCTGGGATATTTTTGTTGTGTACTCAATAAGCAGGATGCTCTGCAAGCAGGACAAGAGCTTTTTCTGTGTAGATAGGCAGGTGAAGATTAATATTGCAGTCAGAATGAATGGGAGAAAATTAGGGATACCTTGGATTTAAGAAATCAAACAGGAAAAATCATAAGTTCAAGTGATTGGCAGAACAACAGTTCTGTCCACAGATTTTTTAAGGAATATTAGTGACATGTCTTCAGCTGGGGAATTATTTTGAACACACTTAGCTTGAACTATTCAGTGGGTGTTATCATGGGTTTGGCATCAAAAGGATCTAGATAGTAATACTGAGACAGGTGTGTCATCCAGACAGAACTGTTTCTTAGGAATGTATTGGAGATGTTGAAGTTTGGAGAGTTAAGGTAGGGGAGAATAAACAGGAACAAGACTTGAAGTTATGAAAGTTCCCAGAGGAAGTTAAGCAGAATGTAAGTGATTTTCCTAAAGAACAAGTTGAAAGAACTGCTGGAGGCATAGGAAAACTGGAAGATGGCATGATCATGCAAGGCAGCGAAAGGCAACACCTCAGCATAAGGAGAATGAGCAACAGGGTTGAAATCAGACAGCCACATAGGTTTTCTCCTGAGGCAGCGCACTGATCTGAAGTCTTGGCTAGAGGAGAAACTGGTGACTGGTGTTGATACATCCACCACCAATACTGTATTGCATATTGTATCAAAATGCCTGCCCAGCATTCACGAATTCTATCCAGGATGAGTATAATGCTGTTGCTTTCAAACAGCTTCATAGAAATTCTGTCAGTAAGAATATACTATGATAGACCAAATAGCATTGAAAATTTACTTCATTTACTGTAATTATAAATACCACACTTGTTCTGTGTTGACTCAAACATACATAATTATAATATGCATTGGGTTAAGAAGTTACTGACCTGGCTGCCCTGTGTCCATGGAAAGACTGGTTGATCAGAAGATGAAACCATATCTGAACAATGGCAGTTTATATGTTTACAACCTGGCAACTTAATTAAATCTACACTGATGTAATTTTACATTTTACTGTGCAGCTGTTTTGTTATCAGTTTTGCTATAGCTGCTCTAGAGACAGCAACTTTTGGAAGGCAGGTTGGGTAGATGAAACAAAACAGAACAGTTGATAGGACTTCACTCAAGGCCTGAAGTGCAGCAGACCCAGGTCTGACTCTAAGGTAACATTTGTTGAATGTCCTGAAATTACAGATCTAGTTGCAGTGAACTGCAGAAAAGGGAATACAATAGAGTAAGCATGTAAGAAGTGAGTTAATGCTTCACCAAGTATGTCTAACCCAGTCACTCAGCTTCAGCACTGTCTGTAATAGATGTCCAGGGAAACAATACTTGTGAGCACTCACTCTGACTGTGTTCAGCTTAGTGGATGAGCTGAGCCCACTGTAGTTCATATATTTGGCAACCACAATAGATCTTTTTGTCTGGTTATTTAGTGCCTCTGCCTTGGTTTACCTATGAATTTTTACATACACAGCATCCTACAACAAGGAGTTCCACAAGTCCATCATCTGTGTGGAGAACAACCTCCTGCTTGCTGTAAAACTGGCTCACGCTGGGCCCAGATGACTGCACCTCATTAGACAATGGAGATCAACATTTTCACTCGCTCCAGCCCTCCCATGATTTTATAGTCCCCTATAATATTCCTTTCCATCCAACATAAAGATGTCTGCAATCTCAGAAATTATAGATTTATACTAATTAAAATGGAGTTTTTTTTCTTTATTTTGTTTTCTGATGCTTATTTAAAACATCAAAAAGATAGTTTCAAACCCACCTATATTTCTTCTAAAATCTTGGACTCTGTTTTTATTGCACGTGGAACAGAACTAGAAATTTTTTCATTATGAGTCCCAGCCTCCATTTTGATCCATGGATTAGCTTCAGACAGCGGCCATTAGAGACTACACTAATGTTGCATTACAGGTAGAGTGAATTTTTAGTATTAAGGGGATAATTTTTTTCCCCTAACAGTTATGCTGAGGTTCACTGGAAAATCGTGAATTTAATAACACTAAATTTTTAACATTTTTATGCTCAAAGGCGTCTCTATTCTACATTTGCTCAAGCTCCAGTACAGTTGTCTCAATTGTCTCTTAATTCAGCCATTGGACTAGCTGGTGTGCCACTAGAAAATTTCTACTGAAGGCTTCAAACCCTAGGAGCAGAGTATTCCAAACAAATACTAATTAGTTAAACAACCAAGATTGTTCTTACCCAACAGTAGGATATATTGCAACACACACAATGTATATTTGAGCTGATGAACTCTTTCTCCCACCCAGGAACTGGTAATGATTTCACATTAGCAAGGCTAATTGACATCATGTTTACTTGCTGCAAACACTGACAGATGAACAAACACATTTCAACTCCTAAAAAAGCCTCCTGTGCTTAAAATAGTTTTAAGAGTTTAGAAGGATATTTTTCCAGGTAGCAGAAATGATATTTTTAATTTTACAGGTATTATCCACAGTTGCACCCAAAGAAAATTTGAATCTGCAAGAAGTTCCAGACAGGGATTCTCATCCTTAGAGATTTCCTGAGACCTTGCTGTGTTCTCTGGTTCTTAGAGCTTTATCTCAAGCTTGAGCTTCTTATTTACTGTTATTTACTCTTCCTCTGTAGCTGAGGATTGTTTCATTTATATCCCTTAACAGGAAATGTACTGACTTCTTTCTTCTCCGTGTTGCATATTCAATATTTTGCACACCTGATTCACTGTGCAAAGAGTTTAGCATAGTTCAGAATCTTCAGCGTTGCTGCCTGGGTTTCAGGACAGAAATTATTACAGACTTCTTGAAAACTCTGAATCATCTCTTTTTGCTTCTATCTGCTTACAGAGTTTATGTAGATACATTTTGGCATTTTAATTAAAAGACAACAGCTTTTTCAGTCTAATGTTACCCTTTCAGATATTCTTCCTTGTTACTGTCCTCCTAATATTCTGTCCAGCTCCTACACACAATTCACTGTATTTTGTCCTTCTCATCTGATATGAGACTTTTAGATTTATGAGAACCATTCTAAACTTAGAGATTTTCTGTGTTCCTTCCAAGGATATTGTTCAGCTTGTAGTGTATTCTTTCACCCTTCGTTACTTACACAATTGATGCTTTTTCTTACCTCGTTTAAATGTCTCTTGGTTCTTTTTATAGTGTGATGAATTTCTCTATATTTGTGTCTCATTTCATACTCCTTTGTTCCATCACATATTTCTTCTAGTGTTTTTGCTTAGCCTTTTTGCACTTTTTCTGTTATATTTATATCTGTAATATATTTAAACTACCACACCCTTTTATTGCAATGTAATATAATAATACATAACATGTTTCTCTTGCTGCAAGGAAACTTGGCTACACAGGCTGAGCTTCATTCATCAGCACAGAGTTCCAGTAAAATGTCACTCCCCCTCTCCAGCACAAAAGAGACTTTGAAATGCACCAATAGTAAATACTTTCCTCATGGTTTTTTTCTGGTCATTGCTTGCTGTTTTCAAGTCACATCTCATCCTCCATCCCTCACTGCTTTACACGGCCTGTTTTCTCTCCCAGTATAAGCAAGACAAATTATCTGTATTGTTGTGGCATTCAGACTGGCACATAACATCAGCCTCTTTTGTTCTAGATGTTGTTGCAGTGTCTAGCACAGGAGGATTTCTCTTCAGAAGCAGACTATGGTGAATATTAAGTGCATATATCCAGCCTTAGTGCTGGTTTCTCTTCCTTTCTGGAGCAAAATTAACTTAGTGATATCCCCTAAAAGTGTAGTACACCTTGATATTCAACTGAACTGGGACATTAAATATTTATTTAAGGTGAGATTTACATAACTTACAGGTGGCTGTCAAAATCAGGAATAATTTTCTACATTTCTTTTATGAGGAAAGGAGATATAGTCAATAGGATTAATGGAATACAGGGTGTAATTCATCTCAGCAGGTGTAAATAAATGTCTATTTCAGCATGAGATGAATTGTTCCCAAGGCCTCATTGACACTATTGAGTAAATCCCTACAGATCATAATGAAAGTTTAGTCAAATAAATCAGGTTAGTGACCTTTGTTTAGCCAGAATGTCTGTGGAAGAGGTCTATCATTAGGTTTTAGCCTGTATCTCCTAAACAAATACATTTTGGTTTATTTTCTGCATACTAGCCTGATTTTTTGAAAGCTGTATATGAACTTTCTGGTTAATGCAATGGGAAAAAAATGGAGCAGAATCTCTTTGCTTGTATCTGCTCAACAGGATAACAATAAAATTCCCTTCACTGATTTTAAATGATGCCATAGAACTCTCCAGGCATCCACAGATCCAGTATAAGACAAAAGCTGTCAGACTTTTGCTTCCATTTTTTTTATTGTTACTTTTATTATTTCCAAGGCTGTCATACACTCAAAAGTTACATTACAATCAGTTAATGATTTAATGAAAATAAGTAAGACAATTCCCTTAGAGCTAGTAAAGCCCCAGGATTAGACAGATTTCTGTCAGGTTATAATAAACCTTCCTAACACCTACTGGGCCCAGTTTCATATCTCTTCAAAGAATCAGTTAAAATACCACCAATAAAAGGGAAAATTGAAAGAGCTTTTTAATCACTTTGTTTGTCCTTAAAAACATACAAAATACTTTCACAATGACACCAGCTCAGGGAAAAACAACACAAAGGCAAATCTTTTTATCATCTTTATTTAAGGGTATTTTAAACAGTGCACAAAGAACCAGAATTACTGTACAGGTGTTTCTCATTTACTTCAAAGCAGCAAATTTTGCCCATACATCCCAATTTACACCCATTAGGGTGTGAATAACCTGATGAAGTGCCACTGATGCAAGAGTTATTTTCCTTTTCTGAATTGCTTGCCACTTGAGCAATGAAGAAGGGCTGTGACTGCAGCAGGTGACACTTGGTAAAGGTTTTCAAACCTGATAATGCCCAGCCTTTTGTTCCTGGCCCCTTCTCAGGGGCTCAGGGTCTGCTAGGGCTCCACCTTCGCTTTCTGAAGAGCAAGATAGCAGCAGCAGCCAATGAAATTTATGGAAGAATGATGTGAGAGGTGCTTCACACAACTGATGGCTCCTTTTTTCCATTACTTTCCTCTCCTTCTACTCCATGATATTTATTCTAGCAAAATACAGCAGATGAACTGCAGGCTGAGTGCTGAACTGCAACCCAGTGCACAGCAATGCAGAATATGACTCTGATTGGTAATTAGTGGTTAGATCTGAGTACTCCACTTGCATTTTCATTCCAGCAGTAATAATAGATAGGAAAAAGTGATGATTTTTCTTCTTTACCTTCATTTACCATCTTGCAAAATGCATCAGAGTTCCCTGTATAGTTACTGCTTTAAGATTTGTTATCTATGAAATCAACATGTAATGTATTTCTTTGTAAAACTCCCTTAAGTACTGGGTTATTTTAGATGAAGTTTACCAAATCAGTCTCATGCTGTGACCTCTGAAACACCGGAGATATGTCTTGTGTATCCTCCCTGCTTGAATTAAACACTGAACTTCTTTAAAACATGCATTTTAATTAGTTTTGGATCTAAAAATGCCACCTGTGCTGAATGGTGATGCTGAGGGAGTTCCATTAGTATTCCAGAATTTCTTTGAAAGCCATCTTCCATGTGACAGATGGCAAAGGATGGTACATGAACCAAGTTAAATAAATAATGCAAATAAGGGTGGATATGTGCCTTGTGGATGTCCCCTTTTTTCTGACCAGATTGTTCTAAAAAAACTCTGTGTCAACAGCATTAAAAAAATATCCTAATTTAACTATTTTTACATGTTTTTATTTATTCTGAAATAATGAACTTCAGGTGCCCACTACAAATGAGGTTGATTTCTACCTTGCAAGAACAGGCATGAACTTTATGTCACAGTTTAGCAGTCATTAAATATTGCCCAGAGACCACCATGCACATGACAGCATCATTCTGCCAAGAGGGGGAAAGAAAAGCAAAGCCTAGGTTTAGTATGTCTCAATTCAGGAAGGAAGAAGATAAGAAATCAGACAGGGAAAGAATCATATGGTAGATTATTTGTTTCATGGGTCTAATGTTACATTGATCTTCTTCATATTGTCTATTATTCAGAAATAAAATTGGTACTGCAGTTATTGTAACAGTATGTTTCCAGTCATGCAGCACTATCCAGGTATTAGCAATTTATTGGGAAGGCAGTATCATTTACGCATCCGCTGTTCCATTTCTAATTGCCTGACACTTATTTAGTATTGAATGGAAGGACATAGCAGAGATCATTGGAGCAAAACTCCTTTTCTACTCTGCCCCGTAAGCTTGCCTGGCTTTCTAAGATATCTGCAAGACAGTCACTCACTCTACCTCTGCTACCGTGAGAATTGAGAAACTCAGGATCCGGAAAGGCACCAATTACTGTGTTTTATGGGAATATATGTTGTTCATTCTTAGGGTGGTAGAGGGCAAAGAAAGTATTTTCCTTTTTGCATACTTCACTGCCTCTCTCTTATTAGTCAGAAAACTTTTTGGCTCAAGAACAACTTTGAATATATATTTTTAAGGTGCCTTATCCTTATTGATTCTTTTGTGACTTGGAGCCTTTGAGTCCATTAACATAAGAGCCAGCACTGCACTCTCATGTACCTAACCCTGTGCTTCATCATCTTTCTCGAATCTCATTCAAAATGTGGGACTGACATGGACTAAGATCCATGTGGTTAGTATTGCATAGACCTTCCATTAAAAACTGGATTTCATGGCTAATGTTCTGCCTTGAACATACCAGATCAATTTTAATATCATTATTTCTAGCATCTGCCAGGCAGAAGAAGGTTGAGCAGGGAAATCAATAAACCCTACAAAAAAGAAGAAAAATAAAATATATAATTAATATATTCAAAAGCTTTGGTTATCTTGCAAATGTTTATTAATCCCTTTGAGTTCAGAACTGCTGGTATGAACCTTTCTTGGTGAAAGTAATTAACAACTCTGACCCAGTAATAGTGAATTGGCCCTGCCACTCGCTGCTTGCTGTGTCCTGAGCAGTCCAACTTAATCGGAGTTTTTTCCTCCAGCTCTGCCATGAAAGTTTCCCCTAATTAACTAGAACAGTGACTAATGGTGAGGGTTGAAAGGGTGAGTGATGTTTGCAACATCATAGGAACAGATTTTGTATTGAAAGCAAAGATAGAATGAAAGGTAATATTTAAACAATATTTAAACTTGAAATATACTTTTCACTACAGGAGTTTTCATTCTCTTTTAGTCAATTTTGCATTACCTGAATTCAGTAATGTCGTTTTAAATTGTGTATTTTAGAATTTCAAGCGATGTTTTCCTTGGCCCTGCCCCATTCACAAGCTCAAGCCTTGTAAAGTTTATTAACCAGGTATCTTGGATTAAGTTTTATTAAGAGAGGAAGACACAGGCTGCATCTCATTCACTAAAAATATGGATACAAAGATAGTGTATTCTGCTATATCAAAATTTAAATTCCTTTCTCACTTAAAATAGTCTGCATTAAATGGTACTCAGTGAAAAATTATCTGTGAATTCAAGCAGTAGAAATGTATGCACTCAGTCTTCTAGCATCCCAGAACATTACATGCCATTTGTTTAGATTACAGAATAAATTTTATCTTTTTTTGTGATAAGTGAAAGGATTTGGGCTTTTAGGGCAGACTTTTAGGCTCCAGATCTCTGGCTTAAAATTTAAACGCAAGGCTGTGCCCACTGTCTTTCCTTCAGTGGACAGGAGGGACAGTGTCTGGGACTGTGCTTTGGTTCCACCCAAATGGTGACCTTGTATTTGCAACAGCATCAGTCCTGCTTTGTCCTCTGTTAATGAGCTGTCTTACAATGTGACTGAACACTTGTGTGATTTTCTGCTGACCAGTCATTTCCCGTGACTGCTGCCACATCCACTGTTCTGCTTCTACATGGCTGGGTGTGGGAGAAGACATAAGGTGCCCTTTTAACTCTGAATTATTTGTCCACATGAAACCAATATAAAAGAGAAGTTGCTGAGAGACCCAGACAAAGAATTGTTTCATTTGATAGATTATTAATCTATTGAAGACCTTCAGAATAGATTTTGCTTTGCTACTTTCAGTCTATTTGGCCTTCCAGAAACAAACAAACAAACAAACAAAACCCCAAAACTAAAACAAAATAAAACAAAACAATATAATTTCATAATTTCTCCTTCTGGCTGGTTTAATTTTACTATCTCTGCAAAAGGTGCTTTCACCTTGAAGTGAACTTTTGATCCTCCTCAGCATGGTTCTTGTTTAAAGGGGTTGGTGGTGTGAGTGAGTCATGACAAATCACAAGAGTAGCATTTTATAAATTGGTAACTGTGTAAATGTCAATCTGTAAATGTTTGTTTTTATCATTGAAACAGTCTCACTTGATTTCGCCCCATCAAATGCCAGTACTTGAAAATTCCACAGGGAAAGCAAAGACATTGCTTATAGCTCATTTTTTCCTTAAAATGTGATCTAGATATTCAAGCTTTGAAAATGTCTTTGTTCTTGCATTTTTGTAAAGACAGTTTTCCTGAGGGATATGCCAATAGTAATCACTGGTGCATCCACACCATAAATTGGAAATGCACATTATTGATTCTGTCAGAATTGTTGATGATAATGCAAAATATTAAGCAAAAAAAATTGTTTCAGTCTTTTTCTAAAATTAGTTAATCTCCAGTTGCATCAGTAGATGGATTTGGATCTGAATCTAGCAATCAGAGGAGGCTGTGTCAAACAGCATATAAGTATGGAGTGCTGTTCCAGTGATTGTAGCCTGGGAGCGAAGGGAATGGATCTGGTTTGTGTGTCTGTCACATGTCACCTGTGTGATCCTGGTCAAGTGTGTCTCTGCTTCATTGCACCATGCCTCTGTATGTAAATACAATAACAGAAAGATGCACAATTTATGTTAACTACATCCTAACTCAAAAATAAAAGGCATCTTGATTAATAAAACTATCAGCTTCCAAATTTAAGATGAAAAGAAACATAATTTTTTGGCTTCTGATAGTACCTAAAGCTGTCAAAGAATACAACTTGGAGAGAGTAACTAAATGTTTGAGCTCTCTAAGGCATGCCTGAAAAATGAGACAGACATGAAAAATATGGTTCTTGTTAGGCAGTAGTATGCTTGTTCTCTGTGTTGTGTGTGTTTTGACTGTTTTTTTCTGAGATTGTACTTAATTCTATTTTATTTGAAACTTCATCTTTGCCTCTATAGTTCATAAACTAACTAATTTTTATTTATTAAATATTTTCCTCTGACAAAATCAAAATGGCTCCAAGTGTACTTTTAATTAAATTTATGTAGGGGACTTGAAAGGTATGTTTGATGAAAGAGAGCTGATACACAGTAGAAAAAGGTTTAGATATCCTGAAAGCTATGCTTAGTAAGAATTGACATTTTAAGAAAAAGTGTTGAAATACACTGATAAACAATGCTCTAAATTTGTTGGCCCAAGAGAAATTTTGCTGTTGACAATTAACACAATGAATTGCAGCAATGAAATTTGCCTGAGGTTAAATAAAAGCTTAATGCTTTAAACCCGTATTTAGAAGTTCATTGCCTTTCTGTGACATTGCTGGTGTGTGCTGGTGAAGAATGATATTACAGTTTTCACTATGTGTGTGTTCTTAATCGTGAGTATTTGATACATCCAAGCACAGCAAGGTATGAATAAGAGATAAGTGGCTGACCCTGGAATCATTCAAAATCTAATTCCTATGAAAAGCAGATTATCATATATCATGGTACAAAACTAACATGCTTACAAATATTATAGGGGGATGATACATTCATTGGCTTCAGATCACTTGGAATAAATACATGACTGAAGATATGCTTCACACTGCTCTGCCACAGATATCTTGCTACCATCTCTTGGATACACTTGTCTGTTCCAATCAAGGAAAAAGAGTGATTTGTTTGTCTGGCCATCTACTATTTCTTCCTATTGCTATTACTTGCAATCTTTCATTTCTTGTGGGGATAACTTCCCTACCTACTAGAATAGAAAGAAGAAAATGTATTTTCAGATAATTAGGGAATATCCACCAGAAAAAAAAAAAAAAATGTAAATCCACTTGAACTTAAAATCAAGGAATCCGTTAAACAGGAATAGATTTATTGGAGGCAGAGTCAATGAAGTCAGGCTCAGGATTTTCATAGGACATCTGTTGGAAATAGCAAGGAGAATGAAGGATTTTGGTAGTAGACACTCTCAAGGATGACCAAATCAGAAGTGGATGAGTTTACTTAATTCATTCAGAGACTGACTCTGTCTTTTGTGATCCTTTAATCAACTGAGAAGTATACATTAAGTTCCGACCAATACGTCTTAGCTACCTGCTGCTTCTGAAAAAGCTTGTGAAAAAGTCATTATACAAAAAAAATGTATCCAAGACCCTACATGGGTAATTTGCCTTGGAAGACACATCACTTACCATTATTTTAAACAGCTCAGATTATGATATTTTACAACTTACAAAGAAAGAAACTCGGACAACAGTTTTGCTGTCAGTGCTTGAGCTTTAACTGTAGTGGATTTTTAGAGGATTACCTTTAGAGGATTTTTTTGCTACTTCCACAATGGAAAATCAGGGAAAGTGGGATCAGGGGCTTCTGTTCCAGATCAACCACATAGCAAGATAAAGATGACAAATGTTAGAGGTCCTTCACCTATTGAATATTAAGAATCTCCAACCACACTGGATCAGACCATGGATATACCCAGGCCAGTATCTGACCTCTAACAGCTCCAAGCAATAGATGCCTGTGGCAGCAGTTTTGAGATTTGATGTTATCTGCTCATCAACAGAGAAAATGACCCACCCCCAGATACAAACCTGCTCGATGGACTAGCTTCACTTCATCTGCTGTAAACCACTGCTGAATCCCGTATTTGCAAAACGTTGGTAATATTAATTTAACTGCAAATGTGTTGATGGAAAATGTATTCTTTATGACAGCTTCTTATCGGAGAATAAATGCCTCATTAATCTTAGACATTTCATGCTAAGAATATTATTGAAGTTAGACAGGATGATGAGTAACATTGTAGGGAGCACAGATTGCTACATGCAGGAATGCTTTTGCCCATTAGGCTCCCTCCATACTGTACAAGTCACTTCTTTTGTTCCTCGGGCTGCAGGCTGCAGCATGCTGCTTTTCCCCTGCTCCAGAGCTCCTGATTTAATTAAAGGAGACAGATGGAATGGAGTACACTAATATATGTTTACCTAAGTTCCTTTGGTCATCTCAGGAAAAATAAAGTAGAGGAAGAAAGGGAAAGAGTATTGAAACCAATTTCAAAATATTATGGACAAGAGTAAGTCTAACCACAATACCTGTGGGTATTCCCCAGCACACTCTGTTAGCTGTGGTTTCACCTTCTAATTCAATGCTCGCATGACAAAGCTGAGCAGGTATAAGTTGGATTTTGAAAGTTTACACTGTTTTGCTGTGAAGATAATTTCATCTATAAGGGAAGAAAATATCAGAATACCCTATTGTGCCAAGATGTTTAAAGCTGTGTGAATGCTATGAGTGTAACTGATATTTTTGGCATTAAGAATGAGAAAAAGGGAAACTTGGTTGCAAGTTCTCCACAGGTGAACTAAGGAAGGCTGCTGTGACAGTCCATTCTTCTATTGTCCATTGAATGTTTTCTAAATTTTTGAAGGTTTGTCTAAAACAAGCCTTTATGTATTTGCTCAGCAGTTTTACTGTGAGCAAAGAGAATCAGAGACTTTCACAGTGAGGTTTATACTCTCACTGTTTCAATAATGTGTGCCTGGTAGTGTGACTATGAATGGCAGATCCTTGCCTAGCTCAGAAAAAAAAAAAAGAAATTAAAAAAAAATGTTTCTTTAAGCTTCAATCTCAGAGAGTGATTTTAATCATGTGGTTATAAGACTCAGGAAATTATCTGTAAATCAGGTTCAAAATGTAACTGCTCAAAAATCTTTCTACTGCACTTTTGGAAGTTTGCTAAACTTGGTCTTGGTCTGCCAGATGGACAGACATAAAGAGAACATGAGACACATTTGAAGGAAAAAGCAAATTGGGGGTTAAAGAGCAAATTAACAAGGGCTGCCCGTCACCCTCAAGCCTGTCACCTTTTGACATTCCAGGAGCTTGGATCCAGCCTATCCAATGGGCATTGACACTGTGCCTGGACTTAAGATGAATTTTTCAGTCACAAATTTAAAAGCTGGAGTGTTTGGAATGTAAAACTCTCGTTTAGCAAAATGCTTATGACATTGAATAGGAAGGACTACTTAGAGGTACAAACTCTTTATTGGTAGCATTTCAGAACAGGCAAGTTTTAAAGTGTGCATCCCTCTAAATCTGCATAAGGAAAATGAGATCAGCTTGATGAAAGTTACATTTTCCCCTTTTTTCAGTATCTACTTCACCACAAAACAGATCTGTTCTTCATGAATATTGAAACAATGTGTTTGTAAAGTAATTAGAGTTTGAAAAGTATTTTTTCTCAGCTACATGCATCTAAGTCCATCCAGTTAAAATTTTCCACAGTAAACAATACAGATTTATATCTTTTTACTTAATTGGGAAGTTCATCCTGAGATTTATATAGAGCTGCTAAATGGGAAGTAGAATATCAGAAAAACAAACAAATAATGGAGTGAATCTAGAAATGTTACTTCTGGGATTTGTAGTGTGAGAATAATTAGCTCAGACTTTCCCCAATATCCTGATATCTGCAACTTTAAACTATCAGACTAAATTCTTTTCTCACTGTGCAGTGCAATGGAATCATATTCTTGTTTCAATTAATTTTTATCACTGCCCCAAATTAATTTCTGGATTGGTAAAATAATACAGACTTTTATCAGTAAACATTCTCAGCTCACATAGTTTGATTGTTGACCAAGGGTTTATTTGTAACTGCAAACAGCTCTTTAGAGATAGATGGAAAGAGGTGCTGAACCAGCAATCTCTGGCATCAAAAAGTAAATAAAACATACACTATAAGAAAAGAAGAGATAAAACCAAGGAGATACACTCATCATTCCTATTACTCATAAACTCTTTTGAGGTTATACAATTTATCACCACTCTTTATTTTCAAATGTTATTTTATAGACTTGACCAACAGAGTTCGAGTCCTGGTGGGAAGGCCTTGGAGCACGAACCCAACAAAAACAGGTTATAAAACCATATGATCTGTCATGCTGCCACATTTCTGGTTTTCTTGAAAGAAATTTTGGGTTCCTAAATTTGCACCCCATAGATACATCCATTAAAGATTCATGCTTCAGATCAGGCACTTTAATTAAGATACTTATGGATAGGCATGTTTAAAGTTCCCTAAACATAAACAAATGTAAACTAATTGGTATAACCTAGTGTAGTTTCTATCAATCTGTTTCTAAAATTAAAGACTAACTTGAAAAATAGTGCTCCAAAAAGAAAAATAATGTGCTTTAATCTTGAATATGCATTATGCTTCATGAGGAAATGCACAGTTTTTAAATATTTATTTGCAGAGGGTATTATTTCAGGGTAGGCTCATTTGTAGAGAAATGGTCTCTTTGTCTCTTTTAGTTGGTGTTATAAAATGTTTTTACTCAACATGTCTGCTCTGTGACTTGTGATACACACATTAAGTGCTAAAGCTATAACTCATGGAGCACTTTATCTTTCCCTACCCTGCTCCTGGCACCATTTTCTTAAGTATTTCACACACTGACCAAAGTTAATCATGTTCATTGTCAAATTGTTGAGAACCTTGTGATAGTTTCTTTTTTTTCTTCCTATATAAATTATGAGACTTTAATGATGAGATATGGAAATCATACGACTTCTATTCAAATCAAGAAACTAATAAAAAGTAATATGCCTTATTAGGTGGACATTAAAACATTTTCCTGCAATTCAGAGCTAGACTAATCGGACTTTTACTAGTGGTAAAACAATGAAGGGATCCAAAATAGACAAAACTGAGAAACAAGAAAAATTCTAATTATTGTCTTCAACAGTACAATTACCCTCTTTAATTGCCTATCTTCAGTGATTTACACAAATCCTAGGAATCTTCAGGGAGATAAAAGTTAGCTATTTGTGAAACAACTAAGTGAATATAAGAAGAGACTAAATACAAATATTCAATGGGTGTTTTTCCTAAAACATATACAAAGCAAACACTGATCACCTTCTTCAAATCAACAAAAAGCAAATCCATACATTCACTGGTGTGTTTAATCAGAGTTTTTTTTTAATCTATCAGAGTATGTATCACTCATCTTAATCTTTTAATTTTCACTTTCTCCTCATACTCTTTTAAAGTTCCCAGTGGATAGATGCTTCCTGGTGTCTGTCTACCACTCCTTGAGGTTCAACTTTGTCAGTCCTAGATGGTGGGAAATATTACAACCACTTGCTTTTTTACTAGAAGCTAAAGTTTCAGACCTATTGGTATGTGATATATCTAAAGAGTGTTGTCAATAGGATATGCAGATTCCTTGCTAGACACTTGTGACACATTCATAAAGTGTGTTTGCTGATCTTTCTTTGGCAGGTGCATACTCCCATATTTCCCTGATATGTTTCATTATTTACAGTCTTGCAACCAGCTCCTGTTGACAACAGATATTTTCTTCTGTTGTGGCTTTGTGAGGGGAGTTCTTGCTAATTCCTTCACTAGTTCATTTGCAGGCACAAGTACAACTTGTGATCATGCCCTTTTCTATGTACCAAGTCTAACCATTTTTGAATCAAATTTAGTTCCATTCTTTATTGACTTTTCATGAACTTTGAAAGTACTGCATGTAATTTGTCCCATATTCCAAATCATTTCATCATTCTTTGACAGCCAGTTTAATTAACCCACAGGCATTTGGGTCTTGCACTGTAATGTGTGTCAACTTTGGGTTAGGTTTTGGGTTGGGATATTCATCAAACTTACTGTAATACAGTAATTTTCCCCCCTTCATTTCAGATAATACATAATTTAATGGATTGGAAGGCCAGAAAGAACCACTATTATCACCTCCTGTAACCTCTCACACAAATCAGGACAATGAATGTCATCCAGACTTTTACCCACCTATCCATTTATTTTAAGTGTACCTCGGTATGAGTGCTCTGAAATAAATGGCTCACATATTTTCTCCTATCACTTCTATGTTTTCAGGATAATACTCTGCTAGATTTTAATTTTTTGTGCCCTCTTCAGGAATGATTTTCTCATTTTTCCAACCTAATTGTGCTCTCATTTTAGGTGATGGCTATGAATCAGAAATATATGATTAAGAGCAATTGATCTGTAAACATTACACAGTCATATGTCTGAACAATGTAGTTTTTATATTTCCTTTTAATGGCTGTGTTTATTTTCTTACATGAGCTCTGAAATCAAGTATTCTTTGCAGTTTGTGTTGTCTCAGTTGAGCTCACACTGAAATCTGTAGATGTGAGTAAGTTCAGGGTGAAAAATTTTCTAGTAATGGATTCAAGTGGCAATGAAGGTGTTAAAGCAAAAAGGTTTTTAAAATATGTGTACTCTGACAGGAGTGGGGAACATGCTGAATCACTTAGAATGATGAATATTTAAAAATAGGGCACAGATGTCTAATTTAAATACAGAAATTTTCTTGGCATCTTACTAGTTGTTACTACATTTTTTTAACATGTATTTTATTCACACATTCAAATTTACTTGCTCTGATTTGCTTTGTCAACTGCAGGAGGCTGACTGATAATCCACACTTTGAAAGCTGCCAATGCCTCTCAAACAAATGTGAAATTTAAGTTTGCAGTGGGGACTTCAAAATTGTTCAAAACTTTTAGTTGCTTTGTCATTAAGTTTGGTGGGTGAAAGTGCTTTTCTGATGGATGAGAAAGAAGAGTTAGAGGGTGAAATCCTGGCGCCTTTGATATTATGACAGACCTCCCATTGACTGTAATGGGGCCAGAAGTTCACCTGCTGTTATCTGCTTAGCTATCTGTCTGTACATTTTTAATGTACTCAGGGAAGTGGAATCTGAACACTGGTTTAAAGCTGGGATATGGAAATACCTCTTCTTCCTAAGTGACTCAATTGATTCTGCAGTCTGTAAGATGTGAGGGGTTGCTAATCCTTTTCAAAGCAGCTTCAAAAAATGCGATATGAAGAGCAATTTGGTATTCAAGTAACCTGTTTGTAGTGTGCTTAATTTTTCTTTACAGCTTGATTTCAAATAGTTTGTATCCTTTAAGAAATAAGGTAAATTTTTTTTAAGGAATTAATTTTTGACAAAGCAAATGTTTTCTTGTACAAGATTTTCATTCGAGCTAACATTTTTCATGAAAAAAAAAAGATGAAAATTATCTTCAGCTGTGTTTGGCTAATTTGGTTCAGCTTCTTTTTTTTTTTTTTTTTTTTTTAAAATTTTTTTAAAAAAAAACTTTTACCC
>VYXF01001429.1:419803-584522 GCA_013397295.1 Polioptila caerulea
TTTTTTTTTTTTTTTTTTTTGTAGAATATGTTTAACAAAACAGCTTATACCTATCTGCTTAAACAAGAACTGAGAATCAGCTTTTAGATTAGTTCTCTCAAAACCTCATATTCCAATAGTGATTTCAAATTTCTCAGAAAATAAAAACCCAACAAAACACAAACAAAAAGAGTAAAAAAAAAAACCCAAGTCTGGAGCTTTTTACCTAGCACTACAATTTTGTATACTTATTATCTAGTCATTCATATGCATTTTAAAAACAAAACAGTGTTACTCTGTTCTTTTAATGAGATACTATAATCAAAATGACAAAATTTGTTTTAAAGAGTCTATCAATTCCTTTTTTCATCATCATCCAAATAGTAAATACATCATTTAGTGGATTACTTAAGGTAATGCTTGTGAAGCCTCTTTCTATTCCTGGTGTACGCAACTATTATTATATTAATTTCTTTAGCAGATTAAATTGTATTTAGCTCTTCCACACAATGCAGGAATCATAATGGGAAATTCTGTGCCATAGATCACACAACAGATAAGAACAGATGGCTATCACATTTGGGTTTAGAACCAAAATCTATGAATCTTCATTTATTAGTGCCTTCTGACTAATGGAAAAGCATAGGTTTGTTTTCTCTAAAATGTGCATGTATCCTTCTATTGAACATCACTGGCAGATATACAGGTATTAGTAAAATAGTTTTGTGAATGCCTCAGAGAATTCCTTGAGGGGAAGAAACAAATGAAATTGCAATGGAAGGTGTTTGAAACAACATCAGGTATGTTCCTGACCCATCAGCTGTGGCAGACTCAGTTAAATATATGGGTGCTCGAAGCCTCCTTCATGAAGGTTAATGTAAAGGTGGACTTAAATGGATTCTGGGTTTTTTTGTTAGATAATATGGGCCACAAGCAAAGGCATTTGCTTTTTTGTTGTCTATATTTCACCATCTTCCTAATCTTTAATGTGTTCTCAAAAATATGATGACTCTCAGCTTGATTGAGCACCTCATACATGCAAATACATTTTGGCCTTACTCTGACAGTTGCTTGCTTTCCATTATATTCACAACTTCCCTTCAAGCTTTTTGAAAGCTGGATTGCTAGAGAAACTTCTTTGAATGGTTCCAGCTCTGGTGATTATTTTTTGTCTATTTTCACTTCTGAATCAACTACATTATCTTAATGCACATGCCATGAAGGCTACAAAGATAGGTCTTTATTTATTTAACTGATAATTCCTGTAAAATGACTCCCCTGGATGCTTATCAAGTGATAGTCATTAATATGAGTAATGCATGTAGAACATATAATATGCACTCAAAGCTATACACTATTTAATTAAATATCAGCATATAAAACAGACAGTGGACTATTAATTTTTTTGCCATTACGAGCTTTGCAGTTGATATTGGAAACAAAATGCTAAAACACATCTTCCAACAGGGAAACAAGGAACATTACTTCTGTTTATGAACTTTGTCTACTTAATTTGTGCACAGAATTACTTGAAAAAAAAAAAAAGCAATTGCAAAAATTAATAAACTAGGCATGTTTTTTATTGAAAAGTATATAACCATAGACATCTGGTAACATATTGTGTAATATTTAATATCTGATAGCTAATAAGATGCAGAGAGTGAAAGAGAGAGAGAAAAATTATATCCATTCAATTTTAATGGTAATAAAACATCAAAGTAATAAAACTATGCCTTTGGATAGGAGCTTCCAGAAACTGGGCAAAAACCTGTGCCATGGAAGGTAATTGCGACCTGCTGACAAGGTAAGAGGTTGTCACTTAAATTTCTTATGGGGATATTTGTGATTTAAAAGTCCTGCAATACATAAATAAATTATATGTTTGCCTTGATTACCAGCAACTTGTTTCCTTGGGGTATTAGTATAATATTTATATAGCATATAGGTAAATACTTCTTTTCTTTATTATAGATTTTTCTAGAATACTATTAATTGACAGAGATAAAATCCATTAGCAGAACTCATTATTTTTTAACTTTTAATTTATTTACACTGAGAATAGCTCCTCCTCAGATGATTAGCTGCACTATTAGTAATAATAATTCTTCTTTGCTTTTCCTTTATTAAGACAGCTAATTCAATTTTGTATGGGGATGAACACTATCATACTGGCTGAAAAGTAGATGAAGTATGTGGTAATGAAACAATACTGGGGGCTACATCTGGGATCAATTCAGCTGTGTTTCATATTAGGTGTGATATAAAATGTGCATTATTATTCATATGTTATTAAGTAAGGTATTGACTTGTACAGAGTGGAGATAAAAAGAAGACAGAAATTGTAGGTGAATTTTGTTGCCACATTCTGTAAATTCCAATATTTAATTAATGTTAACAGATAGGTTTTATCTCTTCCATACTTCTCGAAAGACAAAGGGAATTAAAATATTGAAATGTAAGTGAAGGATACAGTTTACAGTTTTTTGCTGTGAGTCTTTGAATTGTTTAATGCTGTGCTGTACAGTTAATGTTGTCACAGGGTGCCCAAGAACAACTGCAGTAAACACCAGTTATACAATAAAAAACCTGCAGAGCTGGGTGAGAGTTACATGTTTTTACATAGAAATTGCATGTTACTCCATGCAAAACGATTTTTCAATTCACATTTGAAGTGATTTACTTATACTTGATTTCTTTGAGAAATCTGCTTTGGGTTGACTGTGACATGGGCTTTCTACATCGAATAACAGGCACATAGGAAATGTGAAGCTTTCTTGAGTCAAAAAATCTGTCACAGTCATCTATCTGTAATGTTATTCTGTGCGGATTTCTTCATGAATTATATATAGGTTAAAAGAGTTTGCCATAAATAGCGGGTTCACAGAAAGGACAGGATGAACATTTGAACTCATAGGTAAAAGGGGGAAGCCATTTTTTACTCTCTCCTCTCAACTTGCAGTCACCCATCTAATGCGGCCAGCTACAAATGAAACATTAGTTCAACATTAAAATTCAATAAACCTTTTTTGTAGTTTCCCCAACAGGTCTCAGATATTGCACAAACAGGCACTTCAAGGCTGCCGCCACAGCTCTTTCCAAGCACTGCAAGGAAGTGGAAAACATCATGTCTTTGCTTGACTTATGTAAGTCAGGTAAAAATGTAGAATCATTGTTTAACCCTGTGAGAATCATTTAATCCTGTGAAGGATTTTTCCTTGCTTTTGCTTGGCTGCTTGGGTTTTTTGTTTATTAGTTAGTTTTTTTGTTTGGTTGGTTTTTTTTATTTGGGGTCTTTTTTATGCTTCATAGATTTTTTGTTTTGTTCGAGGAACAAAGTGCATTTGAGAATGTTGAAAAGAGAAATACAATAATATCAATTTTTCCTAGTGCTATGAAGAATGTTCACAGACATAACTACGAAATTGTAATTAATCATTTATTTAGTGGATAAGCACTTTGTGTAGAAGTGAAAAAGGTAGTTAATTTTAGGTTTATTTCTAGTGCCATCTGATATCAAGAATGGCATCATTATACTTTGAGTCATATGAGCAAAAAGGAATGTTTGGTCTGTATAAATTTTCTTATAAAACTGTTTCCATGAGGACATTGTATATGCACATTTATTAAATTTTGCATGAATTATGTAAACAAGAATTGAGAAAAAAACCCAACTTTAACACACCAGACAAATTAAAGAAAATGAGTCTACCCCAAAGGTGCTAAAGATGCTGCAGCAAAATACAGTTCCTAGGCAAACAGAACTGGTTTTACTGCTGAACAATGCTATTATAGTGAGAAAAAAAACCAGAAATTATAGCTTACTAATGAGGATGCCAATATAAGTAAATTCAAGCTTCTTAGTGAAACAGTTATTTAAAGAATCCAAAGTGGGTTAAAACTATAAAATAAAATGAAGTTAAGGTGCTTATAGCAGAATGTATTTGTTAGTTCCTCTGGCTTAAGCTCTCTGAAGAAGAAGTAGTTTTTAGGGATGATTAGTTATGCTTATTGAAGGGAATAGACACATCATTTTCTTACAATATTTTGTTACTAATGCATGTAAATGTATCTGAAATGAACTGTGAAAAGAAAAAGAGTGATTGCATTCTTCTCCCATAGTTTTGTAAAGATCACCTTTGAGGAGTCTGCCTCTGCGCTATCTCTCTAAATTACATTTATTTTTGTCAATCTAAATTGCCAAGCTTATTTTGTTAATTCCAGAAATCCTAAATTCATTGTTTATTCAGAACCATTCACGACACTTCTGCATACCATGATCTCTCAGTCATGGCAATTTTAAATAGCTAGTTGCTTGTCTCAGGTTTCAGAAAACAGTGAAATACTGTTTTGCTTCAGCATATCATTAAGGATTGACTCTGTAAGCACTTTTTTGTGTACTTGACTGCTCAATTGGATAGCAGACTTCAGAGGAGTTGTCCTTATGACTTATTGTACTGATGTGATTCTGTTTTGTCTTTGTCTATCTGCACAGAACGCTTATTAGTCAAAAAACCTGTACATATTTCAGAATATGCTGAATTAGATTTGGTTTGAGTAAGTGTAGAAAGAAAAGATTTTTGTTTCCAGAATGATTTACCAAACTGCAAATAATGAATAAATAATCTAAACATTGTCATTTTTGAAATGTTCATCTGAAAGCTTTAAGGGGTTCTGAAGTGGCAGGTTTTTTCTCTGAAAATATTAAGCTCATCATAATATTTAGCTGAAACAGCTTTTGGTGATTTTACTGGCCTGTAGGGGCAGTGATGAATGGTTTCAGTGAAAACAAAATATTTTGACCAACTCTGTATGTCATTTCCCAAAGAAGATGAAAAACAACAAACATGTAACCGACTATTCTTCCTGTTTTGTTTTTTTTTTTAATTATTTTCTTGTTTCTATAAGAATTTTTCATCTCTGATAATGTAGTTGGTTTTATAATGTGGTGGTGAGGTATTAATTTCATATTAACAGGATAGTGAATATTTAAAGTATAGCACTAGGGAATAGAATTAATTTAAATATTTTTATACTTACAAGAATATTTGCACAGAAAAAGTATTATATTTATTATTAAATATAATAAGTGAATGTAATTTTTTAGAATTTTTGTAGAATGCAAGACATGTGAAAATCACTGATATGTATATTGAATTAATTTAACCTAATTATTGGTGTTTCAATCTATTGCTACAACACTTGTGCAAATCTCTACTATTTAATTCAGATGTAGCATAGCCCTTACTTTTTAAAGTCATTTAATGTGCAAACTGTTATGAAAATGCCAGCATATATTGATTTATTATCAAGCATAGCTTCTAGCAAAATTTTAAGTTTCACATTAATTTCTTTTTTATTGGGTCTGCTTTTTCTTGGAAAATTATCTTGTCATATTCTATCTGACACAAGCTGAAAGCACAGAGGACTCTAGAAGCTGCAAGAAAAATACTACTGTGTACTTCTTTTCCTTTCTTGTTGTCTTTTTTTTTCCCTGATTCTAATACACCAAATTTATTTTTCATTAATTTGAGACCATTTATGAGGCAAGAATAAAGTTTTTGTATGCAAAAAAATTAAAAACTTTGCAGTAAGTCATTAGGTTTGTGCTCTGATGATTACATGACAACGTATAATTCACAGGAAAATAGCATGGTGTGTCAAGCAACTCTTGGCAAAAGGGTTTTGCGACACATTGAGTTCTTTTTTCTCAGCAAGAAACTTGTCAAACCCCTGAGACTCCTAAATTATATTTTCTCTAATCTACAGGAGTAGTTGTTGTTGTTCTTGGTTTTTTTTTTAATAGAGTTTACTTGCCAGGTAGATTTATAAATATCCCCAGTGTCTCAGTCAGCTGTAGGTGAAAATGTTGGCAAGAAAGAGCTCAGTGATCCAGCTGGACCAGAATCCTTCCTGCTTGCTGGTCTCACTACAGCTTCCCAAGGGTCAGCAGCATCCTGACCACCTCAAGCCACGCTGAATATATCAGCAAAGAACTGAATACATTGACCCAACCCATACTGAATATATCAACAAAGAACTGAATATATTGACCCAACCCATACTGATTATGTTGACAACAGACATTTCAGGAAGAGAATAGCTCATTATTTATTGCTTTATAGAAACTGTAGCAGTAAAAGTGGAATAGAAGTAACAAAAAGGAAATGGCAAAAAGCCAGTTTAATATTCAAGGAGAACCCCCCTAAGGTGTGTATTCTACTGAGTATGGAAGCATTCCTTTACTCCTAATTCTGATACAGAGGGCACACCTAGCCCAGATCACTGACTTATCCTCTCTTCCAAAGCTACAGAGCAATGATACCTTCTAAATACCAATTGGTTGTCTTGCAAGTAATGATCAGTAATTTGGATTCTAAAACTGTGGTTGTGGCCATGAATGAATACCATGAGGAACATGCAAAGGGCTCCTTTCTAGCAGATTAGGAAGCCACGAGATTTAATGCACTCTTAAGAATTCTTAACAGCTGATATAAGCAGTAATTTATCTCATTTAATTTTCACCACAGAGAAGAATAAGTAGAAATAATCTACTTAAACTAATCATTTAAGTCTTCTTTTTTGGAAATAGTGAGACTGTCTCCTTAAAAGAATCCTAGTTTTGGTCCTACATGTTAGGTTGGGAATGGCTTCTCAAGGGCTCACGTGAGGAACCCAGACAGTTATTTTAGGTACAGTAATCTAGGAAGTGTTCCTCTCCCAAGCACACCAGAAACCCTGGTTCTCTTTTAGTTTTATATAGACAAGCATTGGTAGGAATATTTTTCTATGTTTGGCTTTTTTTAATTCTTTTTTGTAAGAATTTGTTGCCTTGAAGCATGAAGTCTAGCATGGGGTTTGCTAGAAATTTGCTCATGTGTAAGATTTGCAACTTCTATTTCCCTTTTGTGATAGACTTATGTGGTTTAATTCTATATTCAAAATAATGATGATGCAAGTTATAATAAAACATCCTGCATTTTTGCTTTCTGTTTCAGAGCAGTAGTCTGTAAAGTTTTTTGGAAGGTAATGGGTATTTTGCAAACATCTTTCTAACAGTTATGACCTCATGGTGCAGAAAAGTGTTCAAATGAGATTCACTATGACTTGACTTAAAAAGCTCATAGAATTCCAAGGAGATGGGATAGGTTGTGAGGGTAGAAGGCAAAATGCAGAGACTGCGGGGAAGCAAGGGTTAAAAGAAGGAGGTGTATCTCTGCACCTCAGAAAAATGTGAAGAGTTAAAAATAAATTTCAGAAACTATTTGAAGGGGTGTAATACCAGGGGATTTGGAAAAGCTTAGCTTGACCAAAGACAAGCAGTATTGGAAAGGACTGCTGCGCTTCACTGCCTTGTAATTCTTTGTGACTGCTACGGCTGGAGAGGGCCATGGGATGGTATGTATGGTGTTCAGATTATCAGAAAATATCTGACAGTGCCATTAACCTTTGTGCCTATGCTGCTGAGCCATGACACAAATGACTGGCTCGTCTGATTATGAAACTGGTTAAAATAAGGAACAGGCAAGACGAAACAGGCAACAAATAGATGGAGACATTAGGAATAAGGAAATTACACATTCTAGCTTCTGTCTTTGTTTTATGTGAGAGACACAGGGGATGATGATGCCTGGTGGGAGCAATATCTTCAAGCCAGTGAGTTTCTTAATGCTCAGAAAGAGAACAATGTGGGACAGGACCGCCAGATTCAGAGACAATGAAAATTCACTGCAGATGAATAAAGAACCATATGCCTCAGTGCAGTGGGTGTGAAAGAGGCCAATTTCCAGGGCTGAGCATTACACAGTGGGTCTGATTTCCATACGTATGATCCCACTGTAAGATGGATAAATGGTAATCCTGAGTAGGAATTTCCATGTTCTCCTGTTTCACGTCTCTTTTTGATGCCCATGCTCTTTCCCACAATGAATTTTGTTACATGTATTTTTTTCTTCAACTGTAGCCAGAATATGTTAACTAAAGGAAGTTTAGCCCAAACAGCAAAATTCTAAATATATTAAAGAACTAGTTATGCAGTTTATTAAGCATATTTTTTAAAAAATATTTTCTTTCTAATAAATAAATTAAAAACCCAAATAAAAATAAAAAATATTTCCTAATCCAAGTTGAAGTTGATGGACTGTAGATAAAACAGACTGAAGATCTTTTTAAAAGATTTGCACAGATTTTATCTTTTTGCTTTTCATTCTACTCAAGTAGTTTCAGGCTGATGACTTTCAAAATACAGTTATAAGAGTACCAAAATATGAATGAGTCATAAAGTAAACAAGAATCTTTAAAAGAGCACATGTCTGTGCTATTCTTGATAAATTCTTCTAGCTCTTCTTTACTGTGTTTTATTCTCCCCTCCAAAAGTGACTGGATTGGTCTGGCATTTCACTGCCATGCCTAGATTTCAAGGATGTCTATTTTTTTGAAATGCTATCATATAAAAAAGAATAATCAGAGTGATAAACACTCTGCTTTTGTTGCCATTGTTGCTGATATATGTTTTTTACCACATGGAACACTGAGATTCTGGTTTTGCAGGGAGTATATTTGGTCATTCAACATCACACAGAAGTAGCATGAGTGCATGGCAGAAAACAGCTCTCTGGAAATGCAATTTCTGAATGTTACCATTGCTCCTTGACTCCATTTTCTTCACTTTTTTTGGACTCTGTTAAAATTAGAGAAACACAATATTCATTAAAATGGTATAGATATTTTTGAATTACTGTGGGGTTTTTATGAAGTACAAACCTTTTCCTCAACTTGAGTGCTGTAATGAGGAAACAGCAACCAAAAGAGCTAACTAAGGGAAATAAAAACTGCTACTGTTATGTTCAAAGTTCACAGGAATGTAAAACAATCCCTCTTCAAAACCATTGGGTACCAGCTCCTATAAGCTATTAACTGTGCAACTTTAACAAAAAAATATTAAACTTGACAAGAACTCATCTAAGAGCTCTTGCAAAAGAGAGTGGTCTGTCTGAGTTGTCCTCCCATTGAACTTAGACTTCTTAAGCAAACAAAAAATGTCATTAACTTGCAGCTATGAGTGTGCCAATTTATTGTCAGAGGAAATACTTTGAGACTCCTGACACTTTCTTAGAGTATTAAAAAAGTTAATCCCAAATTAAGTTCTCACATGTATTTTGATGTCTGTTTTCTGGAAAAAGATGCCAATTCTAAGTTTTCCCTGTTCTGAAAGTCAGAAATATCTATTTGAGTTAAATCTTATTACTTTGAGTTCAGTGCTCTCTGATTTCTCTGAAAAAGAGTAGGATGTATCTTAAAACTATCTAATGTGTTTTTATTATAAACATTTCTTATGTACATGAGATTACTTAAATTGATAATGAAACTGATGTGTTGTCAGCTGTGAAGATACTTAGCTGAAAGTTTCCCCTGAATAAGAACTTATGGAACTTTTCAGCACTTTCAGCAGAGAATTGAATGCTGACCAGCATGACAGCAATGATGAAAACTGAACCTGAGGCTTGAAAATGTTTACTTTTCCCCAACTCTTTCAAGATCATCAGAGATGTGTTGCTAAAATTTCTTGCCATGCAATTCAGATAAACTAAGCTCCCCTTTGCTGAGCAGGGCATGGGTTAGGTGCTGAAATTCACTGGGATGAATCCTGATGATACCTAACCTGAAGGATACTGAACCTGCACAACTGCTTGGTCCAACCCTGAATTGGAGCCAATATGACAGAGCAAATTCAACCACTCCCAGTGCGAAGCTTTGGGTGTTAGCAGCACCACTTCAGCTTGGTGCAGGTGTTTTGTCTTTCCTCACCAGGATTTGGCAGTGATTCTAGACCATGTCCATGTCCATTCCAGCCCTGAGCCCATGTGAATGCCCCAGCGTGCCAGACTTCAGTCCAAATAGGAGTTTCATATTTGCCTTTAGCTCTTGTACTTGCCACCAGGGTTGCTCACAGAATTGTTTATAAAGGAAGCAAAAAACTCAAATGATAATTAGACTATTTGATTCTGGAATAGAAATGTAGTGATTTCTGAAGATGCAAATACAAATCCAGACATTATTTTAATGAACTAGTCCATTAGTGAGCCTCCCAATTAGCAAAAATAGCCTTGCTTATGTGAATAGTCAGTGCTCTAAATGCATGCTTTGGCTTACTGGGCCACTTGAGGCACTTTGCATATAACACTTTAAGTATGTTGTTTTGGACCAGTGACAATTCCTTCTGCAGACCAAAAGAAAGATGCACTTAGATGAAATGTTGGCAAAGGACCAAGTTCTACAAAGAAATGGCAATTTCTTGTCAAAGACACAACACAGCTCTATTCTCATTTCCTGCTAAATGAAAGTGTTCTGGCTGTGACCTGTAAACATATCACACACTCTTCTTCAGTTTTGTTGGTTGCAAGACTGACCCTTGCTTGAGAAAAGTGCTTGATTATGGCAGTGTGACAGGAACATGGCAGTGATCCTCACGTTCTCATTGCCCCCAAACATGTGAGGATGTCAGTAAGAGTAACTAGTCTGGGATTTATTCTACAGCAACAGCTATTTCCCCCTTTTTGTTTTTCAAAAGGTTTTCTCTTCCTTGTCTCACTTTTTGATGAAATTTCTGTGGTTTCTCCCTGTGTCATGCAATGTATTTTTCCTCTAGACAAGAATAAAGTGAGAAGGGAAGCAGAAAAAGTAGAAGAAGCAGATTCTTCATGGTATTGCATGGTCTGTGTACACTGGTCTTGTTTACAAACCTCTGTCAAGGGATCCTTCTGAGCCCCAGAGGGAGAGAGGGAAAGGCTTCCCATTTAGCTTTGTGAATGCCAGCTACAAGGTTTTATTAGTTTTGACTAGCTCTTAGTGTTGTTATGAGTGTCTTGAAAGAAATTCTTCTGGCCCTTACCTTTACCTGTTCATCTTCTTTGGATAATTTCCAGTTAGTCTGAATCAGGCTAACTATTTCTGGGTTTAGTACTGATCCACCATGTCATCCCAGTGAAGGATAAGCCCATCAGTCTGAGGACAACTTGCTTTAATTTAAATACATTTTGCTCTACAGTATTTCCTGGTTTATCTTATATATTCAAAATAAATATAATTCTCACAGTTGCATTTAATATAGGTGGTGTCAGATTAATTTATGCTTTCTTGAAGGCTCTTTTCCACTGTGACAATGAAGTAAAAAAGATGAAAACAAACATCAGAGTAATTGTAGTGCAGCACAACCCTGCTGAATAAATGTGTTATTTTAGTGAACTGGTCAGAGATACACCAGCAAGAACTCCTTTTTCTGAGGTGACATTCAGAAGCCTGCTGAATATAGAGAAGGACCATACATTAATATGCTGATTCCACTCAAATTTAGGTGCCTAAATTTATCTCATATCTGAGTTGCATGGAAATGGGAATTGTTGTAAGAGGTAATTCCAAAGGAAATATATATAGTTTATCAAACAGCCAGGGGGTTTTCAGAGCAATGTAAGAAAAGGTCTGTTGATGAAGGTCCAGTGTAAGAAAAGGCCTATAGGTGAAAGTCTGTGTTTTGTTGAAGAATGTGTTTATTTTATATTATTATTAAACAAGCAAATTTGTGGAGCAATGAGGAGTTCTATGAACATTTCAATGTGTATATGTTGGTGACCTTCTGTAAAGAAGAGAAATTAAATTAGACGGTACCTTAACAAGTTGTAAAATGCAAGGGTCATTCTTATTAAATTAAAAATGAGAGTGTTCTCTCACTTCTCTAAATCACTCTTTCTTGTAAATCCTTAAAGTTTTTGCAAATTAGAACAGTGTAAGTTGTCCTGGTTTTATAGGCCTTTGTTTTTTGTTTGTAGAGTATTTTTCTGTTTATTTTTATGTTTTGGGGTTTTTTTTGGCACCATCTCACAGCAAGTCAAAATAAGAGCTGGAAATCAAACACAGATTTCTTAAGTAGGGCCAGATGTTACAGCTACAGCAGTATCAATTTATAAGAAAAATAAACTGTTCTAAACTTTAATGTTCTTATTTACTAGAACAGGAAATGTGATCTAAACCCATGATATTTGATGGAAATATAATTTGATAAGAATACCTGGATCATAATCCAAAATAGCAATTGTTTGTTTCTGAGCTCATGTTGCCTTCAAAATGTTCTTGTAAGTGTTCAGCTCTTCAGATCTGGACATGTGTTATGGACAGACTCCACTCTCAAGAGTAGTCTTGGCTCTCAAGAGGAGCAGCCAGTGCTTCTCCAGGAAGAGGGATTTGTAATGTCTCCACATGTTATCCATGATCCAGGGTTTGTCTGGGATGGGAAACTTTGTTGGTCCTCAGCTTTTGCTTAAGAACTAGAAGAATGTCAAGGAGTAGAAATGCACCAGTGACGGCGTATTCCGAACTCAAAAAAGTCTTACCTAAAAAATTACAGGATGTGCTGAAAAGGAAAATCCCACATACATAATAAGAAAAGGCATCTGATTCAACAGGTAGCAATTCAATTTTCTGCTTTCCAAGCATATCTTGTGGAAATATAACTTTCTTCCAACCACATGAATAAAAAATTTGGGGAAAACATTGAAGATTGCCAGAACATCTACAGTTTACTCTGTATCTCACATCACTGACTGAATTTAGGGATACCACTCAAGAGGATGTTTTTTATGTATATGTAAAAGGTCACTTCCAACTCAGACTATTCAATGATACTCTGATTCTGTATACATTTTTTATTCCATGTATGCAGAAGTAAACTTAGAGGCCATAATGATGTGGGACTTCTTTTTTCCAAAAAACATTTGTAAAGTGTCCATATAAGAAATTACACTCTATTCTTTCTATCTTAATTTTTGAGCCACTTACTAAAAATATTCAAGATATTTAAAAAAAAAAAAAAAAAAAAAGCCTTGGTATTTTCAGGCAGACTCCCACAGAATTCATCAGCAAGCAGTTTGTAAGGAGGAATACTGTCAAACTAACTCTGTTTGTGTGGTATATACCCCAGTAGGTGTGAACAGAAATTGTCTCTTCCTGAGGAGCTGTATTATGAAGTGTTGGTGGCTGGTGAGTTCAAGGAAGAGCCTAAAGACCTAATCTTAGTTATACCTAAACTGAAACCTTTATCAGATTTCAGAGTTACTCTGATGTATTGTCAGCCTGGTATCTCACACTGCTGTAGAGGCTGGTAGTGATATAAGCACCATGCCTAAATTTTGACCCACAGAGTCAGGTGTTACGTATTTTATATGCCATATTATTTATTCGCTTTTTTCTCTCTTTGGTGTGAAAAAGCAAATAAATTAGATTTGCAGGAGTCTGCTTAATCAATCTAGTTTGGAACACTACCAGATTCTGTTTTCTGCAGATACTAAACTCTGCTGTGGTCCCAGAAAAGTCTACAAAATTTTCAGGACAACTCAGGTTTGATTTTCTTCATTTGCTTGTTCTTCCTTTAAGTTCTCATTTGTGAGAGAAGACAGCAAAATACAGCTTTGATGCAAACTCCACTTCCCCAATGATGGAGCAACTGTCTGTGCTTCTTAATATTAGAACAATGAGATGGTATTCAAGATGACAATTTTAAGACATATGTACAGACATTTTATTTTTCTGCCTCCAGCCCAGCTTTGAAAATCTGCAGCATGTGCTGTCAGGCTTAGTGATTAAACATTTCTGACATCTCTGCTCTTAACCAAATTCATCACAATAGCAATACTTAATCAAGCCAAAGATGTGATTGGGTGAACATATTTCAATACTTAAGTGTTTTTCATTCACGAAAATTGTGTTTAAAATGAAAGCTTTTACATGTGCACATGCACATGTCTGTATGTATGAGAAAAAGGTGAGCTACTGTGCAAGTATTTTGTATGGAGTAAATCCATTGATTATGCATATCACATATCCTCCCTTTAAATTGCAAATCCTAGAATCAGAAATCTGGGTGGGATTAGGCTGAAAAAAAGAACAGATGGGACTGTTGATGTGACTGCCAGAGGCTTGGGCAGAAGGCAATGAAAAATAATTCTATTTTTTCCCTAAATTGAGAAAGCTAAACTGGTGATCAGTAGTAGATTTCGGGCAGATGGAATGACTTGGAGAAAATGGTTGGCAGACTTAGTCACAAGATAATGAGAGTAAGATGAGGAGTTTTAGGGTGCACAAGGGGGTCTTGAACTTTAGACCATGTAGCAGTGTGTGTTTTCACAAAAGGCCAAAGTACACGTATGAGAACCCTTACCTACAATATGTGATAATCATTCCAGTTCTGTTTATCACACATGTAATGCCCTGAGTGCATTGCAGTAAATAAGTATGTTGGCATCCAAAACTGGAAATTTTTTTGTATGTATGTCAGTCTTAATACTTCTGCTACTATTATCAGTATAAGCTAATGATTTCTTCCTTTCTTAACTTCATTTTGGACATAAATTTTTTTCCAGCCCTTCCATTTTACCCATGTGCTCCTTCTTAATTTCTTTGCTATGAAATATCTACCGTTGATTTGTAAATATTCAGATAGAACCAATTTCTTGTCGTGTTGGGAAAGAAGCAGAAAAGTCAAGTCAAAATGCTTCTCAATGATAAACAAAAAGTACTAGCATTTAATACAATAATATAGAAAATGTTAGCATCTATCTTGAAAAATATATCAATTACTTGTGTGATGGGCTAAAATAAATCTTAAATAATTTTACTGAGTACTTTTCCAGAACTTTCTATCTTTTCTAATTCAGATGTTCAGATTAAAGATCACTTTAGAGATAATGTTTGACTTTCTTTAGTATCTCTTATTGGATGGAATATGTATTTTATAAACAAGGAAAAAGGGCTGAATTTATAGCACATATGGAAGGATTATTTAAATATGAAAGACTGAAAGGATGATTAAATCTCAGCTATTCAAATTTCATTATTTGTTTTGCAGGGAATCTGTTTCATGTTGAAAAATGATAGCAACAAAAGCGTTGGAGTTGTAATATAACTCATGGTACAATCAGTACAGTTTGTCATGTTTGAATGCCATCATACCTTTAAATATTGGCAAAAAACCTCAGTAGATAGACTACAGTGCCAGTAACAAGTGATTTTTTCCCCACTGGTTTCTCCATAGTCTGTAGCAATTCTACCGGTCAAATCTAATCAACTTTTACAAAGAAATCTTAGTATTCCTGAAAGAATACCTTTCAGACTTGCTCTGCAGCATTTGAAGGACAAGCTGACTTCTTTGAACCAATGAATGGAATAGCCTTTCATGTAAGTAATGCTACAATTTTAAAGTATTGGTTGGAAAAAGTAATTGTGGTTCTAGTTTGTCTCACCTATAAATTGGAGCTCATGAAGAATATCTGTAGGATCAGGGCAGGTTTGAATGTCACTCTCTAAGTGTTCCAAGATGGGCAGAGCAAGAGAAGATTCAGAAGCTTCTGGAGTGGGATCTGGGCAATCTTTTGTGGTGAAATGATTTGGTATATGATTTGGTATATGCTGTAGCACATGCTGGTACATACACTCTTCTACACAGACAATTTCTTTTATCCATTAGGTCACTCTGCTTTTATCAAATTTCAGATTTCCTTCCAAAGTCAGACCACGAATTTGGATCTGCTCATCAGCCCAGGAACAGCCACAGACTGAGTTGTAACCACATGATCCTTCATGTTACTACTCAAGCCTGAGAAGACTCAAGTGCAAAGCTGCACAGACTGGACATAATGTGGATTTCAGCACACATCTTCTATGTTAACTCTGGGAATACAAGGAAATAACCAATGTGGAAACCCAGTCTTCATCAAAATTGCATCTGATTTCCCTGTCAGTTTAAGTATGAAAATTATATGTAGCTGGCTGCAAGCTGACATACTTGAGAAGCCAGCTGAGACATCACCTACTCTGTTTCAGGTACTGTACAAATGTTGTTTACACCAGAAAAGGTCACAGGGACTCATTTAATACTAGTACTGCTGGAGTTCAGTGACAAAACTTTGTCTGCTGGTGTGACAGTTTAATGAAGATAGAGAGGATTTTAAAAGCTTGTGCTACAAAAGAACGTCCTATTTGGGGAAAATAATGACTGGATACCTTGCTTGGCTAGGAAACAGAGAAAAGATGAATCACTTCTCACTGTTGCGGCTTGTCACAATGGCATTTTGGCCAAACTCTCTTTGAAGGATGTCCCCATGAAACAAACTCTTTATTCTGATATTCAGAGCAATACGAAACATCTGGAACAGTGGCAAGAAGTTTGGCATTTGGATTCTTCAGATAGGATATTTAAATACATGAAGAAGTATCTGAGTAATAAGTGACTTTATTATTTTGATTTTTCAGATTAATTACCAGAGGTTCTTAATTTGTTTCTTTTGGGGAAGCCAAGCAAACAAACTATATATTTATATTTAGTTAATGAGAAAGGAGCAAAAAATTTTAGCAAACTGATACCCTTTTCTAGAAGTGAGGCAGGTACTTATCATTCAGTTTCACACAACCTGAGCCATCGAAGCTGTTTGTTCATGTCATACCATATGTGAGGTGCAGACTTACTCTCTGAAACTTCATGTCATTTTTTTTTTTCTTCACTTTCTGAAAGAAGTCACCTGGAAAATGTTCTGTACCTTTATAATCAACCAACACCTCTCACCATTTCACTCTCTGACAGAGTCCTGGGTGTTATCTTGACACTGGGCTTTTGCACAGTTCTTACTTGCATCTCATGTTATTGTTTCACTTGCATCTCATGTTATTGACAAATATTGTGCTTCACCACTGAGTTCAGGCACTACTTCCATGGATCTGCACTGCACCAGCCTCTAGTGTTCGAGCTGACATCCTGCAAGTAGATTTGTAAGAGTTCTGTAAGAGCTGAAAGGAGTATGTACGGTTGGGATTACCTGATTGTCAACCATGTAAATATTCATTCATCATTCTGAATAACTGAGACTGTTTTTTTTTAAGTATTGAAAGCTCTATCAATATTAATTAGAAATAGTATAACCTTGGATTCCAAATCTTTTTTCCCACTATAACTCTGAGTAAAAGACTAATTTTCTTCCTTGAATGACAAACAACATTTTTGGAAGAGACACAGGTGAGCTAAGCATATTACAAAACCTCATGAACAAGTAAAATTTTTCTTCACATTATGTTTCAGTTAATTATTTATGTGCTTTTCAGAGGTATGTGCCCTCAAATTTCTGTTACATTTCCTTATGAAAAGCTCATCTGGAAAACAATGACATATTAACAGAATCTCCTGCTGTGGGGTTTCCTGAAATCATACTTCTGTTTGGAAAGGCACATTACTGGTGGGCCTTGGAGGCATTTAACAATGCTGGTCTTTGGTCAAATGGAATTGAGTTCTCTGCTATGAAAGTATTCATAGAACATGCAACAGTTTTCGTCTGCTGTAGTAAAGTGCTTATATTCATGTATACATTTTTTTTTTATTAGACCTTACATTTATTTAGACTTTTTGAAAGAGTTATAAGTAGTACCTGATAATGGAAATTAATAAGAGAAATTAGTGTCTATAGCATCTGCAATGCCGCCAATATTGCACCATTTTTATGTGAATCATGAAATCATTAAATGTCCTGATTTGGAAGAGAGCCACAAGGATCATCAAGTCCAACTCTTGGCCCTGCACAGGACCATCCCCAAGAACCCCATATTCCTGAGAGTGTTGCCCACTCCTTGAACTCTGTCATTCTTGGAGCTGTGACCACTTCCCCAGACACCCTGTTCCAGTGCCCAACCTTCCTCTGGGTGAAGAACCTTTTTCTAACATCCAACCTAAACCTCCCCTGACACAACTTCAGGCCATTCCCTTGGTCCTGTCACTGTCACCACAGAGCAGAGATCATTGTCTGTCCCTCTCCCCCTCCAAGGAAGCTGTAACTGCAGTGAGGTCTCCCTTCAGTCTCCTCCAGGCTGAAGAGAACAAGTGACCTCAGCCACTCCTCACACGGCCTCCCCTCAGGGCCCTTCACCATCCCTGTGGCCTTCCTTTGGAGGCTTTCTAATGCTGAAAGCCTTTCTTACATTGTGACCCCCAAAACTGCCCCCAGCACTCGAGGTGGGGCTGCCCCAGGTCAGAGCAGATCAGGACAATCCCTCCCTTGCCTGGCTGGTGATGCTGTCCCTGATGCCCCCAGGACAGGGATGCCCCTCCTGGCTGCCAGGGCACTGCTGGCTCATGTTCAACTTTCTATCAACCAGGACCTCCAGCTCTTTTTTCATGGGGCTGATCTTGTCTTCACATTCCCCCAAAAGTTTGGAGAATGAAGGCATGCACCCTGCTAAATTAGTGCTCTACCATTTGAGATCATTCCCTTTCCTATGTGCAGCATTTTCATGTAAAAATATAAATCATATTATTACTATAACTGAGTCTTCATCTATTATGCAAGTCTCTGAGAAATAAATAGCACAAGTTTCCCATTCATCAGAAACAGATGAATATTTTGTTCACAAAGTAATGATACATGGTAAAAAACTGTGCAGTGTTAGCTACTGCAAAACCATCATACTGAACAAAGCCATTATCACACCTTTAGCTGCATTATTTTTCAGTAGTGTTCTTCATAACAACTCTGATTCCCAACCCAAAATATATTTATTATAATGGAACATCATCAACTTATGGATAGAATTCCACATTCAATATTTTTCCTGCTGCCAAGCTACCCAGCTCTCAGTGAACATCACCTGCTTTATGCTTTCATCGTGATGCTATGATGCTGGAAAGAGCAGTTTCACACATACTGTACATTTTGCCTCTTGTTCTTACTCAGCTTATCATTAGAGAAGTGTTGCTAATATTTTGCTAGTGATCATTTCTAATTTCAGCTTTTTAATCCCTCCTTTGTTGGAGGAATGTCTTCTCAGCTCTGTGTTTATGAGTTACAGTGAAGAAAAGTGCAGTTTGCATTATACTTTGTAAATGGGATTAGCATTTTCCCTTATAATTTTGCTAAACTAGAATTGACATGAGCTTTAAGAGAGATCACAGAGATCTTGTCACACTTCATGAAAAAAAATAAAGCAAGCTAGATTTTTTTTCTGTTCATTTTTATGTTTTTGCTCTTGATATCAATTTGAATTATGCCACGTTGTCCCAGTCACATGCTGCTGTCCAGTCTGTTTCCAGTCAAATCCTGGAATACATTGATATGTTCTCTGATATGTCTATACTCATGTAGGCCTTAGTCCATTAGCTGAAACCATAGAATTATTTTAGGAAGGAAATTTCTGCTTTCCCTGCAATGCTTATTTTTATTTTTAATACATACAACTCTTAGAGTGACAGTAGAGTGAAAAGGGAAAATGACAATATCTGCTACTTTCATTTAATTCTGCATTCTATTTATGTTCAGTTCTCTGATAATTGCTTTTGTGGTCCCATCTTTCCAGGCAAATTGACAAACTCTCTGCAAGGTTTCATTCTTGATTTTTTGGTTATTTTCTTTTTTAGCTGTATAAATACTACCATTAAAGGAACTCACAAGCTGGATTCATATCACCTATCTTTTGCCAGATTCGGTCTTGCACATGTTAGCTACTTTGCCTGGCTCCCTCACTAGCCAGTGAATGAAAATAGATGACTTTGGGACATGAATCCTTGTATTCTAAACTGGATTTCTGAAATACTTTCCCCTTTATTACATTAATGTTTTTGATGAAAATTAGACACTAATTTTTCCCTGAGTGGGAGTGGAATAATTCCCACCTTGTAGATAATCTGAGGTTTAAGAAAGTGTAGTCTCTGAAGTATATCTCTTAAATAGCATTGCTAATGTTGATCTGAGTCATACAACCCTGACCACATCTAATGGCAGAATGCTGGCTTGTCCTCCCATTACCTAAATGAGTTACAGATAAATCTGTTAGCTTGTATTTCTGAGAAATTGCTTTATAGAATTCTTGTACCAATTTTATTAAGTTTTTAAGACAAAATCTAGGGTAAGCCTTATGGTTCTATTTTATAAATGAAAACTTCTCAGTCTTAAAACATCAATTTAAAGATCACTGAGCTCTAAATACTGCTAAATTAATCAGAACATAAAATTGAATAAATATTGGCTCATGGAGAGACAGATGCTAGTTTGCCAGATAATGTCCTTCATGAAGAGAAGAATTAATGCATGTTTCTTTCTTCCAAAATTTTTCTGACGTTCTTTAGCTTTCTTGCAGTACCATTAATTTTAATTAAGGGAATTGGAAGAGCAAAAAGTAAGATGAAGGCCACAATGCTAATGTGCTATCACTGTCATAAAAGCCAATATATAGACCCAGCTGGGTATGCCTGTTGGCCAAAGGAAATAATCAATTCTAGTCAGATTTATTTTTTATTTGCAGAGAAAAATAATTTAGAATATACTGACAGGTAATGGAACATAGCTGGTCTGAAGCCAGCCCTTACATTTTAGCAGGAACTACCATTCAGAGGCTTGAAACACAACAGATTTATCAAAGTCCACACCCAATGACAAGGTGGAATTTAGATTCATACTCTCTGTTTCAATCTGCTCAGTGATTGTCAAAGATATGCCAGACAGTGGAGAAAAGCTGGAAATCATTAACCAGTTTTCTGTTCCAAAAGTATAAAATAGATTATTCTGTAGTTATTACTGGTTTTGAAAATCTTTCTGGAATTGAACAGCATGCTTAAAAAAAGACCAAACACAGCACATTCTGGGGAAGAACTTCTTAGCATAAAATGAGAAACTCAACAAAAAAAAAAAAAAGTTTGCAAAGAAATGGATGTATTTTACAGCCTAGCTCAGATCCTCAGCTCCAAAGCACTCTGAAGTCAGCAGAACTGTATCTATTTGTCCCAGTTTGTTCATCTGATCCAATCTTCCCTTGGAGAGCATGGGGATAGCACAGACACTGTTGTTGAGATCAGCAGCACTTTTGTACATCTAAGCAGCATGTCAGTGGAGCCTCCTGGAAAGTTGCATGAGCACAATTAACAGATTGGGCTGGAAAATCACACTGTTTGTGTGATAAGTGCCCCTTCACAGGGTGCAAGCTGTTCCACATCTCCAAACTGTTTTGCTGCTTTTTCCTTTGCACAGGGAGAATCCTCCACAGTGTGTGACTTAGTGGCAAACTGCCACTGCCAAATGCACTCAGCTATTTAATGTCTTGCTGCTGAGATTTGGGATTTCTTGGTGTTCATCTCAAATGTAAAATATATCTGAATCATAATCTCTGCAAGGTTAAAGTTTTCAGCAGGGGGAAAAAAAACTATATTTTGCCATCCTGTCATCTGAAATTGTTTTATATTTCACACTACAAAGTAAAAATATAAAGGGATCATCACCTAGGTGATAAACTGCCAGTTTCCAGACAAACATTTTAACTGATTTACACCTGTTTTCCTTTAGGAAAAACTACATTTCATGTGATGCATTTCTTTCTCAACTGATAAATGACAATGGTGCAAGTATCTTCATCTTGGTGTGAATTGACCCAGATTGTAGAAGACCAAGTTTTTACATTATGACCAATCAACTTCTAGAAACATAAAAACTGCTGAGAGTCTAGTTTTGAAACTTTTATAACACTCAGCTGGTGGCAGAGAAATGTCCTTAACTATATATTTTATAGAAATGAAACTTGAGGAAAAAATAAAAACCGTTTTCATTGGAGCATATCAATATTTGATTTAATGTCAAATAAGAGTCAGAAAACATAACTCAGTCTCCTTTTTTGCTTTTGATAGTCTTATCATTCTTGTGAATATCTCCAAGAGCATTCCCAAATATGAAACTGAAATAAAGGGATTTTAAACCATCTGCACATAGAATTTCAACAAATTCCTCTAATTTATATAGCCTTAAAAAATACATATAATGATGACTGATATACTCAAAGAAGTGTGATGCTTCTGGAAAGTACTAGAAGATTATTTTTACAAAGTGTTAGGACACTGACAGGGAAATGAAGAGTCAAAAGTAAAACATCTGCAGATAAACAGCACTGTTCTCCCTGTAACTCTCTTAAAGCTCCCCTTTCCATGATGAGTAATAAACCCATTGGCTTAAATTGCCAATGTGTTCCTCTCTACTGCATCATGGTTTGTGTGTGCTCTCCCTTTTGCTGCATCTTTTTTAAAGTTTTGATGGAAATATGTTATTAAACAGATGGTCCAGAACAAGACTACTGAGTATTATGGTAATCCATATAAATAACCATGATGGTGACCCATTTTATGATCACATATATGTTTTAAGATATTATATGCAAATTATGAAAAAATGGTCTTCATCTGTAAGCATTCAGCATCACTAAGTATGATTCAAATGTAGAATAATTAGGATAGTGTACTGCAGAGTGAGATGCAAAATATTATATATCCAGAGAATCCACTTAACATGTTAGGGAACATGAAATTCAGACAACATGTTTTTTGTTTTTTCTCTTTTCTTTTCTTTTCTTTTCTTTTCTTTTCTTTTCTTTTCTTTTCTTTTCTTTTCTTTTCTTTNTTCTTTTTCTTTTTCTTTTTCTTTTTCTTTTTCTTTTTCTTTTTCTTTTTCTTTTTCTTTTTCTTTTTCTTTTTCTTTTTCTTTTTCTTTTTCTTTTTCTTTTTCTTTTTCTTTTTCTTTTTCTTTTTCTTTTTCTTTTTCTTTTTCTTTTTCTTTTTCTTTTTCTTTTTCTTTTTCTTTTTCTTTTTCTTTTTCTTTTTCTTTTTCTTTTTCTTTTTCTTTTTCTTTTTCTTTTTCTTTTTCTTTTTCTTTTTCTTTTTCTTTTTCTTTTTCTTTTTCTTTTTCTTTTTCTTTTTCTTTTTCTTTTTCTTTTTCTTTTTCTTTTTCTTTTTCTTTTTCTTTTTCTTTTTCTTTTTCTTTTTCTTTTTCTTTTTCTTTTTCTTTTTCTTTTTCTTTTTCTTTTTCTTTTTCTTTTTCTTTTTCTTTTTCTTTTTCTTTTTCTTTTTCTTTTTCTTTTTCTTTTTCTTTTTCTTTTTCTTTTTCTTTTTCTTTTTCTTTTTCTTTTTCTTTTTCTTTTTCTTTTTCTTTTTCTTTTTCTTTTTCTTTTTCTTTTTCTTTTTCTTTTTCTTTTTCTTTTTCTTTTTCTTTTTCTTTTTCTCTTTTTTTCTCTTTTCTTTTCTTTTTCCTTTTTCCTTTTTTCTTTTTTTTCTTTTCTTTTTTCATTTTCCTTTTTCCTCTCCTCAAGTCTCCTCTCCTCGAGTCTTCTCCTCTCCAGCATTGGGAAAATCCCATTAGTGTAGTTGGGGAAACTCACAGAGAAATCTTAGTAGAACTGCATTGAGTAGTCAGAGAAAAATCAGGTCAGGATTCAGACTGGAAAAAAAAAAATCAATTGCTCAGTTCCAAGGATAAAGAGACAGAGACTTGATTTTAAGGCATTTGAGATCAGTTGCTTGCCTATGGAGCATCCTCAGGTTACTGAGTCTCAGGGATGTGTTTTCATAATGAAATTCAGCAAAGAAATGTCTCAATGCTTGCTACGACTTCAGTATTCTTCAGGGACTCGAATTTGATAGCTGAGGGTGGGTAATGTAACTCTGTGTATATTTAGGTTTTGTTCTTAGTAGCGTATGACTTGTCCCACTATGCAGTTAAGCAGGAAATGCCGCTCCTCTGAAATAAAAGCATACAAAATTGGGACTAGCTTCTGAATGCTAAACATATTTGCCTTTTTCTCTGTAACCTGTAGATAATAATACTAATATCATCATTATTAATAATAATTAGTTACTATTATTTTAAGGTCTAGCTCAAAATGACATGAGTTATATTCTATTAGTAAAGAAATATTCTTTGTATAGTCTCTTACTGCTGGAAGGGGAATAAAATTTAGAAGATAAGAGTTTTCAATGACCTTTTCCTTTCTGCATGACAAAATCAATCCTTATTTCATTTTTCCATTGTATGACAAAATTAATTTAAAACAGCAAAATTAATATATAAAAGTTATGACAACCATAAGAAAGGCTTTGAAAACCACAGAAGCATTTTGCAGATTAAAGGTCTTCTTTTGAGCCACAGCTACACAAAACATTTATTTTTTCTCTCAGAGAAATGAAAGCATAAAAGTATGTGTACAGTTTTGATCACCTTCTCCTCTTGACCAAAAAGACAGATACTATTCACCTAATCAAGACAGCACTACTACTTTTTTTAAGGGATGGACTGCCCTTGGCAATGCCACATGGACAGACAGGTACTGTCTGTTCATCATCCACAGGGGTAGAAAGAGCACTGGTGGTTAAACTCTCCTTGAGCTTAATCTGTGCCCTTGAGTTTCTGCCAGTGCATTTGCTCCAGGGAAGTTTCAGGATGTGTCTTCTCACCCCTCAAGGGCTCTGTCTGCCATGTCAGCCCAGAGCAAGGTTTTTAACCCAGAGGGAGGCTGGGAACAGGAACAGCTTCCCAGGGAAGAGGTCACGGCACCAAGCCTGACAGAGCTCAAGAGATATTTGGACAATGTTGTCAGGTACATGGTGTGATTATTGGGACTGTCCTGAGCAAGGACAAGAGATGGCCTGGACAATACTTCTAGGTCCTTCTAAGGAGATTCTGTGATTCTGTGAAATGTTTTGGCTATATGGTCCTTCCTAGAAGGTCCTTAAGGTCTCGTGTCTCAAGGGCAGCTGTGCTCTGAGATGACACGTAAAGTTCTTCTCCCACAACAGCTCCTCAGTTGCTGCTGCCTTTCACCTGGGTCCCAAAACTGGAATCTGCTTCCTGATTCACTCCTATAAGGGGATAGTATGGAAATACACATTTTATAGCATAAGGTCATGATGCCTTTGTTAAGGAACTTCCCCATCTGAGCATTCAGGAGCCACTCTGGCAGCCACAGTGCCACCACCAGAGGCTTCAGCTGCTGGAACCAAAGCCCTTTAGCAGTGGATGGCTCCAGTGAGCTGATGAGTGCCCTATTTGATTTCCTGCACACCCCGCTCTCCTGCAGCCAGACCATCTTTTCTTACCAGCTCAACACATGGCTTCTTATAGCAGGGTCTCAATTGTCTCATTCCATGGAGTTATTTATTCACGGCCTAGCAACAAGGAAGAAGATCAAGCTGCTTTCCAGGAGAGACCCCAAACAAAAGAATTTCTGGGCTTTTACACCCTCACAGTCTAAGTGCACAAAGGTCTTGCTCTTCCTCCTGAGTCCTTGGATTCTGTTGTGCATTTGATTGTCCAGTTCTCCTGGCTACCCCATCTCCTGTGCCCTTTGTTGTGCCAAGGGCTGGCAGTTCACAGCCTCTTGCTCTGGGCTCTGCCACCCAGAGCTGAACCTGCAGCTCCCACTGCAGCTGCACCCCAAGCTTCCTGCATGCCTCAACACCTTGTTAAGTGTCATTACATTTTTGCACTCACATTAAAGCATATTTGTGGCTCATGTTGAATAAAATATGATGGGGTGGCCTCTGATAGACTAAAGGTCCTTTTGCCAGGGCAGGTGAGGAGATATTGGTCACTAATTTCAGCTGGTCATTTGTGGGTTTTGTGGATTGATTCTTCTTGATCAATGCTTTCCTCATCAAAGGTTTCTGTTAAAGATAGAGAAGATTTACTATATAAACATGGTAATCAATGCCCCTTAATGTTAAAGAGGGAATATATCTTTAACCTCTTTGAGGTTGCAAGCAATAAAGCTCTAAATTTGTTTCCTCAAATGTAGATCTCTTGTTGAACAACAGAATTACAAGTAGCTGCTGATCAGGAATGTGAAGGAACTACCCAGTTGCACATCAATGCACAAATGCAAATAAAATTACTATGTTATAAGATTAAAATAAGAAGGCTTCTTCCTTGAAGGAGAGCATCATTCCTTTGTTTGCTCAGCTTCATGCAAAGTGCAGAGTAGGAAGTCATGTCACCTGTAGAGTGTATTTGGGTTATTTTTACGACTCTTCAAACTTCATTTCTTTTTATTCACTTGGAAAAGCTGGCTGTAAGTGATCTCACATAGAACTTAAAAACATGTTAACAAAGAGGAAAATCATGGTTCATTTGTGTCTATATTATTTTAAAAATATTTTAAGTGCACTGTTTTTCATAACTTCGTCTAGCAAAACAAAAGGAAAGTATATGTAACTTGTATTTTAATCTTCAGTATTTCCTTAACACCTGACTTTTTTTCAAATAATTGCCTTCATACGACTCAGAAGTTCTCCAGAAAGATGAAACTTATTAATATATATTCTTTAATTTAAAGAATATAATTTTTTTTGTGATCTCTTAACGTTTTTCTACATTTATTGTTCTTTTAGATGAACAAGAAAGTTTCCTATTCATGCATTCTTCTGAAAGTGATCCATCTCTTTCATTGTGATCTAGATTTTGGCTTTGAGATGCCTCTTGTGGGTTTTACCCTATTAATAGAGAAATGTCATTTTACATCTCGTGAATACAATTGAGCAGAGATCAACTACATCAGTACTTCTGATCAGTATTATCAGTACTATATACTGATCACTACTATCAGTACTATTCCAGTTCCATTTCCTTCTTCATGAAGACAATAAATATGAAATCTCTATAAAAAATTTCTACAAAATGTCAAATTGTTTTCATCCTGCTGTGACCCCTATTCAAGCTGTCTCAAAGATCAAATCTTAGTTAAAAGGCAAAGACAGTACAAAAGTAGTATATCTGTCTTCAAATGCTCAAAGCATGTATTGCTCTTTTGACTCTGATGATTTTTAATGCATTTCACTGTCAAGAAACAGAGAAAAAATTCAATTTTATATATAAACTGGTTCATCTAATTATACTGATTTTTTGTGAGAAAGCACAAATCAGTTGCAAGTAAATATAAGAGCTTGAGTGAACTGTTTTATGGTGTGATTTTCTTTCCTAAGTTTATGTCCAGCTAAGCTGGTTTTCAGACTTTTACAATCATCTTCTGAGTCATTTACCTGGTCTATTCATGGCCTTGTCTTTGGCCATGGTGGGTTTCTCTTGGAACTGGCTTGCATTGGTTCTGTCAGACAGGGGGAAGCTTCCAACAGCTTCTCACCACTGCCACCCCCACAGCCAAAACCTTCCCACACAAACCCAGCACAGCTTCTTACCCACAGTGAATTTCACAATTTTACTTTAAGACTACTGTGAATCAAATCATGGTGAGCGACTCCTGATGCTTCAATATAGATACAATAGTATTGTATCACATAAGCATAAACATGAAAATAATGAAATGGCTTAATGAATCACTGCACTACAGATAAAATCAAGGTGAAATGTGGACATCTTTTACAGCTCTCAGTTTTTTCAAGAAATGTTGACAAAAGTGTTTACGTACTTTGGTTTCAAATAGGAATTTTTAAGACAGTGTTAAATATTCTAGATTTATTATGCTTTTCATCAAAAGTTTTTAATTTAAAAAACAAGAGAAAGAAGAACATACAGGAGCTTCACACAGAAAAATACCTCTTTCTTCCTTGAGTTCTTCAGCCAATAGTTTTCCCATCCAGGAGAAAAAGAGAAAGGTAAGGAAAGAGCTTGGAAGACTGTTTTTCCACTTGTTTTGCAGTCAGTTTCAAGATAGGTGATTTTTTTGAACTGGGACATGTTCACCTGTAGCTATCTGAAAATTGCCTTACCTAGGGACAGGTCATGACCTATGTTGAAGCAGAAGACTGTGAAGAGTCCTTCCCCTGAGGATGAAGGAGCAGCAGAGACAAAGTGTGATGAACCAACCACAGCCCTCATTCCCCACCACCCTCTGCTTGGTGGAGGAGAGAGAGACATTCAGGAGTGAAATTGAGCCCAGAAGAGAAGCAGAAGGTATTTATGGGATTTGTTTTGATTTCTTCATTCTCCTACTCTGGTTTGAATTGCTATACAATAAGCTAACTTCTCTAAGATGAGTCTGTTTTGCTCATGGTGGTCACTGGTGAGTGATGTGATGTCTCCCTGCCTTTATCTCAATCCACAAGATTTTTATGTTATTTTCTCTCTGTCTGGTTTATCGAGGGGGACAGATAAAGTATCTTTGATGGGTACCTGGCATCCAGCCAGAGTCAAACCACCACACAAGTTAAGACAATGTTGATTGTCAGTCTATAGATTGACATGCATAGATATAGTAAATCAATTAAAAAATTAGAATTATTTATCTTTTTTTTTTTTTTTCCCTAGGAACAAATTTATTGTCGTCTAATAACACATGCATTAAGAAGATGAATTAATCAAATTTTTTGTTCTTCAGCTTTCCCCAAAAATATGTGGAACAGTAACTTTGATTAGAAGTGTTTTGATTTATAAAACATATCAAATATTTACCAATAAAAATAGGTCTGCTGTTGCCAATTATATGACTGACATATAATTTAGGAAAGTCATTATATGACTTTACACTTATTAATCTTACTATATATGCCTCTACCACATGTAGTCATGGATTTCTCCTGCATTTTTAAAGGAACTTCAGAAGATGCTAAACTCTATAATTTCTTGGTATTTTAATTGTATTTTACAGAAAAATTTGTATAAATTGCAAAGCACTGACACTCCAATACTTTGAACCAGGAAAGTGCTGAAACATTTTATAACAGCAGATTGAAGTTAAATCAGCTATTGGAGTGGAGATAAAATGCTGTCAAAAGGAAGCAAATATTTTTTTGCTGACATCCACTGCACTTATTTAAGAACTGATTATTTTCTAGTATCTCAAACTTTGGAATTAGGCGTCTGACTTTTCCAAAGAATCAATTTCTTGGTTCATGCATTAATATGACACTGGATTAAGCATTTGCAACACAACTTTAGAAGAAGAAATTAATTTCATGTGGGGACATGTGTATTCTCTCCCACCTTTGCCTATTGCTCCTGTTTGAGTAAAGGTCTCATTGCAGAGTTGGAGCTACTTGAAAGAATTTTGCCAGTACTTATTTTGTGCTATATTGGGTCTCTTGCCCAGAGATGAACAATTCATGTTTCAAGTCCACATCTTGTACTGACGCTGTGTCTGCTAACTTGCATGAAGCTTTGCTATTCCAGCCTGAGGGCTGGAAGGAAAAATAAATCCCGTGATAAGAGTCAGTATGTTGCAGTAGAGGCTGTTGGGATCAGCTGATGGATTGTTTCAGGAACTGACTGAATAATTCTCCCAGGGCAGTCTGCAGCAGACTGAGCTGTTCTGCTTTGCTCACAATGAACTGCTCCCAGGGTAGGATGAGGAAGGGAGGATGCCTCTGTCTTAGCACAAACTCTGCTCAGCAAAAGGTTGCTAATCCTTTCACCAAAGTTTAAGGGAGAGGTTTCTTCTCCTCCTAAGACAGACACTTTCATTTTTTTTGGCTGGATTAATCTCTATTGCTTAAAATGGGAGTGTAGGCACATAACTTTAAATGTCCAAAGTTTTTGATAAAATCAATCACACTCTAGATATCTCTGATGTAGACATCTACAGCAGGGCTAGTTTCTAGGTATTCCTTTATAGCCATTGAAGAGGATAGGCACTTTTATGTGCAATTCATTTGATCTATTTTAGACATGTACTTTAGGATGAGATGAATTGCACACTAGAAACTCTCATTTCTCTCTATTGAATTTAGAGGGAGTCTAGGGTGACTAGTTCAGGTGCAGACATCTGCATTTGCTTTTAATTAATTGAATCCCTCTGCAGTATGTCTGATGCTTCCAAGAAATGTTGGGTGGACTTAAGCATATGTTTGTAGTATTTTTGCAACCAGGAATATTAGATTTACTCTGTATTGTATGCAGACAATCTGTTTATCCATCAGCCCAGAGCTTCTTGCAACTGCTATTTTTACTCTATTTGTTTAATGGAGAATTCACACATATTTCAGCACAGTAACCCAAAAAGTAGAAATATGGCAGTTCAAAGCTGAAAACTAATTACAAATTTATTCCTTATACATCTTGAGTTATTCTCTAATTGATAATAAATTGCCATGGACTTCATCAGCAACATGAACTTCCTTCCAGAGCTGCATGGGGTGAACTTTGCTGGTCAGCTATTGGTGGAAGAGAGGGAAAATTGTGAGAAAGTATAAATTTGCCTGTTCCTCCTCTTTTCCCTGCTCTTTAAGTGCAGTAACATTCACATCTAGCTGCTATAAATTAAATAATGTAATTTGAATAGAAATTAAATAGTGCAGTATGTTGCAACCAGAGAAATCTGATTTCAAAATTGTCCAATACAACTCAGTGGTCATTGACTTACTTCCTTGGACTACTGGGAGTAGTGAATCTGTAGCTGCGTGGTTTTTTCTCTTGGCCTTTTCTGCCAACACAAAGCTAAAAGTGGCTGCTGTACACGCTGCAGGGAAGCTCACAGAGGGATAAGTGAATTGCTCATATGTGTTTACCACATGCCCAAATTCAGTATATTCAGGTATTTAAATAATTTTATTTTTGGAGCTCAAAGCTTTCAAGTGGTGTAAATATCTTTAAGTTTGGAAGATAATTAAGACTGAAGTATTGAAATGAAAGTCAGAAAGGGGAAATATGAATCATCTCAGGAATGTCTTTGATAGGCTCAGATCTTTGAAACAAGTCCTTGTTCAGAAAGAAAAAAAAAAATTATGGGAAAGAAGGAAGAAAACTCAAGGATGTTCTCTTCATAACATTGACAATTCAGAAAAGAAAGAAGTTATTCCTGAAAAAGCTTAATATTTCAGCAGTTTTATTTGTTTTCTTTTTTCCTTCTCTGGATACTGAATCCCCAGAACCAAAACACAGACTGGTAGAACTGAGTAACGCTTTTTCTCATAACTAATGAATATTTGTTAACTGCAATTTAAAGTTTTTTTCAACAGCTGCTACACCTCTGATTAGAGATCTGTTTTTACCTAGTTATATGGTTTCAGTTAACACTTGACAAGTGTATCTTTCATAAAGATTTTTCTTCAAAACTTATATTAATACAAAAACATTTTGAAACATAATTTAGATAGTTTGAGGCGTATCAGACCAACCAGCTTTGACAATGCAATTGCTTTAGGCTTTCACGGCTATGATAATAGCATCCCTTTGGACTACAGCAGATTGAATCCCCTGAGCTGGATCAACACCATCTCAGCCTAATAATGGGTATAATTTTTATGTCTATAGTCCTTGAACAGAATTTTCATTCATCTCCCTCTGTTCATGGTTCTTTTCACAGTCAGTCTATATAGTCTTAAATTTTCTTTATATTTTATATATTATTTAAATTCTTAATTCTATTTTATTAGTACTGTATATATTTGTTCTTGCATTTTTGTCTCTGAAATATTGTATTTTTTGAACATTTAGAAAAGGATTCCCTTGAAATAATCCTCAGCAAAGAGCATCTCAGTGTTTCTTTTTTGTGTTAAAACCGGCAAACAAAAAACTCCAAACTTTTTTTTTTTAAAGAACTCCCACCCACCAAAAAATCCACTAGAAATAACGACAAAAAAGGACCAAAAAAACTGAAAATGGGCACTAATTACTAATTTCCCTTTCTGAACCATTTCTCTTCTGGCTTGCTTCACTATCATCTTTGCATGTCTTGCTGATTTCAGTTCCCGATGAACCCAAGGGGGAATTTAGAGCACCTCTTTAATCATCACTTTCTGAACCTGGGGCAATGATTCTGAGAAGCTGTTTGCACTGCAATTTAAAAAGGAAAGGAATTATAGAAAATGTGTCCCTCTAATCAGCACTTGTGGTAAAATATATGTTAATAAAAAAAAAGTATTCCCATTCCATTCATAATTTATAAAGCAGATAGATCGGAACTCACACTATCTAGTACATGGGAAGCAGACACGAGGCTCTAACATTTTGCTTGCAACGACACAGCTTTATTGAGACCAGGGGAGCTCCTGCTGATTTGCACCAGTCCAAGCAGGATGCAAATCAAGTCATTCATACTTTAAAGAAAACTGTAAAGTGTTTCAAAATGTGTTTTAAAAGTCATCCTACTTTTGCAGCTTTAGTATTTTGCAGCTTTAATCTCTTCTTTGTTAACAAGGTTTTTATGCTGCTACTTGAACAGGGCTAATAGTCACAAGGTGGAAGTGTCAGAGCAGACCAGGAAATCACTGAAGTAAGATGATCTGTTTGTAATGAAGAAGGTGGAACATTTGTAGCTGGAAAGATTGACTCATGTTTCCCAAGATTTGTCTCCAATATTTTTCTTAAAATTTGATCTTGAAAGGACCCAAGACAGTGTGTATTGGTCCAGACACATCACAAAACAGGAAGAAATGACACTGAGATTTAAAAAAGCATATTTGTTGCTTCTTTTCCTCACTTTCCCTTTTATGTCACCAAATTCAACAGAAGGGTCATGGTCAGGCACAAGAAGCAACAGGAGATCAGCTTATAGTAGTAGCATGTAAGGGAGCACCAAGTAAATGTCTGGGGAGGAGATAGTCTTGTACAAGCATACAGTGTTACTGTCAAAAACAAATGGAAGAGATGTTTTGTTTATGAATCGGAGAGCATCTCCTTGAGGCTTGATTCTCATCTTAATAATTCTGTTATTGGAGAGATGGTGCTGCCTCACAGTCAGCAATAACTCACCTCCCACTCTCTCTGTAGATTTCATAGTCTTATTTATCCTGCAGCATTAGTATTTTTACTGATAGGGAAGCAGACAGCTGTATTCAGGCCACCTACTGCAGGGGAAATGAGTGATTCAGATGGTACTTTATGAGCTGACAGTCTCTGGCTCCATATTCAGCTAATGAGAAGAAGGATTCATGATTTCTAAGTCAGACAGAGTGCTTGCCATGGCTGCTTCACCCAAACATTGTGATTAGTTCTCTTCAGTTTCAAACAAATTCAGAGCACACATGTCTTCAGTCATTCAATCCCTCTTTGAATTTATATGCCACAGGAGGTATTTAAGTGCATCTTTGTCTCTCTGCTAGGCAATCTGACTATGGGCCAGTGAGACTACCAACATCCTGATGCTTAGAACAGTTTCTGTGGCTATTGGAACCCAGTGCACAAAATGATACACTGATAGCTCATTCATCCTCCTTAGTGTTTATGAGCCAGATGTACAAAAATGTGGCACTGATGTGCGGTCGAAATTAGGACTTTACCTAAAAAAGAGAAGCTTTTAGCTGTACAAAGTCTCTGCAGATGTCAGCTTTTAATATGCTATTGAATATTCCACCAGAATAAGCTTCATGAAACTGATAAAAATAGATTGTTATATATGGATTATGCTATGATTCAAACCTGTGATTCGGTATAATGTAGCTGGGGAAGCCACTGTGACAGTTGGGAAACCATCCTTATCGTGGAAGTGTTGCCTTCTTGAAATAAGGCAGAAATAATCACTGCTTTGTACCAGATCTCATTAACTGTATTTAAATGTTTTAACATTTTTCATACTTTTGGCTTTAAATGGTTGCAAGCTACAGTAGCGCTGCAAGTGTTATTAGATGGGGATAGAACTTAAAAATGAAATTGCAAAAAAACCCCCAAAAACTAACAGCAGGACAAGGTGTCATTACAATGAGCTGAAGGAATATATGACTCTTAATCTCATTCTTCTGTACAGACAAATGCACCGTCTGTCTATATGGCATTAATGAATGACAGTTTCTCACCATTTGGTGGATGCATGTGTCATCATTTGTCTGGATGACATCTTGATTTATAGACATAATTGAAAAACATTAGAAAATCTTTCTACAAGTTTGATGGGAATTCTGAATATGTGAAAGTAGGGACTTTTTTTTTTTCCTGAACAGTTCATTGGGGTACACTATTTCAGGCAATCAGAAGGACCATATGGTCCATTGGTTAGGTTTTCACTTGTAAGATGGGTGCCTTGGACCCAGTTTCCTGCTGGACCTGAAGCTCCTTTCTGACCTTGGGCAAATCATCTACTTTCTCACATTCACTTATCTCAGCTGTAAACAAAAAAAAAAAGTTATATTTCTCCCTCTTGGAGGGGTAAATAAAATCTCATGGAACATGCTGAGTGGTTTAGAGGCTGCACTAATTATAATTACATACTCAGGATTTATATTAAACTAGATTTCAAAAGCAAATTTATCTTACAATTATATGAGGAAAACATAAGGGGATTTATAAGAAATAACTTGCAGAAAATACTTTAAATCTTTCCATTATGTGCATTGAATATATTCCACTCCAGAAACATAGTTCTAGCATAGGAAAAATAAATGAAATGGTTGGAGTACCACGGAATGTCATCACTAAGGCTTGACACATATGTGTGTGTATCTGTGTATATGTGTACAATAACATACACAGCTTCTCCCAGGCTGCCTGTACACAGAAATTTGTGCAGTTCAAATTAGCAATGTAGCACATTTTCCAAAGACTGAGCATTCATTTGGAAGACTGAGAAAGACAGAAAATACCAATACCAGATATTTCCTATAATTCTCCTCTAATGGAGAATAATTATTTTCTCATGGAGGTTTTTGTTAACTATTCTGGCTCTACTTGTCATTCTCACATGTTTTATGTCATTTTCCCAACAGGCACCAGCCCTCTGAGTGTTCTGTGTATGTCACAGCAGCCTGCAGCAGACGAGATTCCCCAGCACTGCTGGGTGCTCAGGGCTGGATGTCAGCCAGCTTCCACACAGAAAGACACACAGAAGAGCATTTACTGGCTTCATCTGAGCCACCTGAAAGGTGTAATACTGCACAAATTAGCATTGGAGCGTAGAAAGGCAGAATGGATTCTACTCCTGTAGGGTCTGCTGCCCTGTTAAACAGGGAGATAGGACACAGTTACAAGACATTTTAACTGGGCCAGGACAATCACAGAAAACAATATTTTCCTTGACTTCTAAATAAAAAAAAAAAAAAAATCTCCAGAAGTTTTTTTTTTTTTTTCATCACAGATTCTGATTGTTATTTTTTCTGACTCTCATTATCAAGTCACAATCCTGGCAACTTACCTTTTTCCTGAACTAGAAATCTAGAACTGAAAACTGACCTTCTTCCCAGCTTCAGCTCTAGCATCAGCCACTCTGACCAGGCAGGACTAATTGTCTTTACATCATCCAGTCGTTCTCACGTGGCCCTCCCTTGAAATAAAACCAAATTTGGTTAAACTGCTGGAGGAATTCTTAGGACAGCCAGGGCCGGTACCTTTCTGTTCCTTTCCAAGCAGTTTGGGATGAATAGGTTCATCCTAGCCCCGAGTGACTACCTCTGGGATAAAGCTATTCTTCAGAACAAAGCATCTCATCAAGAACTGCCTCCAGGCTGTTTGGGTTGGCTGCGCTGTGCTTTGGAGGAGCGATGCAAAGCTTTGACTTTGCTGTAAGAAGCATTTCGACATCCCCAGGACTGGCCAGGCTTGACCCCATTTAGCTACAGAGATCAATTTAGGTCAGGAAGAGAGGTCATCTTCTGTGTGCTGTTCTTGGAGAGTTTAAAAATGACAACACAGAGGTAGTCAGCCATTACACTTGTCTCAGATCATCTCTCACCCCTTTCTGCCAGGGGAAGACAAGTCATATGTAAGAGTGCTTTGAAGTGATGGATGATATTGTTGAACTTTTAGTGGACAGTCTGTTACCTGGGATGAAAAAGACAACAATAACATATAATAAAGAAAGGGTGCAAGGTTGCACACCGTAACTTTCAGCAATGGTCCCTGAATCAGATTCTCTTGTCTTTGTGCTTCTGAGGTGAAGCTGACCTAGAATATTGGAAAGGACTCATGAATATGAATACAAATTACATGTCACAGCTGATTAGTGAATGATGATAAAGCACTGTAGCACTCTTTTTCTGGAATTAAAGGCTAACAATGAGAAAAGTACAGACTGCAAAACTTTTTCCAGCATTTAGAAAGGATCTTCACAGAATCACAGGATGGTTTGGGCTGGAAGGGACCTTAAAAGTTATCTTATTCAATCCCTCTGCCATGGGCAGGGACATCTTCCACTAGACCAGATTGCTCAGCCTGGCCTTGAACACTTCTGGGGATGGGGCATCCACAGCTTCTCTGGGCAATCTGTATGAGTTCCTCACCACCCTCACAGGCAATATTTTCTTCCTTATATCCAATCTAAACCTGCTCTCTTTTACATTAAAGACATTCTCCATTGTCCTGTCGCTACAGGCTCTTGTAGAATTTCCCTTTTTCCCTTTCTTGTAGACCCTTTAGGTACTGGGAGGTCATATGAAGTCTCCCTGGATCTCTCCTTCAGGCTCAACAGCCCCAACTCTCTCAGTCAGTCTTTCAATAGCGAGTCTTCTTACATTTCTTTACATCTTTATACTTACATAGGATAGATTACGTCATTCACACACTCCTATTTCTTCTTACAATTTTATTGTGGTTTGGTTTGGGGTTTTTAGAGTCTTGTTTACATATGGTCATTTTTTCTTCCTTTTTTTTTTTTTTTTTTAATCTGTCCTTATAAATTAAAGTAACTGGGGAAACATCCCTGTTAGAATACCATTAAAATGGTTTCAACAGAGGGCATTGAGGGAGGTAATACACAGGTTGTAGGAATGACAGGGGAGGAAGGCAGAACAAAGAGATCCTTTAGCCTGCATCTTCACAATTTCTAACACTTACAGATACAGCTGCAAATAAAGAACCACTATTAGGCACAGTAAATATGAACTTGAATGACTCAAAGAGCCAGAAAAACAGAAACAGTGGAGATCCATAACTGGAGTTGGTTTAATTTAGAATCTGTTAGTTGACTTCAAAGGTAGATGCATTGGATGTATTTGAAGATCATATGTCTGATTACAGGTGTGAAATGTAAAAATTTCTCCACATTAGGAAATGCAAGGGTGACTTTGAGACTTCATAAATGGGAGCTGGAATTCCTGATTTCTAGTTGAGATGGTGTTTGGGCTAACAAATGGATATTTGCAGGTAAACACAGCATGTTAACTTGAAAGCTGCAAGCAGTGCCTTTGGCTGCAAACATTTGTGCCTAAATATCAAACTCAACTATGGTCATATGAGGATTTTGAAATTAAAAACATAAAGTGTCTCATTAGTTCCTATTTTCTTTTATCTGTAGTCTTCTGACAAATAAGACTTGCAGAAATCCAAAATCAAGGCTAGGAATGCTGATCTAATAGCCAGCTGGTTAACGCAGCACTAGGATCAGTGTTGGCTGTTTTGCCAAAACTGCAGCTTGTTTAATAAGTACAATTTTTCCTCTTATTCATTTAATAGGAAAGAAAGAAAAAAACCCAAACAAACAGAAAACCCCCCCGAAAACTTTGTTAGATGAGGATTAACTTTTATAAAGGAGAGGACTTGGCAATACTTTTTAACCATCTCCCTACAACCTTCCCTCCTCCTTTCAACTTCCCAACACTTCATCTCCATACTTCAAAAGAGATAATGAAAGGATTTTTAAAACTATATATTTCTTGAAAGTTATTCTTCTAATAAAACCAAATAGTGCAGTGCATGACGCTCTTCTGTGAACTAAAGGGATTAAATTATAGCTGTACATGTGATTTTAGAATAAATCACAAACACGGACAACTCTCTAGGATTCAGGGTAAAGACCAATTTTCTACAGTTTATGCTAGTGACCAGCAAACCTTTGGAAGTCTTGTGTACAAGCAATTTATACTGCTTACCCCCAGTCTTATCATAGCTCCAGATGTGGGAAGCTCAGCCTCTGTGATATCATACATTCTACTCTGAAGAAACTAGTTGGATAAAAACTAATATTTACACTTGGTAACAACATATCCTAAAAAACTTTGCATGAAGAGACCTTGGGACAAACTTGCTTTTGGCATAAATTGGCATTTTCAGTTGAAGTCAATTATCTATCATAGTTTGCAGCAGAGGTGTATTTGACCCTCCTCAGATCATGAGCTGTAACAAAGCTGGAGATGCAAACAGGTAACAGGTAAAGATGATTTATATTTTGGGGAGATACTGTGTAAGTAAAAAGTACATGTGTAAGAATTTAAAGTTGCATATAATAAAAAGACATCAGCGATTTTTGATACACATTTTAATCTTTTAAATAGGAAATTTTTAAGGGCTTAAAATTCACCAGTATACCAAGGAGTTTTATCAACTTGGTCCTAGGATAGTTTTAAACATGTGCTGAAATATCTACATGTTCAAATATTACTGTTTCTTGCTGATGGATAAACTTTGTACATAGATTAACTAAAGCAAAGATTCTTTTCTTTCAAATGTTTTGTATTTGATTTTGTGGCAAATATACTTTTAAAAAAGTTCTGTATAATTCAGTATCTAAAATAGAATATGACATTGCAAATGTCATATTTCTGGTATCATCAAAAGAAATGGTAGAATTTATAAAAAATAACAATGCAAACTACCTGTTGGTATTTGTCTATTTAATTTCAATATAATAATTACAAATTTACATACATATTCTTTTTGCAAAACTTCTTGCATATTAAAATTTTATTATTAAACAAAACTGATTAGCATTTCAGCTGGATAAATGTGTACATGGTATCCATTTTATCTTTGAATTAGAAATCCTTTTCTGCATGTAATTAAAATAGAAAAGCCTAACAACATCAAATAAATTAGTCATGCTGCAATTAAACCAATATTTTCTCCTTCATTCTTTACTCCAGCCCACACCCTCTATTTGAGTGCATTATAAGGGTCTCATACTCCCATACAGATATCTACATTATCAAATAATCTTTAAAGATACAAATATAATTCTCATGTGTTGCTGTCTGCAGTTTGTGGATCTATTTTCCAATCAATTCAAGGCCAACTCTCATTAGTGCAACGAGAGCTTTCATGAATAAATCCCTCATTTTTCTATGATAGAAAAGATTCTTCGTTATTGAATTGCATGCACTCAAGTGGGATCTATCTGCATCTAAAGAAAGAAATTCATGATTTTTTAAATCGCAATGAATGCCCCAGTATACTCCTTGCCATTTTGTTTCTTTAGAACTGCATCTAATTTCGTATCTTTGGCTTTTTGTGCCTTCTTGGTTAATGAAAACTCAGGAATTATTTCTAGAGCATATTAGTTAGGGGTGTTTGTGTATTTTCTAAGCTACTCTGAAGAGTAAATGATATCCACTGATATGAACTACCCTGACAATCCAAGAAAGGATATATGGGTCATCATTAACAAAATGACAAAAAAGAGTCAGTGAGTATTGTTGGCAAGATATCTATCTTGTCAGTGCACACAGTGCAAATGTATGTGGATTATATTGAAACTTCCTTTTCCTACTTCCAAATCATCTGGGAGCTGTGCATAATTTACAAGAGCATTGCTATAGAAAGTGAAATTATAAAATTTTTATGGTGGGTACAGTGTATGGAGTTTCATGAAATTAAATACTGTGATCTTATCTGAAATACTGGAGATATATATATATAAATAAATATTTCTACTCTGTGTATTTTGAAGATAAAATATAATTTTGCTGATGATACTGTGATTTTTTTTCTTGTTGTTTTTTACTATTTTCTGCCTTGATTACATGCTGAGAAGTTAAGGAGAATTTTAAATGCTCTTTAATATTTTTTTATTCTTAAGATGATTGAAAAGGTAAAAACCAATAAAATTATTTGTGTACCAATTAAGACAGATAGAGCACTTGTTATGAATGAGATTCAGAAGTCTGGAGGTCACTGACTTCTAGGTCTTTTTTCTGTTTCAGCCTTAAGTTCTTCCAAGCTACCCTTCACAGGGTGATAATGCAACATGAAGTATTGAGCCACTTTCACAGCAATAGGAAGAGGACTGTGAAATATCACTCCTAAATAAAGAGGTTGAATAAACACCTGCCAGGCATTAAGTGTTTTGGATCCTGCCTTAAAACACATCAGTGGGCAGATTGGCTCTGAAGTGTCTTCCAGTATTGTTCCTATGCTTTTCACTGATATTTGAGAATTAGTCTCAAGATGAAAAGGAGATCTGGAATGATCTATTTCATTGCATCTAAAAAAAAAAAAAAAAAAAAAAAAAAAAAAGATTTCCGGTTAGCAGCCATACCTGGCTCTTTAATAGTCAAGGAGGATGGGCTGAATCACTTCCTGATGCCCAAATATTGGAATTGCCTTCCGAAAGGTCCTGTCCCTCCTCTACACCATTAGGAACAAACTAGTAACTATATCATTAACAGAAATATCACACTTAAATCTACAACCTTTTAAGTGAAGAATTAAATTTCTTGTGTTTAGCAAAGTTTTAATTGCATGCAAATATAGATTATGTCTCCTTAGAGACTTAAAATCCAGTTTTATTTCATCTTAGACTTTTGGAAAGAGGTGGGCTAGAGAGCTCAGCTGCAGCCCAGGGATAAATCCCCTGTTTTCTTAGATATTGGTTATGTTTAAATAAAAATGGCATCCCTGACAAATGAAATATACTGTAAGTGCAGTTTGTGCTGCTTTAGCAATGAAAATGGTCAAGCTTTAAATATCAAGTCTTTAGTACATTTTTAATAATACTTCAAGTCTATGTGAGATTGCATGGGTCCTGGAAGAAGAGAAAAAGTCAGTAAATTGTATTTTTGGCTGAAAATATGAGATGATCCAACAGAACTGACTCACCCTGGCCGTTGACAATCCAGCAAGAGCAGCAATGCATTGTGATCCCCAGTGACCCATTGTCACCGGCTGCTTCTCGTTGGACCACGCTCACAGCTTAGAGGGAAGCCAGTCCCAAAGAAGGCAGAGTAGTCTCTTTCCAAACCATTAACAGCAGAACTCCCATCTCCATGATTTGGGAAAAATCACTTGTTACGAATTCGTGGACAATTTTCTGTGCTTCTCTTGACCCACAGAAAATACCTTAATGCTTTCAGCTGTCACACTGCACTACTTGCTAAGTCCCTGAACCCTACGACTTTGTCAGCTGTAGAGGCTTCTGTGATAATTCCCTTTCATATGTGAAAATATATAAGGTAAATGATAAAAAAGGACATTTGCAACAACCTAACAGAACAAAGATTCAGACTCGTTGCAGTGGCACTGAAGGATGGTGAGGGCCTGATTCTGCAGCCAATAATAGAATATGCAGATAAACTGCAATGCTGAGCATTATAAATTTAAATGAATTTATGCACCTGCAATAGTTTGCACCTTTTCTATTGAAGACAATTTCTCTGCACCATGGCTTGCATGATAAAAGCTGTAGTATTTGCCTGGAGTGTTCTGATTTTGGTAGTTGCTCCAGTGGATTACACTGCTCAATATTTTGTAGTCCCCTGTGACATACCTTTTTCTTGAGTTTAGCAGACTTCTCATCTAAGTCAACTCTATCCATTTATTTAGCTGTTATATTTTAAAATTGATTGCTAGATTTATTTATGAATTTCTCTTGTGGTTTAATCCCAAATATCAACCAAATGCCACTCAGCCACTCAATCACTCCCCCACCAGTGGGATCAGGGAGAGAAATGGAAGGGTAAAAGCTAGAAAATTTGGGGGTTGAGATAAACACAGTTTATTACTGAAGGAAAAAAATCCTGCTTTCTTATGGGCAGGCAGGTGTTCAACTGTCTCCAGGAGAGCAGGGCCCCATCATATGTGGTGGTTACTTGGGAATACAAATGCCATCACTCCAAAAGTCCAAGTGTTTTAAAAGGACATTGAGACAGTTTTTGACTATTGTAGTTGCCAATGTATTAAGAATATGCTCACATTAAAATAAACTTTTAACGCTATTTTCCAATGTTTTTGTTTTTACAAATTAGTATAGGATGTGTAGCCATAGAAAAGGTTTAAAAAATTGAGTAAGTGATTAGGAATCTGTACTTAAAAGCAAGAGGAAAGACCATTTCTGTTGCTATGTGTCTGAATATGTTAACTGCACTAGATTTTAAATTAATATAATATTTCCATGATGAAAATACTCTTTGTTAATAATAACAATAAATAAAAACTTCTGTAAAGTGAAACAGATCACTTTTCAGACAAAGTGATCTCTTATCTTATGAAGATTACTATTGGTTTTGTTTTATTGGTTTCAGTGTTTCGTTGTTTTTCTTTTTTCTTTTTAATTTAGCTTTCTGTAGGGATTTCTTTATCTGTGACAAATATATGCCTTGGAAACTACATATCAGCAGAGTAAGGAAATTTTGTAGCAAGATATTGCAGATTTAGGGATTTTTTTTCTTCGTTTAGAAGAGCAAAGTCAAGGACAACTCCATGTGTTCTGCAAAGTTCAGCAGTAATATTATTATTCACACAAGTTGTCTCAGCTGTGAAGCCAGTACATTTGTTCTGGATGTCTCTTTATTATTAATGGCCCTTTCACCTGACTTTCTACATTTGTTTGAGCCAACATAGCTCCTGCCTGCTGGCCAGTTCACTTAGATTGTTTTCATCCCCTGGTTGCCTTAAAGGTGAAGCTTTGTTCCAAATGTCTTCTGAAAGGTTACTCTTAACTACTGTAAGGATATAGGATTGAAACAGAAAATACTCTGGAAACAGCAAATGAAACAGCAAAGCCTCTCCTCCTATTGCCAAGGCATCACTCATGTTACCCAAAATGCTCTCCCCTTACACCACAGGATAAAATTCACCATGGACCCAGAGTGAATATAGCACGAAGATCCACCCAAGTTTGACACCACACAGTATCTGCCTTAAGCAGATGTTTAAATGTGGATTAAGGGGTGTGTTGTCTTTTTGATGACTGCAAATGGGTGATTTCCACCCAGAGAGACTAAGTATAGATTAAAATCAATTTATTAAAAGTTCTGACTGGGGAAAAAAATATTTAAAAAAAGATTAGTTAGGAAAATATTACTTCCATCTTGGAAAAATTACATTTAGGAAAATTATTTTCTTTTTCTTGTGTTTTATTTTTAGTGGAAATATTAAACTGGGGAATACCATTCCTAAACCACGACAAGAGTTCTGGTTTTCAATGGACCACTTCCAAGGGTTTCAAAATCTGAGAATTATTTGTAGTTTTATTTTTACTGAAATCTTAAAATACTTAATATTGCTGATGGAGAACTACTTATACTATCAAAGATGTTTATATAAAGCAGAAATAACACTGCCAAAGAATTAATTAGCACGAGCAGTGGAGGTCACTGAAATGTGAAGTGCAGGGCTCTTACTGCAGAATCAAGAGCTGAACAAAATGAGATATTGGTTTAGCTTCAGTAGATTATATTAAAAAGAACTCTGTATCAAATGGCTAGAGTTTCATGTGCTTGTCTTTCCTTACTTACAGAGTACCTTTAGGAAGTTGTTCCAGTCTTTCAAGAGGATTTGTAGGATGACTCAATACCCAAAAAATCATATATCACAATCTCAGTAAAATATTTTAAGCTCAATACAAAGTAACATTCATATAATTTTGGTACATAGGAATACATGCGTGCATGCTAGAGTAATGTGAAATAGAGAGCACCAAGGTGATAATATGCCACATTAGGACAATTCATTTAAAACATCTTAAAATAGAAACGTCTAAGGAATGAGAGATGGAGGTCAGAAAAAATTCATGAATTCTTCCACCTTATTTTCATAAATCAATGCCTTAGGCCCCACTGAGGCAGCTAAAAATACATTTCTCTTTCAGATGAAGGAGATTAGGAGGTGGGAGGGAGGGCTTGTTGCCTTGCAAACGTAGAGGATGTCAGAATTGTCATGAAATTTATGAACGTTTTGTGTACAGGAGTTACTGCACGAGGGATGCACTTTCTCTTTTAGTGACACAGATAATAATAGCCTTTTGTAATCTACTGTATAGAATTTGAAATTTCACCTTTTCAACCTATTATGTTTGCGGCACATTCCATAAATAACTAATGGGAGAGAAAGGGTGAGGTTGAACAGATTGAATGAGTTCTCTTCACAGCTGTGCAAAAATTGTGGATTTCAGGCAAGAAACTGATGATGAACTGGTACATGGCAAATGCATCACATTCCATTTCCAGGAACTATTGACTTTTCTTGGTATTCCGTTTAGAGAAGAAAGAATAACCAAGGTGAGAGCATTTCACTCTGTATGTCAAAGTACAAGTTGGAATGATTGCAATTACTTAGGAACTATCTGTTTCCCAGTGAGGAAAGCAAGTACCTGAGACTGCAGCCATTTCAAAGGTAGAAAATGTAAGCTGAAGTTAGGTAAATCCAGTTCAAACTTCTTCAACACTTGGCTATTAATCAGCTGCTTAAGTTAACTAAAATGTGAATATAGACTGTGCTGGAGAGGTGAGAGCATCTCCTGACATATTCATCATGGAGAAGCAGAGTCTGAACTCTAATGACTGGACCTTCACAGCACAAAAATTAAGAAGAAAAATAATCTTATGGGTGTCTGTTAATTGGAACAGCTCAGTGGGTAGCCAGTTAAATGGCTGTTTTGATGAGGAGAAAAAAACCCTACAAAAATAGCTTTCAAAATAACCAAATTGAAATAAAACTGCACAGAAACTAAAAATTGTAAAGACAAACATTGTATATGGTCCTTCTTTATGGAATCTGCCTCCTCTAACATATCCTTTGCCAGACAAAGGAGTCAGTATCTGTTGCATATCGAAGATAATGTACCTCTGATACAGAATATTCTGCAAATATAGGGGCAGAAAAGGTAAAGATGGTTGCACTCATTAGGCAGATTTTCATTTTTCTTCAGCAGATGAAAACTTTCCAAAGTTCTTGCTTCTGTGAGCAAAGGTTTCTTTTTCCCACTTGTTTGTTGCATATAACTCTTCACTTGCTGCCTGACCACTTCTGCATCAAAACACCACTTTCTGTGATGAGATAGAAATGCTTTCTGTGCACAGATAACTGCAATTACTTTCACACCCACCAAACTCGATCCCCCCGTGATCTGGTGAATTGCACTACCAGCCATTACAATGAAAGATTTCTATTTTCATATATTACTGAATATCCTGTTTATGTCTTCCACATAGCAGCTTGAGGAGGTATAATTTAAGGGCTGAATATTTCACCCCATCCTTTAACAGACACGCACAGTTGCCCACTGAGGTGATCACTAATGAAACAGCTCTGCTCAAACCTGCTCCACACTCTGTTACTAAATGAATTTTGTAAAGTTGTCTGGTGTTTTACTCTGATTTTTTCCTAATGCTTCTGTGGTGGAAAGCATTCTCTCTTCTGTGATGGAGCTCCAACTCATCTGTGAGTCCCAAGAAATGATTGTCACAATTTCTTTTTCTTACAGTGTTTCATTATTATTTTCTACAATTTTCCTATTAGATTTTCACTCCCTGTGATGAATCTCCTGTCACCAAAATATTTTCAGTACAGTTGTGTGCTTTGCCCTGGACATTTTTGAACAAAGCTTCTACAGCTTACCCTGTAGTCATGCACATGAACACAGGAGGACACAAGTCTCTGGTGGACTGGATTTTTCTGTTTGCATTGGGCTTACATGGCAAGGTTTTGGTAGGGGGTTGTTGTGTTGTTGCAGAGGTGGCTTCTGTGAGAAGAAAACAGAAAATTCCCCCATGTCAGAGAGCTCCTACTCCTGCCAGCTCCAGGACGGACTGCAGTGAGGCAGGCTGTCCCCTGCATCTGAACCCTGACCTGCTCCTTGGAGGGAAGAGGCAGATTTTGGCATCTCATTATGGAACGACCCAGTAACTGCAAATGCATTCAAGTGCTTTGGGCTGGGCACGAAGAATACTGCACAGTCTTTCTAATTTTCCTGTAGGACTCCAAACCCATATCCTGCCTGTTGAAAGGGTATAAATATATCTTTGAAGAAACTAAATACTATAGGGTTTTTGGCTTGTTTCACAGATTTTTGCATAGATCCAGCTCACTGAACTTGAGACATCTAAATTGTAAATATCAGAGGTAGTACTTTTTCACCTTTTATAGTCAATAAAAAGAAGTAGATTAATTGCTCCAAAAAGAGGATGGCTTTTTGGGATGAGGTAAAGTGCATTGTAAATTGTGCATATCTTACCAGAAAAAACAGGGATGGGCTTTAATCCATCTAATTTTGGATGGCTACAGTGCAGTGTCTTCATGTACACCCACTACATCTCATCAGTATAAAAAACCAGCAGGCTGTGACTCATCAGAGTTAAAAGTGGGATAAGTTATGGAAATGCAGGTGTCATTTTTGATGACATGGGTTACCCTGCCTTGTACCTACTGCTTTGAAAAATCTCTTCCAAACCTTATTTATCTATTTCAGGTTCCTTAGGTCATCTCAAATTATTCCAGATGTCAATGCTTACACAATTTAGTGCTGCTTAGTACCTCCTTTATAGTGAATTTAGTTGTTCTTCAAGTTTCACTGACAGAGAGTACTTTGCCTGATCAGAAGGCCCTGGAGCTATTTGAGATGACCCAGGGTATTCCAGACATGCATGGGTCTAGCAGATGCGACCCAGGATAAATGAAATATTCTTACTCTTTAGGAGAGGTAAACTGAGATCAGTGGAGATAGTCCTGGGCATTTGAGATGGCGCAAGAGCTCCTATATTTTGGCAGCTTAATTAAATCTTGAGTTTCCAATGACAATACAGAGATTGTAATTATTATTATGTGGGGCCTAAATGTAGAATTTGCCATTGTAAAAAGATGACCAGTTACTGGGAGAGAAATGTAAAATTAAATCTCTTCTATGACACCGAGACAAATCCCATCTTTTGCAGTTAGCCCAGTGATCTTTCTTCCTAGTAATATCCTACAAAATGACCTACATATCCTTACATCTCTTTAAAGATAAAAAGGAGATAGTATACCTCCATTTACATGAGGATTTTGCTACATACTATGGCAGAAATGTAAAAATAACTGTTTCTCTTTTTCTAATAAAGTTTTTTGGGGCTTTTTGCCACCAATAAAATAGTAAACAATCCTTCCTAGGCAATATCTTCACAGTAATAAGAAACATTTTTGTATATCCCAGCATGGCCAAAGGAAATTCATTGCATGGGAAGATTAATTTTGTTTTATGTCATAAGACAACTGTGATGCCATGTGAACCTCAAGATATTTTACTGGGAATTATGAATTCTTAAAAAAATATGCTATATTCACGGTAAAGAATTTTTTTCTAATATATAATTTAAACCTACTGCCTTTCAGTTTGAAACACCCCCTCATTCTCTCACTACAGGCCCTTGTAAATATTCTCTTTACATCTTTCTTTAAGGTTCCCTTCAGGTACTGGAAGGCCACAATTAGGTCACCTCAGAGCCTCAAGATGAACAATGCCAATTCTCCCAGCCTTCCCTCATGGGAGAAGTGCTCCATCTTTCCAAACAACTCAGTGACCTTCTCTGGACTCACTCCAGCAGGTCCATGTCCTTCCTGTGCTGGGACCCCGCAGTGCAGAGCTCTAGGGTGAAACTAGCTCAGGCCTGAAGGAATTGTTTGTGCTGGCATGGTGCTGTAATGGGTTTAAAACACTTCTGATTCTCAAAATTAACTCAGCCTGGTGTCTCTATACTGTGCTGCACGGCTGGAAAGATTCCCAATGATGAATATGCAAGGATTTGAGCATTTGATAAAAAATACAATGTAAAAAAGTAGTGTGTGAAGCTATTCAGATTTAAAATGCCTAAAAGCTAGAACAGAATGGACATCTGACAGTCCTCACCCACAGATGTGAGACAGAGAGTTGTCTTAGTTTATCCTGTCTTTTTTAAATGGGAATCTTTCTAAAATATTTTATTTATCAAATTGCCGTATGGGTGTATTTTAATAAAGCAGTATCTGAAAATTCATGTATCCTGATTGGTTGAGGTTATAATTAATTAGACAAAGTGCTGTGAATCATTTTATGTGCACCAAGATTTTCATCATCAGAGACTCACTTTACAAATTTAATGTCTCATTCTCAAATAAATGTCTCTTTTCTGATTTGCTGCTGCTGTCAGCATTCTTCATCTCTATGTCATTACCAGTCCTGGGAACTTGTTTATCTTCTGACCCTGCTTCTCATCCCAAATCCAAAGATTTTATCTGCCTCAGGCAGAAATAGACACATCTTAACAGCCATGAATCCCCATGGGAAGTGCAGATCAAAGGATGATAAATCCTATAAAATTTAATTTAGGTGATTATTGGTAGACAGTGAAGAGGAGTAAATGCACTCTTGTTTTTGACAAAGAGAATTTAAGAGCAGTTTATGTCTGCAATTATGCCTGGTGAGAATTTTTGCTTAGCTATCTCACTCTTTTCTCCTTGTTGCTCAGCACCTCCCCTTTATCAAAGGCTGTTTGTTCCCCATCTTCCCCTGTTAAGCTGTTGAAGTTTCCTTTACTATCTTTCAAACAAAATATCTGAAATTAACAAAAACTCTTACTCCAGCAGTTGTGCTAGCTTGTATCATTTTTATGCAGAATTTCTGAAGAATTCCCTTGTGGTAAACAAATGCCTCAGATCCAATGAAAAGCCACAGGGAGCAGCAACCTCGGCATCCTGCTTTTCAGATTTTGCACCTGAAGAGTGCAGAAGAACAAGACAAGAGAAACTTGGAGAGGGACAAGAGTACAAGCCCTGATAAACTTGAAGTATGATATTGGGAAGGGCATACATAAACATGGAGCAGACATTTTCACTTTAAGCATTTATGTTCAAAGATCTGGAGCCAATCAGACCAGAGTACAGCCATGGAGAGAACTGCTGTGAGTGTCTGGGTACATTCCATAACACTTACCAGTAATAACAGATGTCTCATCTTAGCATTGTAAAGTTCAGAGCAGCCCTAATAAAGAGCTCTGCAGTACATTTATGTTACTTTTCCTCTTTTTTTTTTTTTCCCTTTCTTTCAGGATCTTTGAAGACATTCCATAGGAATGGATATACTAAAGCGTAAGCTCAGCAATAAAAGGACAAACAGACTAACCCAGGTAGCTATAGTGTGGTTAGTTTGACACTGGTATGAGGCAAAAAAATAGAAAGGCTGACAAAAAAAGCAATTAGCTGATAATTATAGAACAGTAATATTGCCAGTAATAATCAGTATGGTTTCCTGGACGAAAAAAGTGGTGTGCAAAAAAAACTACAATCACTCTGAAAAAGACTGTCAGTGTATGGCATTGTCTATGGCCAGCTTTAACAGTAACACAATCTAAAATTGGCAATGAATTTGGTAGTTAGAGAGTGATGGGAACCAGAACTACTAATCTATTTCAGGTGATCATAGTGTCGTGGTAAAATATGGGACTACTGAATAATATTTTTCTGAGATTTCTTGCAGGAGAAAATACTTCCTTTGGTATGAATGATACTAGTACCTGAAGTGTTATTTTTTTCAGCACAAGAAGTTGCAGCTACCTTTGGTTTAAAGTCAGGTGCTCAAGGAAGTTCATACACAGTAACAAATAGAGTTATCAGGCTCCTAATGATCTATTCTCCCATTGATACTCCTGGGACGTTGCATAAAGCTCTCATTAATGCAAACGGAAAAGTGGAAAGTACATGCCGAAATCAACAACTCCCCCTATTGTTATAACGGGTGAATGGTCCCCTCAGGCAAAAAAACAACATTACTATTTTTTCCTTGACTACCTCCTCCTCCTCCTTATGAAACACTTCATGTTAAAAAGTGTGCTTTTTGGATTTGTTTGTTTTTTAAGTGGATGTCACAGGAGAAAGTCAGTGAGGAGGATTTATTAAAAACAACATTCTTGTTACGACCCAGTTCTGACCCAGTGTAGCCAAATCATCAATCACGGTGACAATGGGCCATATTTATCCCTGGTGCAGCTGCACTGTAATTGACAGAATTACATTTAGAAGAGATTTGCCTTATAGCTGTTTAGTGAGAAGTCTGGGGGGATGATTAGTCTAAGGTTTGACTTTCTCTGCAGCTTGGATTAATGCATACATTATGCAAAGGTATATGTGTATTCAGTTTGCTGCAGATGTTGTAGTCAAGAATTCATGGACGTTTGCACTTTGTCAGTCCAGGTTCCATTATAACAGAATGTAAAGATAACAGGGCCACAATCTAGTTATGCATTTCAAAGGCTGACAGAATAATTTGATTGTATTCTGCTTTTTTGCCATAATCTGCAGGTATATTTTGTGGCTGGTAATAAATGCTACACATGGGGCAGCTAAAATGTGCAGCACTAATGATGTCCTACAGCAAAGAAATATTGTTTCAAGATTTTTGTATTACTGCATATCCCAAAAATCACACATACAGAAAATGAGTACTTATTTACACAGTTACAGTGAAAGGACAAAAATATTTGTCAGGGTCAAAGTTGTCTGCACACTTTTTGTTTTCTTTTAAATTTAGATGCCATTTAGTCAATTGGACTAAGCAGAACCGTAAATTTCAGTCTAAGAAAGGAAATATTTCAAACCCTTTCATACCATTAACAAACTGGATCTGTTAAAGCTAGATGGTGCTACCCCATGTTAAATAAGCTGTGTGTTTCAATTTTTTATTTCCTAAACAAGTAATTGTCCTTACATAGTAGTCACATTCAGCTGCTTACAGTGTGAAATTGTTATTAATTTGAATAAAGGGAAGAACTAACACTGACTTCACCAGTCCTATGATTTTATCTTTATTACATTAATTAAATATAATGTGCCTTAGTAACAAGGCTCAAAATATTGATCAGTTAACAAAAAAGCAAAGATCGATGCTAAATGCAAGTGTTGTCTGAAACATGGAAAGTAAGAATAGAAAAAGCCTTGGTTCAATGCAGTGCCCTGTGATAGAAATTTCACAGCTGTGCTCGATCTGTATATAAATGTGATTAGTATCACATTCTGGAATTGAAAGTAGTTATGATTTTGTTATTTAGTAAATGGCTACATATGTGAGGAAATTATTTCCTAGTAGTAATGCAACAGTCTGGTAAAATAACTCTTGTCTTACTCACAAGTAGGTAGTTAGGTATCTCATATGCTTCTATAATTCTACCACATATTGATACAAATTAATTTGATCTACAATTTATCCTAAAAGACTGTTTAGGCACAAAACGTTCCTGGATCTTTTTTAGAGGAGATATTTAGAACAAGACTGGACTGACCAATATTTTTTTCAAATTTACTGGAAATCTTTCTGAGATACACAGTTAGTGTGATATGCAGTAATATGCTGGGTTTATACTGAAATTCCATGTGGAGTTGTGCTATCAATCAATGCATCCTAGGGATTTACACAGAAATCTGCTAATGGAATACAGTTAGCATAAAACTATGCCATCAGTAAGTGTCACTTGTACTATTGGGAGACATTAGCTATCACAGCAGTGGCTGGGAAAATATAGAGTACAGTACATGTAGTTCATAAACTGTTGTGAATTACATGGCAGCTCTTTCTGACTTTCTTTTGTCTACACAATCCTAAGGTTTTTAACAGCACTCTTCACTGTTACTCTAGCACAATAGACAGATCAATTAGGAGAAGAAATCAATGCAAACTCTCTTTTCAGTAAAATAAATGTTGAAGGTCTTGAAAACTTCTAACTACATATACAACTTAGACTTTGTGTCAGTGTTTCTCATTCAGTGGGTTACAATCCCAAGGTCATCCAAAAATGTCACCAGAGGGATAAAAGAGAGTGGAAATTTTATGACAACCTAAAGTGTTTCTCAGTTTCCTGTTATTTACAAATCCTTATCTTCTAATGCTCAGCAACTTTTGTAAATCTCTTAAAACACACATTGTGGCAATTACTTTTCTCACTGTTAGATTTGTAGCATATAAAAGGGGTTCATAATTTCTTCTAATATCTATTAAATATCACCTGTGAAAATGCTTATAAATCATACTTCCATTAAAATGAACTGAGTGTGTGTCACGTGATACTAGCTAGAATTTTACAGCTAATGCACATTACAATTCTTGTGAGGTCTATGTAAATTTTAACACATTAACTGACAGAAATTACTGCAACTGGCAGTAATTTAAACAGATAGTTTATAGTAAAAGTGCAGCAAGGCTTCAGAACATTAATTAGTACGTGCTAGCCATAGAAGTTGAAATTACCCTTTTTATCTAAGGAGAACTGTATCAAAGACTAATCTTTGTGGGATGCAGAAGTTGACAAAACTTGTCAAAACCTTACTATATTTTCTTTCAGAGCTACTTAAGCTAAAAACAGCTATATATCCATATATAAAATTAACAGCTGTGTTTACCCCAGAATTTAACACAGATGTAGCAGCTTTGTGTGTTACCAGCATTTGTATTTTCTTTGTTAGAAAGACTGAGCTGATATGAGCTTCACTAAGCTGAAGCAATGACAGCTAAGAAAATGAGCTCTGAGATGTCACCCACAGTTGTCCCTTTGAAAAGTTCTTCCTCCTTCATTCTTCTCCAGCTACCCCTTACCTGCTGTTTCACTGTTTTCTTTTCTTTACCCAACCAAAGGAGGTGCTTACCTTTAATGAGTTTGATAAGAAATCTTTCCTCACCTGGGTTGTTTGTTTACGAGTGATCATCTCTGTGATGGCCAATTAGAAAATCTCTACTTTAAAGATAATAGCAAAGAACAAAATCAAATTTGCCAGAAAGTAATGTAATTTCCTCCATCATACATATGCATACCTATGTATTTAGGGTGTATCCTGCCCCTGGAAGTGTTCAAGGCCAGGTTGGATGGGGCTTTGAGTAACCTGGTCTAATGGAAGCTGTGTCTGTACTTGCATGTAAGTTATGTGTGCCTGCATGTAAGTTATACTTCACCAGAAAAAAAAAAATTAAAAGAAGAATATATTAAAGACAAAACAATAGAATGGAGAACCACAGAGTATATACCTCATCTAGAAAGCAATCTTGTTGCAGAAAAGACCATAGNTCTCATTGACATGGTGGTGTTTGGTCAAAGGCTGGACTCGATGACCTAGGAGGTTTTTTCCAACCTCAATGAATCTATGATTCCATTATTATGACTCTATTTCTTTTGTGTGTGTACTTGCATGTAAGTTATGTGTGCCTGCATGTAAGTTATACTTCACCAGAAAAAAAAAAATTAAAAGAAGAAAANTCTGCCCAGGGCAGGGGGATTGCAACTACAAAAACTTCAAGGTCCCATCCAAACAAAATCATACAACAGGACAAGAGGAAATGGCCTCAAGCTGAGCCAGAGGAGGTTCTGGTTGGGCATTAGGAAGAATTTCATCACTGAGAGAGTAGTCAGGCACTAGAATGGGGTGCCCAGGGAGGTGCTGGAATCACCGTCCCTGTGAGTGTTTAAGAAATTACTGAATGTGGTGCTCAGTGCTATTGGTCTCATTGACATGGTGGTGTTTGGTCAAAGGCTGGACTCGATGACCTAGGAGGTTTTTTCCAACCTCAATGAATCTATGATTCCATTATTATGACTCTATTTCTTTTGTGTGTGTACTTGCATGTAAGTTATGTGTGCCTGTATGTAAGTTATACTTCACCAAAAAAAAAAAAAAATAAAAGAAGAAAATATTAAAGACAAAACAATAGAATGGAGAACCACAGAGTATATACCTCATCTAGAAAGCAATCTTGTTGCAGAAAAGACCATAGGCAGGCAAAGAAACTTGCAGTAACAAGAAACTATAATGTGAAGATTATTTGGGTCAAAATTTATTCAAACTAAAACCAGAACAGTTTTCTCTCGGTCATTGTATTCTTCTCTCCTGGTAAAGCAGCTTGTAATGTAATCTAGTCTGGGGAACTGACGTAGCTGAAAAACAGCCACCAAAGGACAGAATAAATATGCTTTTTTTTTAGAATTGATTAGTTCTAGGTCATGACTGAGAAATATATTTGTTGTCAGTTCTGTGGAAGTCATGGCACTGTGTAGTAGGAACTACCAAGGTTGTCTTCAGTGCAGCTCAAACTATGCCTGTGACTTTATATGGGAAGATGGGGAGGGTCCATATGAATGTTGAAGAAATAGGTGTGTCCAGATAAAGAGGAAAATAGAGCAGTGACACACTCTACTGAAAAAAAAAGGAGCAAATTGAGAAAGAAGTGAAAACTGCATTGTTGTCCTGGGCATTGAGCAGACTTTATAATGCTTCTGATGGAATATATTTTCCCTGCTTACAGATAACCAGAGTCTGTGTTCTGCTGTTACCCATCTCATTCTATTGCCATGAATGTACATGATGAGACAACAGAGGATCCTGGCAACGTACTGGAGAAAGTCTAAAAACAGCTAATAAGAGGAGCATAGCCTCTAGATTCCTCACGGGAAGAGGGAAATAGCCAGATTTTTTGCTGTCCTGTGGGATGCAATTATGTTGTCCAGAACTAAAGTGTGACATGCCTTGCCTGTCCTGTTTATTGAATGCAAACTTGATGTGTGGTTTCATTGCAAGTTCCCTGCCTAAGATGGATATCCTAAGGCCAAATTCAATAGACAGTCAACCTCTATACCTGTCCAGAGCCAGTATTTTCAAAAGAATGCATGTCAGTAAATTATGATGTCTGTTTCAGTTAAAATCAACATTTCTTTTCTAGTTCACTTAAAATCAAATACACTGTGGTCCAAGAGATATATTCCTTATTTCCCATGCAATTTATGGTTCTGGTATGTGATTTTGACACTCAGAAGAATTTGGCTTAAATTTTCAGTTTCTTCTGTGGTGTGGGATATTTACCTTCTTTGAATACTGAAAGAAACTTCAGGATTAATACCTGGCTATGTCTTCTCAGGGAATAAAAGCAGCAACACTGAGCTGCCAACTGAAATATCTGAAATAGAATCAGTATTGCAAGTATCAGAGCTATGGCTCTTTCAAGGAAGCACTCAGACAAATTTGGAGAAGACGCTTTCAAATCTTCATGTGACTTTCTCCTATGATGATTTTAAGGATGAGATTCCAGCAACAGAAAACCACAGTAATTTCCTTGGGTTTTGGAACCTCTTTGAGATGAAATTGCAGCTAAGACACCAGTGAAGTGCAGAAAAAAAAATAATTTTGACTTTTGAGGTGTTTCAGACCTGACAAATACAGTGTATGTACAAAGACAATGGGTTTATCACACTGCTCATCTTTGTCAGATTAACAAAGTCTCCTGGACACCATGTCCCAGATTAATTCTCTCTGTTTTTGTTGAGACCTCTAGGCTATCTGCATATATTTCTTTAGTGGAGAGATATAGGTTTCCCTAGACAACAATTCAAAGCACCTCATATCAGCATTGCCCTCTTACCAGAATTTAATATTGCAGTATACTACAATAAAGTAATAACATCAGGTAAACTAACTCAGACAGCTAAAGCAGTAATTTAGGCATTGTTTTTAGCTACCTCAGATCAGGTGAAACAATTCAGACTGATGGCATTGCAGAAATGGTCATAATAATATGAAAAACTGTAATAACAATGAAGCAATATTATTGAGTATTAGGGAAAACTGGCATATTTTATTATTCATAAAATATAATATGGGTCATTTTCTATCAAGTCACTAAGAAACTTAATGAAGCAATGAAAGACAAAATGATATCATACAGGATCAATCTGCTTTGTTATTGTGTTGGCTCTTCTGGACAGACCCTAATGAATAGTCTGTAGGATCCTGATAAATTGAGTGAATAAGCACAAACTGTTATATGTGAGTAGGCAGCTGGCAGATGAGAGAACCTGTATCTATTCCAGAGGAAGCAAGTACCAAAAAAATATAGGAAAACCCAAAAATCTTTATGAATTTGAATCTACATCATATTATAGCAGTATTGAAAAAGCATATTACATATTAATAAAAAATATATTGTGCTATTATTGAAAGGTGTGTGTGCTGTTGCTGGAATATTATCTCTTTGGGATCCCAGAGTGGGATAGCTGACTAAATTGGAGCATTGTCTTGGATATAAACAGTCCAGAAATATGAGTAGGGGTAAATGCCCTTTATGTGAGAGAGCAATGGGAATGCATGGATCTGTACATTGGGATGAATGATGAGGCAACCGAAAATTTAAGCATTAGACAGCAAACCAACACTGACAACATCTTAGTGAATGTCTGTTTCTGATCACTCAGCCTTCTCTAGAAAATAGGAAGAACCTCACATCAACAGAACCTTGTCCTCCAGATTTTAGCCTCTTCAAGAGCTGCTGCAGGGACAGCAGAGCAGGGCACATGGATCCAGGAGTTTTCTGAAGACCATTGATATTACTTTTTACACAAGGAACCAATGACCCAATGGCAGCAGATTCTCTGCTGGACCTGACACAAGAAAAGAATGGACAGGGATGTGAAGGTGTGAGCAGCCTTGGCTGTATGAGATGGAATTTAGGATCCCGAGGAAAGGGAGAAATGCAAAATACAGGATCACAACTCTTGGCTTTAGGAGGGCAAATGAAGGCTTGGTCAGGCACCTTCCTGAAAGGAATATTGGTAGCAAAGTGGAGACGAGGTAAAATATGGTCCTATACTGAATGGCACAGGAAACCCAGTCACATGACATAGAGAAGGCCAAGTTTGTCAATGACTGATTTCCTTCAGTCCTTACTGTTCAGATTTTCCTTTAGGAATCTGAGGCCCTTGAAGATCTGAAAGTAATTGTAACATTGGCGCATCTTTCATGTAAACAGACAGAGAGAGCTCAGGATGATCAATGTGTATAAAGACCTGATAGTATGAGGTAAAATAGATGGCTCATTTCAGAGATTTCAATGAACAGGATAGGATGCAATGGACACAAGTCCAAATAAAAGAAATCCTACTTAAAATAAGGGAAAAATATCTATTTTAAGGAGGGTCAGACACTGGAAGAACCTGCCCTGAGACATTGTTCAGTGTCCATCCTTAGAGATATTCAAAATCAATCTGGATGATGCCCTGAGCTGTGGCTGACCCTGCTTTGAACTGGAGGTTTGAACTAGATGATCTCCAGAGACATCTTCCAGCCTCAGCTGTTCTCTGACTCTTTGCAACTCTGTGGTACATGACACATTGCATTGTGTTAAATTGGAAGCGGTGATAGCAGAAGTTAATAAAGCTGTAGGACATACACAAACTCATGAAATCATGCCATTATTATTATAGCCATTAATTTTTCCTCCTTTATTTATTAGTGATAGAAGTCTGCATCATGCCATTGCCTGTCTCTTTCTATGTCTGCACTGAATGATAGGAGTAGAAGGCTTGAGGCAAGATTTTTAGAGAAAAGAGAAAAGCTAAGTCAATTGAAAGCAATTTCTGAAGGGAATAACATCAAAAACAAGGAGGAGAAATATTTGAAAAAGAGGAAAAGGATTGAAGGATATTGAAGATATTATTCTGGCACTTTTGAATGTCCTAAAAAAGACTTACACCAACAGTAAGTTAGTGGATAAAGCAAAAATTTTGAGAAGAGGCGCAAAGGAAAACCAATAGGACATCAAGAGCATTTGAACTGCTAGAAGGCATTTTCCTTGTGGAAAATATCTGAAAATCCTTAAGAGAGCTCATGAAGATTCATTTAAATAGCTGAGCAACTCATTTAAGCAGTCAGACAAAAGCCTCAGTTCAGCTTTACAAAATCAGGCTGCTGCTATGAGCTGGTGGCACAAAAGACAAAAGCGAAAATGTGTTGTGTCCTGACACTGCACTTTGTCAGAAGTTGCTCACAACTGGCTTAAACCATGCACTGAAGTAAGCTCCACAAAAAACCTCATGTGCACTACGTGCTAGAGGTTAAAGAACAGATAAAGCCTAGACATAGTCCTTAAAAATAATAAAACAAAGATTCTTTGGGAATATACTTTTGCTCTCTAACACCAAAGCAAGCCAGAAATCTAGAACTTCTGTTGATTCTGCAAACTGCAGAAGCCAAGTATAACAGGCACTGATTGCTCACAGAACATCTGTCAGCAACAGAGGAAGGAAAAATATTCCCGTTATTGATACCATATGCAATATATTACAATAATGTAAAAGCATTTTACATTCTGTTCAAGACTTGGCAGGCATATCAGAACAACTGGAGATTTCCATTGAGAAGTCAAACTCTCTACTTGCTATTTTGAAGATAATTTCCATGTTTCAGTGATACTTTGAAATCCTAGAATCTGATTAACCCCCCTTTCTGGACATATGTACTGGTTTAAAAACTCAAAAATGGTAGAAGCAGTGAGGATGCTGGTGAATTAAAGAATCAGTGGGTTCCTATTCTAGCAGCTGTGACTGGAGGAAGACATGTGAGAGAAAAGCTCGAGTCTAAGAGCTACACCTTGTGTAGGGTTAATCTGAGAACTTGCACAGCAGTGGTTCTAGGATGAAAACCTGGGAGTAAATGAGCACTTCTGGTTTTCCTTAAACATCTTCAAATAAGGAAGTTAAAAACACAGGCTTAAGAGGAGGAAAATAAAAGGTTTCAATGAAAAGTCGTCATACTAAGTGATAAAATCAGTTTCTGAAAATTTGTGTTTTAGGGAAGAGACCCTGTAACTAAAAAATGCACAACCAGCAAAACTAAACATACCAAATAGTTCATAGAATCCTTCCTTAGGGAAATTTACACCAGAATTCAAACTCAAAATGACCCTCTGGGATTTTTTGGGGTTTTTTTTTCTTTTTTTTTTTTTTTTTTTTTTTGGACAATTTAGTCTTCAAAATGAAATTACATGTATCATGACTTTCATAGTTGTTTATTATCACACAATACACATAATGGTAAAAATCACAGTCTGAGAATTGAAACTAGATGTTGGTCTCAGCGGCCTAAATATCCTTTATGCCTCCTGTTTACTGTCTCAAATAATACTGGATTGTAGATATCAATGTGTAATTTTGTCCTTGCCATTACACAAAATTATGAAATAGAGCACAGTACTGTAATTATATATATCAAGTAAAATATGTAATAGAATAATAATATAATTTAAAACATATAATTACATTATGGAATGTTCTTGTATTATTTTCATTCATTTTTTGAATTATTACTTGTTTTTCTTTCACATTAAACTGGATTTTTCCCACACATTTGGAGATAAGAGGTGAGTGAAGGATCTGATAAAAAGTCTAACCCCTGTAATTCCACCAAGAATTGATAGTACTTAAAGACAAAAATATCTGGTACAGGGTTTGGAAGCTTCAATTTTCTTTCTTCCTAAACCAAGCCATGACAGGCAATAAAACATACTTTATCTGGATGCTGGATCTAAGTAATGGACCACTAAAGAAACTTCTTATGCTTGGTCAGCATTAGACATGGACGACACTCAAGAAATATTTGATTCATAAAAATCCTCAAACAAACAGTAATTTTCCTGTATTAAAATCATTTCCTGTATTAAATGATTAAAAAGTTAGCATAAATGTACAATAGATGCTTCTTAAATCTTTTGTTCTTATAGAAGCGAAAAATCTATGAATGAGTTTTACGAGTTAGAAGTAAGAAATAAGTTTTCTTTTGTTCTAAAATAAGATTCAAACTACCAAAATACTATCCTGATGAGAAAAATGGAAGTGGAAGGGGCTGCAGGGATGAGTACTATAAGAAGACCATAATATAGACATGGAGAGAACTGCTGTGGGTGTCTGGGTACATTGAATAACCCTTACCCCTAACAACATCTTAGCTTTGTAGAGTTCAGAACTGTTCTAAGGAAGAGGTCTGAAGTGCAATTAAGTTACCTTTTTTTTTTTGTTTTTTTTCCCTAACCAGAACTGTAGTGTGTCATTTTGGGATTGATCCAAATTTGGTTTAGTTCCTTTGGCAAAAGTATACTGTGTTTGTGTTGGGAATCTGTCTTGCCTTGAACTTTGCTGGATATTATCAGCTTTGCTAGATACTAACAATCTCTTTATTCTGTATTGCAGGAGTTTGCAGTTAGCAGGGGCCAAATTGTTATTTTTGCTTTATTCTGGGGATTTAATAGAAAAGTATTCACTGGAGAACAACATGGAACATCTTGGGGCACAGATCAGCTGTCTCCTAAGGTTCTGCAGATATCTAAGGCCAAAAGAGCAAAAAAAAAACAACAAAACAAAACAAAAAAAAAAAACTTGAAAGAAAATACTATAAAAGAAAGTGTCAAACTGCAGGACCAAGGGAAGAAGAAATGTAAGGCTGATATGCACCTGACCTGACTTCAGCTATCTACAAAGGAAACATGTATATCTTAGCTGGTCTCCACAGGTTTACTTTAAAGTCGATGGAGGTTTAGCAAAGGTCCACATGTAGGCACTTGGTTTAGGATTAAATTAATTCCCCCACTGATTATATTGCCTAGAGATATGCTAAATACAAAGGGAATCCCAGATAGCTAGCCTACATTTCTACTTTGTCAGAAACTATAGGTAAAGGAAGGAATTCTATTTTAACTTTACAGAGAGAGAAAGATCATCTGAAGAAATGTTCTGGATGCCTTAGAGAATTCTAACCAAAGAAAGGTTTACTGTGCTTAGGAGGCTGAAAAATCAGTCTTTGCAGTTATGGTTCATAGTTTATTAAAGCTGCATAGTTTGGGGATTGCTGAAGAAGCCAGTGAAAGTTTTCAGCAATGCTTAAAGGATCTGTAGTACCTTATGTCCTTGAAGAAAGCTGTAAGTGTAAAACATTGCATGGGCAAAGTTCTGCAAAAGGATCTGGGATCTGAGTAGGCTGTGACAGGAAAACAGAGAAATTGTCTGTGAAATGGACCAGATGTGTCCAGTGAAAGTCTGTGATGCAGCACATAAAATCAAAAGAAATGCAGCGGAACACTTCTCATTGGGAAACATGTAGAGCAGCCCAGTGAGCTCCCAGGGAGAGTTATCAGAAGGAAGAGTATTTCAGAGACATATTAAAATTGAGAGTTTCCATTAGAAACATAATGCTGACTACTCCTCTATACACTCACTGCTACTCACGAAAGTTTCAGCTGAGGTACCACACGTAGCTCATCTGAACAAACAAAAAGTCCCTGTTCATCATCCAAAGTGAAACCCAGCTAGTCCTACACCAGCCTTTTGCTGTATAAGCAGCCATCCATTTGTTTCCTGATGAAATTTTATGTTCCAAGAAGAAACAAACCTCCTGTCTCGGGTAATTCACTGTATTGAGTGCAATCCCTGAAAAAAATAGAGCTGACATGGATTCCTATTTTCTGTTCAACTGCTAAGGAGCAATGGGATGACTAGAGGAAATCTGCATCCTTTAGTAGAGAGACAATACAATTAAGGAATCACATTTGACTTTGCAGGTAGGAAATGTATGTTAATTCAGGCATATGAGAAGTCTTACCTTTTACTAGAACCTATAGTTCGAGGTAAAAAAAGTGCAGTCTTCTATCTACATATTTCTTACAGTTTAGGTTTGCCAGACTGTACTGGTTCCTGTATAAAAAAGCCAGGTATTAAAAGGAAAGTGACTTGGTCTCACTAATTTTTTTCCTCCAGTCAACAATTAACAAAAAAGTTTCTACTTGCCTCAAAGTGATCAGTGTTCAGAAGACCGCTATGATGACTCTTTAAAAGGCAGCTGGGCTGTGGGTCTTTTGAATGGGCTGTGCTCACTGAAAGGTGTCCAATCAATTTTATTATTCTTGCTAATTTAGTTGCTGCCTGCCTCCAAGAACATTTCAGGTGGTAAAGTCGGTTATTTCATTTAGCAAACAGGAAAGGAATATAAATTAACTGAGAAAGTATCACCTTTCATACACTGACAACAGAAACCTGACTGCAATAAAGTGTATATTGAAAGACATTTTCAGTGATAAGGAAAATAAATTTTCTATACTTGCAGATGACAGCCTACTTCAAAACTTCAAGCCTTACAATTTTACAGATAATATTTCATGAAAATATAATATTGCTTATTAACCAAAATAATCTAATATTTTTGATTAAAATAAGAGAAATTAAATACATGCTAATTTTAGGGGTTTTATTAGACTCACATTTATTTTTGATCCTCTTTTTCTGCATGTATTCTTTATAAATTTGTAAATGATCTTGTGTTGTTAAGTAAGCAGTGAAGGAAGATTCCAAAGTCATAGCTATGAATATGAGTGCTGGAAATACTGTCATCTATACTTTACTATCACTAGAAAAGAAAAGAGCAATAAAATAGTGTGAAATGTATCATTACTCACACCAAGAAGCATCAGAGGTTAAGAAATTCTTGATTCTCACAAAATTTTAAAAATAAAGAAATTGTAAAAAAATGTAGCATGGGAATCTGCTTGAAAGAGGGTAGGATTTATTCATTAGAAGATTCTGTATAAGGAAAACAAGTGATTTAAATGGCTATTTTTGTGGGAGGTTTTTCATTTGGTTTTCTTAGCAGTAAGTAGTTGCAATAGTCATAATAATTTCCATTTTATAAAGCCTCAGACTCTTCATATTCTTGGTGATAATGAAATCTCATTGGTTGACAATATAATTTCTAAATGTGTTATCTCCTTTATTCATCAAAGCAGGAGATAAAAGCAAATGTGTGACTTGAGAGCCCAGTCTCCCAATACCCCCATCCCTACAAACAACACCCTGGAATGCCCTGAAAAAAACCCACAAACATCCCTTGACCTGAATAAAACACATCACTTCTTAAAAAAATCTGCCTTCTACCATCCTTCCTTCATTTTCAGGTTGTCTTGCAGAGAGACAGCGAAACGGACCAGCTAAAAGGATTCTCACCTTGGTTTCTGACAGGTTTCAGAACAAAAGTGATTAACAGGCTTGATCTGCACAACAGATGCTCAGAGCCATCACAGAGCAGCACACCAAGCAACACAGGGAAACTGCTTTCATGAGAGATTATACGATAACACCACTTCCCATGGAGCTGTTTCATCTGGACTGATCACTCTCCTTTGCAACGGAGGCTGCTGCCTTTGTGCAACTAAAACTGCTCTGTGAAATGTCCTTATCCCTCCACCACACCCATCTCCAGGGTCCATCTCTCAGGAATCATTCCCTCAGGAGATGAAGGTGGTGTTTTTCTTCATGTTTCCCACGCTGAAGAATGCAGGTAAACTGATGTCTAAAAGTCCTGGAAATCTCCAGTTTTCTTATGGACATCCACATGCCATAATAGAGAAAGGGAGAATTTTCTGAGCTACAGCTTCAACTTCCCCTGATTCACAGAGTCAAACTCATACAACTTAATAAATGAAGGCAAGTACTAAGCCATAAGTTAATTTCTGAAGATTAGAAATTAAATTACTTATCATTATGGGGCTCTATGAATCCTTTTTCTTGTTCCTTTCCACTATTTAAATATTTAAAATAAGCATTTTAAGCTTAAAAGTATTTTAAACTGTCTTCATTCAGGTTAGATTTGATTCTTTGCAGATGATTTGGCACATTTCTGAATAACAGGAAGGTTAAATTTCACTGTTGTTGATAGGGACTAATCAAAAAAGGTTGACTCCACTAAGCAGTGAGTCCCACCCTTGCTGATAGAGATTTCTTGCTCTAACATCAGTTGTAGAATTGACGTATTTGGATAAATTTTCTTCCAGAAAATATAATCTCAGTGTAAGTATAACATGAAACATGAAGGACAAAGAAAGGACACACTTTTTTACCTCTGTATCAAGGCTAAGTGATGAAGAGATTTCCTTCCACTTAGAAGTATTGTCATGTCAAGCTTAATAAGTTCCATCTTCAACTGTTGTATTATTGAAGTAATTGGAAATAAGTAGTCACAAGAAGATTTTAAACTGTCTATTTGCTTTGCCTATTTGCTTTCTGTGTGACAGGACAAAAAAAAAGAGAAGTCTTTAGATTTAGGTGTTTGGGGTTTTTTAAATTCAAAATAAATTGAGCTATGAAGCTTAAAAAACATTATTTTTTTTAATTACCATAGTTCTAATATTTTCCTATCTGTACTTGAGGCCTCATTTTTCATTTTCAATGAATATGATTTTCAATTTTCATTTCATGAATATGATGCATAACCTCCAGTTTTTTATCCAACAGCTCTTTTTTTCCATCCTTCTCCCTTTTTTTTCTTTGTATACATCCAACTTCTGCAGAGAAAGCATTTCAGAGGAGTAACGATGCAGAGTTTCATACTTCTTTTTGCTATGTTGGATTTTTTCTGATATTTAAGGCATTTTTAAAACCTTCATAACTGATCAAGAGCAAGGAACTGGGACAGGAAAGTGATAATTAGTATTAAAAAACATAGCTTAAAAAACTCAGCTGGAAACTAAAAAATGTTTAAACAGAATGTGGATGTAGTACTTAAAAATTAATCGTTAATTCAAAATAAAACAGCAATAGCATCATTTTCTTACTCAAATAATTTGAGTGGTGGGCCTTTGGTGAGTTTTTATTTGTTTGTTTATTTTGTTTGTGTTTTTGTGTGGTTGATTGGTTTGGTTTGGGTTTGTTTGCTTGTTTGTTTGTTTAGTCTTTTGCTAAAAAAAAAATAGGACATCTTATTTGTTTTAAAATGCTTAAAAGTTTTAACCCAGCACAATTTTCACCCAGATTTAGAAAATGGTCAACGAATTACTGAGGACATACAAATTAAAAAAGAGTAGTCCAGCTGCTGGTTCTCCTCAGTGAATCAAAAGCAATCCCAAATGACACACAGTGGGTTTGAGTGCACCCCTAGCAAAGCTGAGTGGTGCAGTTGATTTGCTTGAGGGAAAGGATCTCATCCACAGGGACCTTGCTGGGTTTGAGGAATGTGCCCACTTGAATCCTGTGAAGTTCAAGAATGTCAAGGACAAGGTCTGTTGCAATTGGATCAGGGCAATCCCCTCTATCAGTCAAGCAGGAGGACTTGGGGCACTGGTGGATGAAAAATTCAACATGAATTAAACAGACTTGTGTTTATACCAGATGTTGCTCTGTGTGTATACACTTATGAATTCCCATTTACAGTCTTTCACATCTGTTTTTAGATGTCTCAAACAGCTACTACAAAGCCAGCAAAGGGTTGAAATTTTGTTATAAATACCACCAGTATCTGTGGTGTTATTTGGAATTAGTTTTTGGAGATTTTCCCACAGCAGAACTGGAAATCAATGGTCAGCTTTCAGTATTTGAGTTTAAATCATTTATCCTTTTTAAAAAAAAATATTTCCAGGACTTGGTAATTCCTCCAGACAACACAAGCAAAGGATCATGTAGGCTTGGTAAGATTCGCAGGGGGACTAAGGGAGGAGTAACACAATGTCTCCTTCATGTACAACAAATTACAGATCACAATTGGTGTACAAGTTTAATATAAAACATTTGTATCTCCTCTCTTTCTATTCTTAAGTGCTTTTGCCTCTTTCTTGTCTTTCACCTGCACTGTCAGCTCTTGCTGTAGATGTTTGAATTGCAGCAGCAAACTGGTCTTTGCTTTTAAGGAGTATTAAAAAGAGGCTAAGCATGAAAAGTTTACTATTTTGAAAATATGCCTGTGGTAAGTACTTGTAAGATGCTTGTGATAGGAGTGAAAATGCAGTAAAGACATGCCCTGAGCCATGTGTCAAAAGGACAAGTTTATCTAGGCCTGCCAGGATTTTTTTAAAAGAGAAAATAGTAATGAAAACATGCTTTTTCATCACATCTGCTTGATAAAAAAGCCTGACGGGGAAGAAAAAAGATGAGGAGAGTTGAAAGTGAATGTTGCTGCCTACTTCCAAAGAAAAATAATGTAGTTTAAATATAGGATAATTATAGAATTTAAAACCATTATGTATGATTCCAAAAGGCAAATGGATTAAATAAGCATTGAATGAACCCTGTCACTGATGAGACACAGCCTCACAGTCCCCCAGAAAAGTGAACAGATCAGGTCTGGTCACCAGGGTTGGACCAGTCCAGGGATCACCAGACAAATCTGTGCTCATGAGGGAGGAACCCAGGTCAGCAGCACAAGCTGGACGAGCGAGGCACCTGGGGAGATGCACAGCTGACCTGAGCTGGCACTGTGAATACCTGAGCCTGAGAGGAAAGTCAGGCTGGCTGGCCTGTGGAAATGCCAACAAACCAGCATTGCTGAGAATTCCTGTATCTGGCATGGACAAAATAGAAACAGAGCTCAAAAACTGCAGTAATCAGAAGCATGTTTCAAAAAGAGTTCCACAACAGTGATTCCAGCCTGTTCCTAATGACTCCTAGGTCTGGTGATCTTTGACCGCTGTATATCCAAACACCACAAAAATCTTAACGTATTTCAGTTCGTAATGTCTTTGTGACATTTTGGGATTGTTGTAAATAAAAAGAAGAGCAGTTATGGATTATTAGCCTTTCTAGATTGTAGCAGGAACTGAAGGTTCTGCTGAAAAACATGATGGCTGTGTCTGCACTGATAAATAAAAGGGGCCAGCCACTATTGTCTTGCTAAGACGACAGTGCCACTACTGTCAAATGACAAATAATGCTACAATTTGTCTTATCAAGTGGCATGACTTTGAGTTGTGTTTGTATGAGTAAATTACTCTAACACAGCCAGCAGAGACTCCTCAAACAGACTGCACACAGGGAATTATTCCTGAGTCACTTTGTCCTAAGAACTGTGGCAAAACTGTCCAGGTTTGGTTGAAATAGTCCAAAATTATGCTCAGTTCAAAACTGAGCTAACAGTTACACTGTAAGATATAATGTCTAGCGCTGCTTGATCTCAAATACTGGCCCTTATTTTTGCTGATATAAACATGTAAGAAATGTGCACATGGCCTAACGAATAATTGAAAAATTATACTAAAGGTTTAAACATAGTGGGATGTGCTTGCATGACAGATACTGAGATTATTAATTCACAATAGGGCCATGGAAAACCTAGCACAACTGAAAATTTTCTCTAAATCACTGAATCCCTCCCAGGAGTACAAAACAAAGAGACACAATTACTAATCCAGGCCAGACCCTCCATATTTTAATGCAGATGTCCTCTTAAGCCTTACTGAAAATGAATTTTTCTACTCCTATTTTTCAGAAAAGAGAATGAAGTGCAGATCATTAAAGAAGTAAAAAATGCCTTATTCATATTGTTTCAATCTAAATGAAATGAGAAATAATCACTTAAATACCCTGGGGGTCAGGATCTAGGTCTTTTACCTGCTGTCACATAAAAAGTCTCTCAGAATACACTTGAGTTGGATTTCTTTAGCTCTTAATGAACTGTCTTGATTAGAATAAAGGATCACCTTTCAGAAAGTAAGGAATGTCAAGCAAAATTATTTTGGTATATTTATTGAGCATATGAACACCTAGGTGCTCTTTACATTTTCATTGTTTATATGATTTTTGTGAGCACAATGTTAGTAGTTTTCAAGGTACTAAGTAAATACTTAAAGTTACAATAAATGGGCATCTCAAAAGCCAATTACCTTTTAAATATTTGCTCGAATCCATCTCAGCAAGATTAATTTATTACATACTCTGGAAAATGTCTAGCTGTTCAGTTAATGTTTCACACTTCTAAGTTTGAAAGTACTGGCCCAAGGACCCAGCCCTGTATTTTCCACGAGCAAAACTGGCCCTTATTCACAGGCCCAACTACTTAATATCACATCTAAGCACATTTTATTCGGTGCCTGAGTTTATGGGAAATGCTTATCCAGAAGCTATGGAAGCCATTACTGATCTTCTTCCATTTGCTGTTAAAAACACAGTTTGTTTGAACTCTTGTAGTCTTTCTGGTTTAGGATTTTTTGTTTCATTCTGGTTTTAATTATCTTCATATTTTTAGCACAGCTTTGTTCCACCCATGCAGCCAGATGGGGCTCCCCAATTAAATTGTATTGATATTCTTCCACTCCTGCAAACCAGTCTATTTACCTTGGCAGAGTAAAATAGAGGCTTTTAAAATTTACTTTACATATGTGTATATATATTGTATATATACATTTATGTAAAATATATATATTTTATGTATACACATACACATATATAAAATATATACATACTGCAGCACATTTATATGTAATGCATATACATATACAACTATACAATTATTCCAAGCATATACATGTATATATTTCTTTTCCTGTGTAAAAGGAATTACAGTTATAAGGATTAGCATCCTTGCAAACTTCCAGTATCACATTTATACATTTGTCCTTTGATATTTATGCCATGACGCTACTGAGTATCTAAAAAAGGTAAAATGTTTTTTGAAAGGCCTTTGTTTCAATTTTGAAAAGAGAAAAATCCTGGAGCTAGACCATTAGAGGTACTTAGGCGCTCACTAAATGCACTGAAGAATGTTTTAACCTTTGCCCTAATGCCAAGAATTGTATCTTATTGTAGCCTGGAATATTTCTAAGGTTTCTTGAGGTTGTTAGCTGGCAGACATGCACCTATATCTGGTCAGTGACATGCTATAGCAAAACACAGAGATGAAGCCTGCCAGCAGGTCCCACTCCTACCAGGTTAGAAAACATCTAGTCACATATGCAATTGGGTGTTTCTGGCATTTCCAGTATCACTTGATTTTTCAAGTCCAGTTGGACAAAAATCACTGGGACAGCTTAGTGTTAGGTTGTCTGTTCTTCCCCTCTCACACAGGTCAGATGGCTGTGCTTCGTGGTTTGCTCTGTCAGAGTGTGTAATATAAACCTAAATTAATGTTTAAATATCTGTTACCCCTCATCTGTACTGGAGAGTCACAAAGTGCCTGAGGGGAGTGGCATTGCCCTGGCTTCCCTCTATATCCCATGGTCAAGGGCAGTGGCTTCTGGGCAGTGACACAGGATATTTGTGTCCTGGATCAGTTAAATGGGGTCTGGCCAGATCTGACTGTGACTGTACTAAATCTGTGAGAGCAATGTGGATTTCTGTGTACTTGAGGAGAAAGAACTGCAACTCATAAGTCAGTGCCTGAGGCCAGAAGTCACTTCTTGTGACTTCATTCCTTCCACTAAAATTCTAACTCACACACAGGCACTTTTTTCCTTTTCATTTTGTGAGAAACAAGGGTAGAAGTGCTATTTTATAGCATATTATCAATGTTAGTATTTTGGCTGTAATTGGACAAATCTACAAATTCTCTTGGGTATTTTAAAATAATTACCAAAGCTAGGGCCTGGAGATTTGCAGAGCTCAGTAAGCAGTAGTGGATTCACTTTTAAGGTCTCTTGTGACTTCATGTCTTTAAAAAGCATATTACAGATGCTAAGTTTTTATTAATGATTCCAGGCTTGGAACATTTGAAATAAGTGTAGGATAACAAAATGTTTCATAGGAAATATTCTGTGACCTACTTTCTAAGTCCTCTCTGGTTATGAGCTAGTGAAAGTAGGAAATGAAAAAATAACAGAAAAAGACACAGTGATTTAAATTACCCAGCTAAACAAAACTAAATATTGTTCTTTTTGTTCTACCCACAAGAATGTTGCATATAGTGTTTGAAATAGTGTCTGATCATTTATCACTCTGTGGAAGGCTGAGTTACACTTAAGGAGTGTCTTTTGTGGCTGTTTCTTAGAAGAGGACTCATGGCATGTGCAAACTTTTCTTCCATGGCTTGGGAACTTTAATTCAGTTTATGCCATTTGCCTGTATCCTCACCTGTGAGTTCTTCTGCATGTTCATGGTGAGTCAGTGTATGAAAAATCCATTAGAGCAAACTTTTAGAAGGCTGAGACCTTCTTTGCTTCCTAAGATAGCCAGCATAAATACTTTCATAATTTATGTTTTACTTATAGAAAGATTATTATCAGCAGAATATATTTATGAAATAGCAATAGTAAATAGCAATGAAAGCAGATTTTGGTTCACAAAAGGTTCACTGTAAGAGCAAATACTCGGCTAGATGAAAGGAGACAAAATTGGGTCTCATCAAATCAGTGGCACTCTACCACAGTGTATTTGAAAGCACAGATATAAATATATGTGTTTGAACTCTACAGGTGTAAATAAATTTATTTGAATTTAGAAAAATATTGTTATGGCACAATATTAATAGGAGGAATCAGTGTATGAAAGACAGGAGTATAAGTCCATGATTTCTTTGACTGGGATATCTGATCAAAGACATTTATACATATAAATGGCACATATATTTTTTAATAGAAATAATTAGCTCAAAATTCCTGATTAATTTTCAGTATTTCTGAGTGGTTCATGCACTTTTGGAAGAGTTTTTGGCTGAAGGTCTATTTGAGCTCATGAATGAAAGAAGGGCCACAATGGTAAGGCAGGATCACCAGGGAGCAGTCCCTTGTTCCCAAGTCCAGAAAATATATATTTCTAGTGATTTTTGCCATGCAAGGTCTCTGGGGAACTTTTAGAACACTCAGATACAACTTTTTTCTGGATCTTTTTTACTACATGGGAATATTATATAGATTGCCCCCATCACGACCTCCTGGTACAGCTCTTACAAAATAGTTTGGAACAGAAATGTTGCTCAGACATATTGTGTCAGGTTCACTCAAAACTGTGTTTTAAGAAGATGTCTTCATTCTTCTTCTTCCTCTTTTGATGTTTGTATAAGGAAAATAATGAGATGAAAACTGGAAAATGCCATGACTGAGTTTTCTTTTACCTCTCCACTGCTGTGCAGACAAACCAATATAATTCTTCCTTTCTTAAACTCTGAATGGTTTGATTAGAAATCCATTTCAACAGTTTTTAATTTTTATTTAGAGTTGTGAAATTATATTGGTGACATTAAAGAAGTTGAAGGGATCAAGAAGCCAATCAGGGCCCTGAGCCAGGGAACAAATCCTGGATTATATTTCTGTGTCTTTGCCTTCCTAAGGGACCTCAGAGGTGGTCCTGCATCTAGCTAGTCTCACTGAACAGCAAATACATGCACCTCAGGAAAATAATCAAATTAAGTGGCAAATTAGGAGCCTAAATGTGATTAGTATAATAATATGACATCCTTTAATGAAAGCTGAAGAGGATGAAAGAATTGTTGTAAGATGTACTTGTGGGCTGGAAAAAACATTTTTCAGAAGCTCAATTTCTAAATAAACATCTGCTTCTCAATTAATGACTTAATTCAGATTGTTGAGTTCCTAATATACAAAAGTGGGGATATCTTGTGTTTGCACTATGAAAACCTTCTCTGGGTTTAAGTGATAGCAGAAGTCTGATGGTAATCTGATGCCAGGGGAAGTTTGCTAGGCAAAAATATAGAAACCTGTAAGTGATTAACCACTGAAGCCATGTCCTGAGAGAGTAACTGATTTATCCACGGTATTCATAAAGAGCACAAGATGTTTTCCAGGTAGATGAATCTTAACAGAGACAAGTTAATGGTTCCAAGGGTAACTAGAAGAAATGTAATTACTTTTTATATGCAGGAGATAATGCAAAGTGATCTAATTAGCTTATTTATTCCTATTTCACCTTCTCCTAATTCTGCAGCAAGGGATGTAGGTGATGTAAAGGAGACTTGAGCCAAAATGAAAGTTTGGAAATGTTAGACTACATTGTAGATTGTTTTTCTTGAAGAGGAAGAAAATTCTTAAATAAACTTCCAAGAATGATCAAAGAACATAGACGTGAAAATTTTGAAAGACAATATATATCTGTCATTGGATCGACGATTACTCTTAATGAATACAACATATTCGACATTTTTCTTTCAATTCATTATGATTAATATAATCACTGAGGCATTTGTTATTTAAAAAAATTATTCTTTTCCAAAATTATTCATTGAGGCATTATTGTCAGTTTAGATCTGACCAAAAAAATCCACTTCTCCCATGGCCCCGTTAATAATAAGACAAAAGTAAATTTTTTTTCTTTCCTTAGAAGTTTATAACAACATACATGTATAATTATATAAGGAAAACAACCAAGAGCAACCTTTGACTCAGCTGTGATGTGCATGCACCTTTGCTTTTGCTTGTTTTAGAGTAGTCACAGGAAATCAATAGGAATTTAGGGTTCCAAATAGAAGCTAAAAGCCCAGATAATTTCTTGAATCTTGGCCAAAAAGATTAAATGGCTTGTCAAAGATTGGCAGGAGATTCAAGGTCTAGATCCAGGTTTTCTGATACCTTTCACTTTACTGCACATATAAGGCCATCAGCTTCCAGATGTTTTTTACTGTGATACTTGTCACACCTAACAAAACAAAGCTGTGTTTCAGTCCTTTACTGCACTTCATGCAGAGGTGAGCTGTGTGCATTTTGGGGTAGGATTTGCTCTGGCACTAGTAGCTGCCTCACTTATTTATGGTTCCTGTCAAAACAACTTACTCCTATTAATTGTTAGGAAAAATCTTGGGAAAAGGCTAACAAAGCCTCAACTGCAAACCTCTCAGAAGTGTATGAAAATAATTTAAATAAATTAAAAGCTCTCTGATAGGGTGAACTTAGGAAAAGGTTACAGAGGCAGAGACAAATCAGTCCCCAGAGACATTTTTTCAGACAATTTCATGGCAGTGAACATCAGTGAGATGCCTGCCAAGGCGAATCAGCTGCAACATTTGAGCAATGTCACATACAAAAAAAAAGGTGACTTTCACTAAGGCCACATCACAGCTGGATGCCAAAATACTGAATTTGGTAGGATTGTCCATGTGATAGCACCTAATTCTGTTGCAATTTATTCACTTCAATTTCTATTGCATTTTTTCCACAAAATTCCCAATTCAGATGGGTCTTTACATACCTATGTCATGACAGTCCTTGACCAAAAAGCTTAAAATCCAGGTAGGGAAAAGAATCAAGGTTGAAGGAACAGATAGTCAAGTTTTTGGTTCTGTCTCTGCTTCCTCTCCTGCCTCTTGTAATGTCTCCAGTTCCACATCCCTGAGTTCACCTCTCCAAAGCTTCACCAGCTCTCTCAGAAAGCCCATGGCCCAGCTGGTATCTGAAATGTACTTCACTATTTTTTTCTTTTTTCATTGTTTTCCTAGAGCACTTGTGACCCAAAGAACACTAAATTTAGGGAATTTTAGCCCCATGCAGTTAAAAGGATGTATGTGACATTAAAGGAAGTGAAACCAGACTTATCTGGACACTTAACCCCCAAGACTCTGGGTATTCAAAGTGCCCCTCTACACAAACAGCCACTGGGTTTTGAGTGGAAAGGAAAAAAGGGAAAAGCTGGTCCATTTTTGACTGCTCACAGTAGTTCACAGGTCTATAGATTTTTTGCCAAAAGATTTGAAGGCATATTTTTTAGCCAAGGCAGTATCTGTGAAAGATTTGTTTTGATTGTTGTCTTTTAGTTATTTATCCACTTCAGAGTCATACTCTCAAGTAACAAAATTTTAGTTTTAAGCTCTGATTAGACTACTGAAACTTGTAATAAAGGGTGATAATGTATAAATAATGCATATCATCCTACCTGGTATGAGATCACAGATAAATACTGTTTTGTCCTGAAATACAAGAAAGTTTTGGTCTTCAGACACTTATTCACAAGTGTTCTATCATTAGTCAAAATATTTTGGACAACCCTGGCTCCCAAATTTCAGATATATGCTCACAAAGCAGCTCATTTTATTGTAATAGATTCCTCTTTTGCCTAACCTCTAATATTCCTACTACTAGGGACAAGAAGCGATTGAGAAAATCTTAAGATGCGAATTGAAACTATCAGTAGGAGACTGGATTATGTTTAAGTTTGAAGCTGGAATTCTCAAGATATTTATTATGAGCTAGTCTCAGGGATTTATTTTCAGCATGTTTACATTCATCACACATACAGCTTTAAAAAGTGTTCCTGTTTGTGTTCACACTGTCTGATAAAGGACACATTACATGGATGTGGAGGAATGTGTGTTATCTGCCTAGTATCAGACAGATTTATCTTGTCTTACTCTTTACTTTGTCCCTAATAAATACTTGTTAATTTTAGTTAAAAAAAATCAGCCTTAATATTTGAAAGCCACTACAGTGTAAATAAACATCTAATAGTCCTTCTATTCTCTGATTTCATAGGTACAATGGTAGTAAAAATAATGAGAGGTGAGACATGCTGGTGTTCTCTATATATAAATGAGTTTCTGATTTGTGACCATGAGAAACAACATAATTTCCATTTTTTGTTATATACTATTTAAGGATTTTTTTTTTCCCAGACATAAAAAGTTTTTACTCTGTGCAGAAACTAAAGCAAGCTCCTCATTCATGCTGATAGCTTAATCATAGTTGTTGATCCACCTGTCTTGTTTAGGAAAAGACAGTAGACTTCATTTTTTGGCCCTCCACCAGAATAAGTACAGTGAAATGGGTGATCAAACCAAATGAAAATAAATGTATTAATAATAAGAAGAAAACTAACTTTTTAAATTATATGATTTCTCTCCACTGAAAAGGCAACATCTGAATCAGAGTATTTTTCTGAAAACTCTTCTAGTATGTAGTTTCTTAGGTGACTTGCTTTAAAAACAAAAGAGCTGATATTCAGAGTTGTTTTTTGTGTCAGTGTGAAATGTTCTCTTTCATCCTCTGAACTGCTGTAATTGCCAACTGTGTTACTTAGTAGGCCTCACACATTGTGGAATTTCCATTTATCTTAGTAGATTAGTAATACAAGTTCCACTTTTCCACTTTGTTTATTGTCTGGCTTGGCCCCTGTTGAGGGAAAAATTCAAGCTCAAGGAGTTCCACTGCGACCCATGTCTGAACTTAAGTACTTCACTGCACTATGGTGCTTTCCAGAATTAGAATCCTTCTGCTCTGCCAATAAAATATCTTAAGATAACACAGAGCGGATTGGAGAAAGAACAGATAGGAGAGGAAGGGAAAGTGATCTCTGCCCATACAAGCATGTCCAAGATGTGGGAATGATCCTGGGGAGAAAGACCATGCCAAGTGTTGTGTTGTGAGTCACTGGGAAGCCCTAAGTGAAGAACCTGAACAGCAGCAGCAGCTCAGATCAAGATTTCTGGTTAGTTGTGTGTTTGAAAAGACTATGACTAGGAGAGAAAAAAAAATAAAATATCAGGTCTTAATGACGGGAAAAGAAAGAAGCAAAATCAGTGTTTTCCATCTCTGTGAGCAGCTTCTTTTTTGACAGACACAGGAATCAAATTGCAGTCCATCAGAAAATTCAGAGCTCATTTTATGTAAAAAAAAGAGTAATTGAAATAAAATTATTGTAAGACAGATGTCTGCAGAAAAGGTTTTCATCAGAAATACCTATGTGAAGAAAATACCATGAAATTTTTCTTCAGATGTAAAAAAGAAGTGTTTTTCTTTCAAATGTTCCTTGAGTTTTTTGACCTTTTCTGACTTCAGGTTTTCCCCAATAAAAGGAAAGAAAGGAAGAAAAAGGGGCCTCCAGGTTCAAACTGATCTATATAGAAAAATCCTATTTTTTTCTATAAAATAACACAGAAATATCCTAACATTTACTTCAAACTAATGAGAAAAATACCTAAGATCCCCACATAATTTCCAAAAATAAAAAGAATAAGTTTTAATCCACCCAAAATTTACATTGAATAAAAATAGAATATTTCAAGATAACATAAATATTGTATTACATTGCATAAATTGCATGGAATATGTAGAAATGTTTAATTTTTAAAATATCAAAATTGTTTGGGTTTTTTTTCTTAGATATATGAAAATGGAAATGTATAATGGTATTTTAATGTATTTGATAAAGTAAATTTACTGTTTTAATGGAAAGAAAGAAGGGAAGAACAACAAATCTCACATTGCTTGAATCTCTTGCTTGATTTTATTTTTTCATTTGACAGGAAATTTTAAAATATCTTTTTTTTTTTCCTTTTCTGCACAACAAATAAATATTTTGCCAAAATATTTGCGAAAATCAAGATTTTTTTTATTATAAGTGAATTCTTTAGAAGATCAAGTAAAGTCTGTGATAAAAGACCTGTTTAAATCTCATATATTTTTATTAGTCTTTCAGATTGTACCAGAATTACCTTGCAGTGCATGGAACAGGCTGCTGCAAAATTTGCATTAAGCAAGTTTTGTGAGCCAATATTTACATAAATCATAAGTAAGTCACATTTGTTTCCTAATGACACAATGCCCCTGGACTTGCAAAAATTCATCTGCATTTTTTAAACTGAGGAACAAAGATGAGTCTAAAACTGAAAGGAAAACTGAAGAGTTAATTCATCCCAAAAGAAATTGTTTAACAGGTTTTATGAAGCTTATGTGAATTCAAATTGCTAAAATTTAGTTCCTGGTTCCATGTGCTTATCTGCAGAGCTCATTGCCCCCAGAATGTTCAAGGAAGTGTAACTCCATGACTAAATGGTTGTTTAGTAAAGGAGTTTAATAAGAAGCAACAGCAGATCCATTTCTTGAGGAAGAAATGCATGGTAATTTATGGGATGGTTTAATAACTTTTCAAGTTCACTTTCAATGTTATTTTCTGTGTTGCTATTTCCTTCTGCTTTGGTTTCAGATCAGTTTTTACAAGTGTACTGGACTCTGAAGCCAGCCCTATTTGAAGTTTTCAACTTTGTTTACTGATTAACAATGCCAGAAGCTGCAGCTGAAATTTTACTCATTTTAATTAGCTTTCTTCACCCACTGCACAAATGAAGTATGGGTTTATTTAATGCGACACTGTGTGTACAAAACCAGAGATTTGACTTGTGCTCTTTAATACATTCCTTGAAGTTGCTTCACTTGGTGATTCATTTACATCAGTAAGTGAAAAGTCATCAATCTCATCTTCATTTGAAAGCCTTGCCATACTTGCTAATGATATGCATGATTGGTCATCACAATAGAAGTGTACCATAATTAAAGAGAAATAAATAAATTACTTCTGTGAATTAATCAATATAAGCTGCAATGATAGCATTTTAAAACAAGTCCAGTTAATCTGTTGCAATATTTCCCACTGGTGGTAAGATTGGACTTTTCCCCTCATTTCTAAGAATAAGAAGTCTTGCTGTTATTTGTCTTAATAACATAACATAGGATGATAGTGAAATACTTTATTAGTCTTGAATTAATCTTGAACCTCATTCTCTCTACTGAGGGCTACTATTTGACAGTAGTAGGTTGAGGTTCCTTCCATATATGGTATTCCAGTACACTAAAAATATTCAGAATATAATAAATAATAAAAATAACAAATAAAGACTGGTTAAACATTTACTACTTTATTTGTTTTATAAGTGAGTAACCTGTAGCTCAGAGGAGTTAAAAGATGTCAGCAGTTATGGGAACATAACCCTCCAGCCATGGTTCCAATTGCTTAAAATAAATGATGTTGCATCATATACCCAAAGGAGAAGAGTCATGATAGTGACTCAAGAAGCAAACTACCTGATTATTACCTAGCTCAAAGCTCAGTACAGGCAATATTTTGTTAGAAGTACGACATGAACAAAAGAAAGCAAGGGTACTTATTGGCTTCATTGGTTGGTTTTGCCTGAGCAACAGAGAGACATGAGGAACTGTGAGTGAAAGCTGCAAAGATAGACCCAGCAGAGGGAAATTGTTTCCTCCCTTTATAAAATTAAACAAATAATTCAACATTGAGTATCTTACATATCAGTTTTTTTCTCATGCCATGAAAAGGAGGGAGGCAAGGAGAAAGGACAATTCCATGTGGGATAAAATTTACTTCTGATGAACCAAAATTTGCAGCCAGTAAGCATGAGTGCCCATGTCCTTGTGTTCATGTCAGAAGCAGAGATTCTCCATCTGGTTTGGAACAAAATAAAAGATTGTCCAGTGACTTTGCATCAGAGAGCAGTTTGGGTTGAAAGGGACCTTTAAAGATTATCTTTTTGCAACTCCCCTGCTATGGGCAGGGACATCTTCTGCTTGACCAGGTTACTCAATACCTAATTTAACATGTGTGTCATACAATTTTTCTGGGAAACAAGTTCCAGTGCTTCACCATTCTCATTTTAAAAAATGTTTTCATTACATCCAGTCTAAATCTACCTTTTTTAAGATTTAGGCTGTTGTCATTTGCCTCATCACTACAGACCCTGGCAGAAAGCTTTCACTTTTCTTATAAATTCTGTTTAAGCACTGAAAGCCTGAAATAAGGTGTCCCAGGAGCCTCCTGTTCTTCAGGCTGAACAGCCCCTGCTCTCTCAACCTTTCTTCACTGGAGAAGTGTTCCAGCCCTCTGATACCATTGATGGACCTCCTCCTGGACTCTCTCCAACAGGTCCATGTCTTTCTTTCATGGAAAAGAAGGAGGCAAGGAGAAAGGCCAATTCTCCTTCCATATGGGATAAAATTTACTTCTGATGAACCAAATTTTGCAACCAGTGACCTTGAGTGCGCATGTCCTTGTGTTCATGTCAAAAGGAGAGCCCTGGACCTGGAGGCAGAATTCCAAGTGGGATTTCACAAAAGCAGAGCAGGGTGAGAGAACTCCCTCCCTCAGCCTGCTGGCCACATTTCTATTCACTTTTGCATCCATGCAGACATATAGCTAAGGTAGACATTTGCTTTGTGTTCAAGATATTTTGCAAAATTTGTTGCAAACCACAGATGCAGCAAATATTTTTGGACTGGAAAAGGAGACTGGAGGAAAAAACTCACTTTCAATCAGTGTAGACCCCACACTTATTTATGTTTTTTCCCTCCAAACAGATCTGAGATTTCACTCTCAAAAATTATTGCATTGCAGCTTTGGAAAATGAAAACCTCAGGGTTTTGGAGTGTTTATGTAGGGAAAAGGTACAGGCAGATTCACTCAAAACTCTTGACAATTTTGGGTCTGTCACATGACACTTGAGAGAGAGTGTATTCACTGATGAATGACCTTGTGGCTGTCCTCAGCCAGCTGGAACCATGCTTTCCCATCCGTGGCATGTATTAGAGTGTGCACCACAGCTGTTCTCCATCAGAAGCTGAGTGCAATCCTTTCAGAAAGCTGTCGGCAATTAATTGTGTCCCTTTCTGAATTTGTCTCTATTTATGGGTTTTATAAAGAAGAAACGGCTGCAGCAGAGAGCTAGAAGTAGAGAATCTGGGGAATTTTGTTGATGTTCACAGGCTGCAGATGGATAAACACTTCTGAAAGCAGAGAGAAAGAAAGAAATGCAGGACCAAGGTCAAGTCATACCCCAGCATTTAATAGAATTTCCAGGCCTGGCTGGCATATTTTCTAACACAATAATTCAGCTAGGAGTTGTCAATTGTTAAAGTAAGTCCTCAGTGTAAATACAGCGAGGTATGGAGATACATACAGGAGTTTTTCTTACCCTTCAGTACACTTTAAAAGTGCTTGGCAGAGTCAGAAAAGTTGCTTTCTGCTTTTAGATATTGTCTGTATTCTGCTACTTTTACCTATTTTTCCTTAAAGTCTCGCCATTATCAAAACTCTGTAATTCCTATGTGTGTTTTGTTTATGGAATGTAGGAATATATACTTAATTTTCTTTACGATGTAATAAAGAGAAAATGGTGTTTGCCCAGTGATTAGGGCATGCATCAAATCTGTGGAAAACTGTCCTTCAGGCTCAGAAATTTCTTCTCGGTTGGACTGGGCTCAGTTAGACACAGCTATTCCCTCCCCTGGGGGTATTACTGGGCCATTCACTGGGGCAGGCTGGGTCTGTTTAATCTTCCCTGCTCAGGCTGGTTTATGAAAGTGATAAGGTATGCATCAAACAAAAGTTGGGAACTTACTGTTCCCATATTCTTAACCAATGCCCAAAATACTGAGAAGTTGAATTTTTGCTGTCTATTTCTCTCCATTCAGAGAGTGTTCATTTACCTAGTACAGAGTGGGCAGGTTCATTACAAATATTGAGTCCAAACAGTCCATGGGTAGTTTACATAACAGTTGTTAAAGCCAAAGTTTAAACCTCTAAACTGAGGATGAGCAGGCATCTGAACTCCACTTACACAGACCCACATAAGCCATTTATAAGGTCTAAGCCATGGGTGTTCTTCACCTCTCCTACTTCTCAGAGACAGCATGATTAGTTCAGGTGCCAGGACAAGTTTAATGACTGTAAATACAAGTGGAGAGAGGTTCCTGAAGTTTTCCTCTCCTTTAGAGTGAATTTAGACACTTTATTTGGAGCTCCGTATTCTGGAAATGGCAGAGTGCTTAAATACAACTCATTGCAATTCTGATCCTGGGTTCTTTTGTTCATCAAGAACTAAGAACTCCTGCTGAGACTAATTTAATACAATTCTTATTTTTGTGGTCCGAAGAGGACATCTTTTGTGCTCACTTACTCTCTTGTACTCTGCAAGACAGAACAAAAGCTCTCACAGACTCCAACTACAGCAGTTTCAGCCCTTGGATAGAACTCTGTTGATAAAGGTGACCAATTCCAAAGTTTACACAAGATCCATTTAAATATGAAATAGAATTTTAATATTGTTCTTTATAAACTTAAGATATATATAAATGAAATACAGTAATGAAAGTGTTAAAATCATTCTGTGAATAAAGGTTTGTCCTTAGATGTTAGAGTAGTTCTGGATAGATTATCTCAGAAATTCATGTTTTTACTGGCAAAGATACAGATGGTAATTAACAAAAATAAATAGCTTAGATGGGGTCCTTACCTGGGAAAAAAACAAAAGGAATTTACTGATGCTTTTTTCATTTGAATAAGAGTTGAATAAGGGATACGTTTTGATTTTATAGTGCCAGAAGAGACACACAAAACTTAAATTCAATGCATCTGTTTACTCTTACCTTGTTTTCCAAGACCACAGGGATGTATAAAGAAATTAAATGACAAAATTTTTGAATTTAAAGGAGAGCTCTTTTCACACAAAAAAACCTAGGGCAATCCATAGCGGCAAAATACCAGGAGGACTAAAAATAAAGCAAATAATCAGCAAAGGATTTAAAAAATATGATAGTATATCAAAGTTATGACAAATATGCAAAAACAGAAAGTAAAGCAAATGAACAGTGGTGGTCTTTCATTTAAATGTAATGGTGATTAAAAGGAATGAAGGACACTAGTAACTTCTATCCACAGTATGGAAATTTCTCTGCTTTTCTGAAGATTGGTTGGCTGTGCAGTCTACTGACCAATTCAGCTATGTTACCATAAACTATCTCACTGAGCATTTAACTGGTACCTGCTTAGGAAAGAAACAGGAAATTATGCTGTTTTGGATTTCCTGCTATATTCTTATAATCCCCCGTAGTTGTAGACATTGTACACAACAATGGACAAATATAGATCAAGATCCTGCAATGCTGCAATATGGAACTATCACGTCATTTCAGCTTGTAAAATCAAGGAGGGAGGAAGTTCTCCTCAAAAGCCCTGAAGCCTACTTTCTAAATCCTCCTTGGGTGAATTCAGTCAATGCAATGTTCCACAACTACTGAGGAACAAAGGTTTCTTTTCCATTGAAATGCAGAGCTGGAAAGAGTCTAAAGAGACATTTAATCTTTTCATCCCCTTCTTCCAACCCTGGCAATGAGACAACGTCCTCTATATGCACACCATGCTTATCTGTTCTTAAAAACCTCCAGTGGCAGATTCAAAAAGGATCACTGGCTTACCAGTTCCAGTATTTAACTGTCTTTACAGTAGAAAGGATTTTCTTAATATTTGATCTGTATCTTAGCTACAAATTAAGCTGATTACTCCATCAATACCGACAGCAAGAAACAACTATCCTTTTTTACAGTAGTCTTTTACATATAGACTGACCTGAGCAGGATTTAATTGAGAGAAGTCCCTTGGCCTGGTTTATATGGAAGACAGACCAGATGATCACAACAGTCCCTTCTGGATTTATGATTTGTAAGTGTGTGAATCAAATATCTCTCCTGAGCAAAACTATCAAGTCATTCTGTTTTCTGTTTAGAGACAAACACTGCAGTGTTTCATTTGACAGAAATACCCCATTCTTTTCTGCACTCACGCATTCTGGGAACATTCCCATTATATTTGCAGAAAATTGCAAATTTGTTTTCAGTGTGAATGACAAGTAATAAAATTAAACTATATTGTACTGTACCAGGTCACACATGGGAGCTGGAGTTTGTTTATTACCAGTTCCTCTGTTTTTCCCTTTCTTAGCAGATAGCTCATTATTTCCTACAAGATCGGTTATTTGAAATCTATAGAGTTGGCTGTAAGTGTGTGCTGTTTACCATTCCACACATCAGTCCCTTTCCTCCCTTCCCAAAGATATAATTACGTTTTTTATAGATGCTTTGGTACATTTTAAAAGGCACGTCGGTTTCTTTTTTAGCGACTCTTAGAAGCAAAGTGGGACACTTTGATGTTCATTTGCACACCATACCCAGAGTGACTAAGGTTTTGTTGGTTTTGCTTTGGTTTTTTTCTTTTTGCTTTTGTTTTCTCAACTTTAAGATTGGAGACTGTACACTTCTGCAATTAACTCTTTTCTAGGTATCCTATGAAAACTGGAAAATCCACGGGAGCAGAGAGGGGCCTTACCTAATCTTTATCTTTGATTGTTCTCAGGATAATCTGGATAATCTGGATATTGTCTTAAATCAGAAATAACGCAGCCACTAGGAAAGCCTGGAGTATCTGTAAGCATGAGGCAAGCACACAGCTTCCTCTCTGAGATGCACGGACTTATCAGAGTCCCACAAGGACTGTGATGCAGAGGTTGTACTCCAAATGATCTGCTGCTTTCTCTTAGATGCCCAGGCTGGCTGTGAAATACTTTCATTTTCCAGGTGAAGACCATAAACATTTCTGGTCAGGACTCAGATCATTCACCAGCCTAAACATTAGCCTTGTTTGCAATGGGTCATCTGGCACAAACTGGGACTTATCCTTATACAGCACTCTCAGCTTAAGCTTTTGATCCTTCGCATTCTGTCCAAACAGAAAATCTAAGATTTTCTTACGTTATACATTTCTAATGAAAATAGGTAGTTACTATTAAATTTATATATATTTTTTGTTTTCTGTGTAAATACACATGTTTTTTAAATAATCTAAAAATATTGTTGTGACTTCTGTAACTGTAAAATATACCTTTCCTTATTTCTATGTCAAAATAGAAAACATTTTCCTTCAAATTTCTGTTTATTTCTGTTTCTTTTGAGAGTGGTTATTTTTATTTTCTTTTTATTTCTTTCCACACTCTGCTTTTCTTTATGCCCAAGGACTTTCTTGTGATAGGAGTAGTTTTAGAGAAATACTGAAAAAGAAATAGGATAAAACTATCTTAGATTCATTCTGTAGTTTTGGACTCCCTTTAGAGAAAATAAGATATACATTTCAGTTGCTAGTGTTAAGCAGCAGTGTTATAAACTCTAACAAAGTTGAAGTGAATTATGTTCTCAATGGTCTAAGAGGGAAACATGAATTCCCATATCTGTATAAACAACAAAATGTCAGGAAAATAGACCAACAAAGTATCTGTTCCATCTTTAGTGTTTTTATATTACATGTTTCATAAAGCACAGCTATGGAGAAAATTAAGAAAATCAAATAAACCAGTAATTTACAGCAGATGATGAGCTACTGTCCTTTTCTCCTTCCAAAATGTCAATTTTAAATCCTTGCCTGAATTAAAGAAAAATAAAGCAAGGATTTCATATATTCTCATGGATACAGCTGAATATTTGATTTTTTTCTTGTCTTCCTTCACTATTTCCTTTTGTTGCTGAATGTTTCAAATGGTAAGGAGGTAATAGATTGTTGCAGGAGTTGCAAATACCTCCAATTTGATTGAAAACCCATGTACTTCAGAAACAGACAGAGTGGGTTGCTTCTCTAGAATTATTGTGGAAACCAAAACATTTTTACCCTTCAAGGAAAAAGAATTACAAGCTGCAAAAAAATGGTTAATTATATTTTAACACATCTTTACCTTGAGGTGAATTTTTAAGCTTCTAGAGCAATACAGCTTTCAATAAATAAATTTGGCTGGCAGCCATAGAAATGAGATTATTTGGGCTACCAGTAAACAGTATTGTTCCTAAGCTCAATGAGTTTCCTGTTATTTATTAAGAGCCACTGATGCAAATTCCTTGTGGGGGAAACTTATAATACAGTATATTACAGATAAAGCCTTTTATAAGGGAACAGAGTCTTTAGTTTTTTGGGGTTTTTTGTTCATATTCCAGGTAATTTATATTTTTCCACATTATTAGAGAACCAGACAATTTACTGAAGGATTTTCTGTGCATAAGTCTAAATAAAAAAGTCTTGATTTGGTCTACCGAAATTGAAATACCTTAGTTTTATCCTCTGCTTCAGTCTCTTTTCAAGATTTCACTGATTTTTGGCCTTTCCATTATTTCTAACTTTTATAGACTAGTCCTCTAATAACAATGTCACATAGTGTCTCAACCCCCATGGACAGTCCAGATCTAGGTGTTTTTTAAATGTGGATTTCCACGAATAGACAGGATGGTATCATGTTGGAAGAAGTCCATTTTTCAAACCTTAGTTCTCTATTTTGAATATTGTTTTCCAGGAATTCCTACATTTTTGCTGCAGAATCTGAGAAATATTTCTTGGTTTGAACTCTTAAAATATGAATAATTTTTGATGCTAAAAATATGCATAAATAGGTATGCAGAGCACATTAAAAGGTGAATAGTTCCAATCAAAAAATATTTTTTAGCTATGGGTGAATATTTCAGTGTCAGCTCCCTGAAAAACAGCATAATGGGATCTTTATCAACAGAAATCTTACAAAACAAAGCTATTTAAATTTTTAAAGAGAAGATGTGGTGTGACACTTAGGTCTATAGACCACTGGCCTTCCTGTGTGTGGATACTATTTCAATATAACCTCTAATTTCTCATGAGATTTGGTGCTTTAGAACCTTAAAAGATTTGAAGGACTTTGATGATATGCTAGGAAAAAGTGAAAAGACTACAACTGTACTCCAACAGTTCTTACTTTTCAGCTAAAAGAAAATCTGGTCACCTTCCAGATCGGAGCAGCTGAGACCCATCAAACAACTGAAAACAATTTGTTCAGAGCTGGAGCTGTCACAGTCTATTAATGTAAAAAACAAATGAAGTGCTGCTTCTGACTTCAGCTCACCACTTCATACGAGCTCTCTCCCATTTCACTAGACAGTTGTGGACACTGAAATAATAGAAAACATAACCCAATCAACAGACTGTGAAGAATATGAAAGCTAAAGACAGATGTTCAAGAGCTATCAGCACTTTTCAGCTTTAATTACATTGACATGGAACAAACAAGTGATAAATCAACTATTTTATAGTGTAATAAGCCTTATTCTACCTGTTAACCTAATGCCTCTTTGGGTGGCATATTCCAGGTACGTGGAAGACCATGGAGCATTCTGCATGTAAGCAGTCACAGAAACTAATTGTGTACTGAAATAATATTTAAATGCTCCTGGTTTTCAAGATGAATATCGCATTCCAGAGGGCCTTTTTGGGTTTTCTTCCTATACTGCTATCTCTTAACTTTGAAGCCCTTCTTATGTCATTCATTCTAAGTCCTGCAGCAAAACAAAATGAATGAATATTTGTGTATTATTTACTATAGGTTTCAGTTTTATAGGCAATGATTGCCAATTGCCAATTACGTTTTATGACAATCCATTATTCTCTGGGCCAGCTCATAAAGATGAAAGACAAGGTGCAGCATTACTACACAGAGTAGGACTTGCATGCCAGCATTTTTTAAATGAAACTTCTTGATATATCTTGAATTCGAGGATCTATTTTATCTTTAATGCTGAAAAAGGCTCTTTGACACTTACAAAATCCAGTTCCATAATTTCACTGTCATTTATAAAGGCAAATTTTTCCCATAATATCCAGTATTAATATAATAATCCAGTACATAGTGAAGGATTCACAGCAGAAAAGTCTTTTTCTTTGAAAATTGCTTTTCAGTTACATCCATACCCTGATGATCTGATTCAAAGTCCAGTGGAAAGAAGAGTGGGATTTCAAGGGCATTGTGGATTTCCAAGTTCCTTTGAGACTAAGGACCCTGCAAATGAAACTCCTAGGGAATCCTAAGAACAGGAGCATGCTAAGTGCTGAAGAAGAATTGTAATGGTCCTCATTAGCTCAATGAAAAATTTCTCTGCTGATCCAACCTGACAGTTGAATTAAACTTCACTGTGAAACTAAAAGCACAAAACAGGCTCCAAATCAAGGTATTGTCTCTGTGTTCATTGTTGCCCATTCTGTACTCTGTGCTTGTAGGTATCGTACTCTGCTGCCTCAGGGAGTGAGGTGGGAAACAAATAACGCTTTTTTGTTCCTCTATCCCCCCAAAAATGACCCAGAAAGCCACAGTAAAAACAGAAATTAACCAAAACTCTTCCAGTCTGATGGATTTCTTTGGTTTTACATAATTTCTGTTTGCAGTCCTGGTGAGCCCTGTCTTTCTACTCCTGGTATCCCATGACTCAAGTAGAGGGGATGTCCCAGCGCGGGAGATAAAGGACAGAAAGTTGGATCTGATGATCTTGGAGGTCTTTAATGATTCTGTGAATGGACAGAGTAATCTCTTCCATATTTATTCAGTTTGCTCACAGCCTTTGGCATGCACTGTGGTCAGACCAAAGACAGAGTAATTTCAGAGTTTGATGTTTGCTCTATTAGCAGCTTACTATGAAATGCAAGCAGTGGAGAGATGTACATAGATGGCAGATTTACACTAACTTTTAATGTTTGTAGACTTAGATGACTTTTATGATAATGCTTCTCTGTTTGGTTTGGGGGCTTTTGTGTATTGAATATTTAATGATGTTTTAATTGTTGTTGGTTGTTCTGATTAGAGTTAATCCATGTGGCACCTACAGTGTGCTGGCAGGGGGCGCTTCATAAATGAACATGGTCATTATTTCTTACTGTAAAATACCAAATCACTTACATTTAGGGAAATGGACTGAAATTTTACAGATGGGTTGCTTTATGAGTTCAGAAGAAAAAAATAATACATTTAGCTTGTTAGGCAATACTGCAAAATAACTGTCTACTTCATCACATGTCTTTTTCCCAACTGAATAGACTCCATCTGGAAAAATTACAGTTTATGGAGATAGGAGACAGTTATAAAAGTACTATTTGTCCTCCACTAAGTGAAGTAATATGTAATTTTCTGCCATATCTCTATAACTCCTTGGTGATGGGGACAGAAAGTCTTACTTCTTGCTTTGTGCTCTCTGACTGCCCCACAAAACCTGCATGAATTGCTGATACCTTTCAGCCCACCTTCAGCATCTTCAAACCTGTGTATGAAGAGCATGGTATAGATGTGTTGAATCTACTGTATCATGTCTAGGTCCCTCTGACTTCATGAATTTTTCCATCTGCCCCTTAACTTAAATATATTCCCTAAGGGTAGATTTTTTATTGCTTTGGTTTACAAAAGTTTGGCTTCCTATAGAGATAATTGTATTTCAGTTTGATTATATGACAGTGCACATATCTGCTTATCTGGTTTCATTGTTCAGTAATATGACAACAAGAGCACTCAAGATTCTGGCAAATGACCTCTCCCTAACTTCTGCCAAACATTATTAATGTTGAGACAATGCTCAATTTCTGAGCTGATGTTAAATTTCATGTTCCTAATAAACATTTTCCCCTACAACAAGAAAATCTCTGCTTAAAACCATCTTCTCAGAGTGCACTTACTGCTACTGTGAAATTCTAGACTGAAAAAGTATTTCAACAGGCTGTCCTCAGCCTCAGACCAGCTGTTAGAGGAATTAGTCAGCACATGCTTATTTAATTTGTCCTAGTCTTGTGCCTTGAGACTGACCTTCAGCAAGTGCAGCCTATGAGGAGCAGGGTCTGATAAATTCCTAGTGGTCTGAAATTCTTTGCCTCAGGAATAAATGGGTTCAGAATGTCACTATTTGGCCTGAACACAGCTATCCCTGATGTGAAAGGAAGACATATGGGTCTTAGCATTGAAAATCTTAGCATTGAAGAGATCATCAGCTTTTAGATTATAAGAGATTGTCTCAAGCTGAACATTTCTGATGTACCTCATCTGTTGACAGTTTCGTCAAGAAGACATGGGAAAATTTGTTAAACTACTCAATGTCCTCATAGCTGGGTCACTCTTTCAGGATGTTTTGGTGATTCATTCTGAAGCCCTTTTTACACCTAAACCACATTGATAAGAGTTTCTTAATTAATTTAGACATGACCTTGCAAAAAATGTCTTATACTTTAGTTTAACCAGCCTTCATCTGCAAGGAGTTATTGCCAAACTTGTGTCTGAAATGGTCTGAAATCTTGAAAGTTGCTATAAATATAAGATTTCCCATCCACTATCTGAAAGACCCAAATCATAGTTATAAAATGTCACAATGACATTGAATTCTACTCCATCCTCAAAAACTCAGTCATAATTTTAAAAACATATTCCTAATATACAGCAACAGCTCTTTCTTTTCTTTCCTTTCTCCTTCTACCCTCTCTTTTCTCTGTTAATATGAGCTATTACATCCACACACTCTAATCCCAGTCTTCTCTCCTGATATACTGCAAAACAAAGAACATCACAGATTTTTGCATTCCTACATTTGTAACCAGAAGCATGTGAAGCAGGCAGATCATAAAGCTGGCTTTATATTGTTGATATTATTCTGATATTTTAATTTGTATTGAACTAAAATAAGTTTTGTTTCATTGGTCTCTATGGTCAAAATGAAGGCAATAATTTAGCTAGGTACATTTTTAGTTTGTTTTTATCTTGGATAAAACTTAAACACATTCCCTAAGATCTTTTTTAAAGGTAGGAGTAGAAAAATCATAAAAAATAAAAATGTTATTAAATAAGTTGTAAATTTCAAAGTGATACATGAATTCAACAACTCAGCTCAAGAGTTGGAGAAAATAATAATGCTATAGTACTGGCAATGCAAAGGCTATAAAATTCAAAAAGGGATTTTAAGAATCTCAAAAAACTATAATGTATCTGCTGAAATACAGTTGAATTTTTGAGACAAAGGTATAGAGGACTAACAATCATCAGGACTTGAAGGAAAGCAAAACTTCAATGGTTTAATTCTTCTGTTTTTTTGATGTCTTATGAAGGACATTTTTCTTTAATTATATGGAGCATTTATTTTTGTATCAAATAGGAAAAAAAAACCTTTAACAGGAGTTTGTGAATCTTGCCTTTATAAACTGAAGCTGTTAGTGTCTGGTTCTTGCTATTTACTTCAGAGCTAAATGCAGTAGATGTAAATGTAATGCTACAAAACCTTTGAAAGTAATTAAATCACATAGTAAGATTAGTTCAACCCTTAAGATAAAAGGGTTGAGGCTGCTTTCATGACAAAGAGCTATGCATTTATAAAACCATAAAATCACTTGTTTAAATCATTAGTGTATTCATCTGTTTCAGTGATAGATATTGGAATACATCACATCAGGCACCTCTTAGGACTTAGCATATACAACATCTGCTCTGTTCTCCTGTTCCAACAATTTCAGTTTCAAAGCAAAATTCCTAAAGATCTGTGAACAAAGAATAATTTCCTTTTTGTGCTATTTTTGCTCCTTTATGGTAATGCTTGATAAGGTTGTAGGGTTTAGTATTTTTGTCAGTCAATCTCTTTTATTATTCATGTTTCATACAAAAAGATTCAGAACTTAAATATACTTCAGTCTAATATTTGTGACTATTCATCATCTGATAGTTTGGAGCAGTTTGGAAGAGGCATAAGAAAAATAGAAGTATGTTTCTAGTCCCTCAAGTAATACAGCACTGTGATTAGGATTGCTATTAAAATAAAGACTGGTTGTTCATGGGCTTTGGCATTGTTAGAATGAAGGATGACAAAGAAAGCACATGAGAAAAAATTGTCTAAAGATTCCTAGAACGTGTGAATAGTATAATCTCATTTGCAGAGAAAGAACATTATATTAAAATTGTCTGTGTATATTTAAATTTCAAACAGTTGGGCTCTTTCTCAGAGAGAGGGAGAGAAAAAAAGACTGTGTAAGTGAATTGAGGAGAGAGAATCTGGATTTATTTCTCTTCTATCTTTTATAGGAAGTAGTTAAATGCAAGTGCACTGCCCATTTGCACCATCTAGGATTTGATAGGCAAGCTGACATGGGAGAAGGAGAAAAGAAAGAAAAAAAAAAAGATAAATGAAACTGCCTTTGAAGTGAGGGAGTTTCACAGTCACTAAGATAGAGGACTAAACTCTAATTTAGTCTAGTGTCTATAAAATTCAGGTCTGGAAACTCATATGCTTAATCTTAATGTAGACAAAACATCTGGGTGTCTTTGGAACCCTTATTCACCACTGGGAAAACAATAACCTCAGACTTTCCCAAATAGTCCAGACCTCAGATGTGTAAAGGCATCAATATATACAATAAATTTTGAAGAAGCCAAGATATAGCCATCAAATCACTATATAAAAAATGTGATTTTCTTTCTTTCTTTACAATAGGTCTCCATTGGACACTAAATAACTTAGAGTTCAATATTTGTCCCACTATAAAGATTTATCTGAAATTTGTTACAGGAGTAGGGGGAACTATTAAGCTATTTTCTTAAATTCCAACTCATTGAGTGGTAGAAAAAACCCAACTCCATCAAAAAGAAAAATAATCCCCAGAAAAACTGCAGTCTGAATATGTCCCCAATACTACATTTAAAAATACTTATTTATGCAGAAGTATAACAACAATACTTCAAACATTTATCCAAAAATAACCACTTAGAATCATAGTATCATAGAATAGTTTGGATTGGCAGAGACCTTAAAGATCATCCAGTTCCAGACCCCGCTGTCAAGGGCAGAGAAACCTCCCATGAGAGCAGGTTGCTCCAAGCTCTGTCCAACTTGAACACTGCCCGGGATGGGATTCTCTGAGCAACCTGTTCCAGTGCCTCACCACCTTCACAGTAAAGAACTTCTTCCAAATATCCAAACCAATTTTCCCTTCTTTCAGTCTGAACCCACACTCCTTGTCCTATCACTACAGTTCCTGAAGAAGATTCCCTCTCCATTTTCTCTGTAGCCCCCTTCAGATATTGGAAGGCTGCTGTGAGCCCTCAAGGCAACCTTCTCTTCTCTGGGCTGGACAGCCCCAACTCTCTCAGCCTGTCTTCACAGGGGAGGTGCTCCAGTCCCCTCACCAACTTCATGGCATCCTCTGGACTTGCTCCAACAGTTCATGTCCTTCTTAGATAAAGTGACTCAGATCCGAATGCAGCACTCCAGGTGGGGTCTGTGAGAGCAGAGTAGAGGGGGAGAATTGCTGTAAAAATATGGGTAGGAGGGGAGGGACAAGGAGCTAACAGTGAGATTCCAGACATTGGAGCTGAGATGCCTTTAAGTCACCCCTTGACCTTCTAGATCCTTGTTTAGTTGTAGTAGCTTGTCATCAGGAAGGAACAATTCTGCAGAGCACCATTTCCCTTGAACTCAGCTCCTGTCAAAATGGCAAGTGAACACTTGCACACTATCCTGTGAAAGTAATAATAGCCTGATGTCCAAGCAGCACCTTGCCCTGGCATTGCCTGACTCCAGACAATCTCCTGAGCTCTGGTCAGTGTCCTGACTTGGGCTTAGCAAAGCCTGAGTCTGTCTGTGGTTTACTGTGTGGTTTTGGGCATATCTCCCCTTACCAGGTCTGTCTCCTCGTACCTAAAATATGTTTGAAATCGCCATGAGTTCCCTGGGGAAAACTGTTTTGCCCCAGAAAGCTGAGATCAGTAGTGCCAAAGCTCAGGCTGAAAGTGGCATGTACTCTGCTGACCTTGCTAAGGGAAGGTCTCTCTCCCCCAGAAAAACCAAGCCTGTATCTAATCCTTGCCAGGTAGAAGTAGCAGGGCTCTGTAGACCAAGAAGGCAGTGGGGTTGGAGTAAAGCAGTTGGCCACATTAGAAAGGCAGGAGTATAGAACTTTCTGCAAGGCAGCTGCAACAATCCTTTCTGCTACTGTTAGCACCTGTCTCAGCAAGAGATTTTTCTGTGAATGCTTTTCATGGGGTTTTTATGCATTCAGGCAGAAAGGATCAAGACTTCCACCATGCTGTTAGTCTGAACCAGTTCTCATAGTCTTATTGCAGTAAGGAATTATCAACCTCTGAAATTGTTCATAATTAAGAAAAGAACTTTTAAAAAAGGACACAACATGAATAAATTCATTTTTCCTCCAAATTCCTTCTCTATTTTGAGTTTGAAATCTCAGAGGTTTTTAGAATACTGGAAGACATGGGCAAAATTGAAAAAAAAACTAGACTAAGGTTTGAATCAGACTTCCCCTCATCTCAGCATACTCTTGATATCCCCTGAATCTTGCCATCCACCTGCCTTTGAAGATTTGAGCCTCTTCTCATACGAATATAAAATAAGAACACTTAGATCTCCTGCTAGTATTTCTCACAAAACTCAAGCTCTTCTTGGCGGCTGGATGAATAGTAGAGCCTGATTATTCTAATAAGCATCAAATAAGGTATTTAGGTTAAAGACTTAGAATTAATTCTCCTTTAAGACAAATGCAGATCTTCTGTTAAAGCCAGCCAGGGTTGCATTTATTAGCAAAAAGTATACATTCAGCTATATTCACTGATATTGGTCATGCTCAAACATGAGAGGTGAGAGGCAGTATAGAAAATGTTTTCTATTTAAGCTCATCATGGCCACAGACATAGGTGCAAAAAAGCAAAGGCAGCAGAGTAACTACACATTGCCAGCCTTTCTGAGAACATCTCTTGAAGGGACTGAGAAAACCTGCCAGAGTGTTACAGAAGTTTTGATGAAGGGAAGCACTCAGATAAGGACATTAAATCCGGGCTGATACCAGCATATGGAAGTTGAAGTCTTTTCTCATTATCTTGGCTGATTTTCTGCCAGGAGACACATCTGCTGGACTTCTGCAGGAGTCCTGAGGGAATATAAACCTAGGCAGTCAGACCAGCCTGCTAAGCCATATTTATGTAACATTTTTAGGTAATTTCTCACATCAAGGGATGCACTAGCTCAGAAACACACTTGGGGCTCATGGAGGGTGGGGCAAATCATGTGGGAGGCAAATCATGTTTGCCATCTGATGGAAAACTACATGGACACCAGTGGAGAATTCTCCTCAAAAAAAATGAGAATTCACTACTCTTCCGGATTACTTAGCAAGCTGCTCACATTACTTATTTAGAATGATAATTTCCCTGAGCTGTCAAAATCCCAGGTTTAAGACATATGATTGAACTGCTGTTAGCTGCAATAATAGTTATGGTAAACTAATGTCAGTTTCATGCAAATTCTTTAAACTTTAAACATTGTAAAGTTTTAAAAGCTTAGGGCTTTTGTCATTTCAAGCCAACGCTTTCACATTATTATCATCTTTTTGGACTTAAAATTCTTTTTTTTTTTTTGGAGTTTGAATACCCCTAGAGGGTTTTCTCTCTATACAGATAGCAGAAAGAACATGGTGTGACACAATGGTAAAGACACAATGAATTATAGCCTTTTCTCTTACCTATTCACCCAGTTTCAAACATTTGGCTTGTTAAACTCCTGCTTTCCACTCACACGTGCAGAACTCTCCAGGGCAACAGCTCTAATATGTCTTGATGCATTGCATATGTCAAGGTGGTCTTTGTGTGTTTTTCTAAAGATTGATCCTGATTTTAATGAAAAATGAAGAAGAATATTGTGCTGCAAAAAGTTTGTTTTATGTTAGCATTTCAATTATCTTCATCGTAGTTGAGAAACAGAAATATGACTTCAACTAAGTCCATTTTATCTCAGGGACAAAATTCTCATGGAGAACTATGCATTTCATAAGGAGGTGCATTCTGATTACTTCTCCAAATTACAACTGAAATTTTAAACAAAACAAAATACCACCGCACCACCAAGAAATGATTTTTTTTAAAGAGCTCAGGATTTGTCCAGTTGCTGTAAAGACCAAACAAGCAAACAACCCAGGTATGAAAAAACTTCCATGTAATTGTCATCTGCAATAGTTTAGAAGTTATAAAGTTTCTGTAAATTATTAATTAGCAGTATACTCTCATCTGAAACTACAGGCCGTATAACAATATCTCCTAGAGGAATATTCAACTGTTCTCACTGAATTTTATACCTGGAATTTCTCTCTAAAGTCCAAATCTAATAAATGACCAATAACCTCTGCTGCTGAATTTCAGACAGGTTTTTATGTCAATAAAACCCAGGCACAGTTTTGTGTTCATCAAAGTGTTTTGATGGATCAAGTGAGAGAACTGCATCACTTTCTTTCCTTATAAAGCTCCAAATACTGAATGTTCAGCAGCTTCCTACCAGTAATGCATAGCAAAATCTAAGAACAGAAATTGTCATACTGTAATTTGACATTTCTGACACAAATGAATGCTCTGAATATACAGAGAGTTACTCCTTCAACTTTTTCTTGAGGAACCACCTCATACATCTTGAAAATTTATATGCCTGTGTCCAACTTGTGAACAATTCATTGCTACATCCTTCACAGTAGAGAGCTTTTTTCTCTACTCTTTTTTCCTTTGCATATATATACACATGATATCTCATTATTAAGCATGTTGGGAGCACTTATCTGCATGGAGGAAAGGCAGTGAATTTTTCCAAGTTGTAATGACAAGCTACAAGTAAGCCCTGCAAGGTAAAATCCATTTAAAATGTGGCAATTGGGGAAAATATGTCCCACAAGCATAGCAAACACACTATCAAAGTGAGTTAGCTACCAATTAACTTCTACATTTTGCACAAAGGGCATTAAATTCTAGGGTAAAAATAAAGCCAAATGATGTATGCCTGTTCTCTGTGAACAACAGATCATGCAAAATGAGCGCCACATGAGGGGGTTTTCATTTCTTTCATTGTGTTTTCAGCATTCAACTGCCTTTCTGGAAAATATTTGCCTTTCTGTTAAAAATGCATTCTTTTTCTATGTAAATGTCTAGCACTAGGTGTACAGAAAAAGAGAAACTATAGGTCTAATGCAGTAAATTAAAATGTGAGATCCTAGGTAGGTTCAGACACTGTGATCCAAGAGCCAATTTTGACCAAACTAATCAATGAATAATCTCCCCATAAATTCAGATGTGTCTAAAGTCTTCCTGCTGGAAACAGTTAGAGAAGCAAAACATCCTACCAGAGACAAGAAACTTAACTCTCAATTCCTGTGGCCTGGATAATACCATCTCCACATGGGAAAATATTTTAGCTAGTCTCTGTATTTCACCTCATAGGCCCCAGGAACATCTATTTAATAAAAACAAACAAACAAAACAATACCAAAAAAACCCCAAACTTCCCCCCTCCCCCGCCATGGAGTTCCCAAAAGAACACTTTGGAGGAATTTTGTCCTTGGAGAATTTTATATCTTAAATCCAAATATGAAGATATTGACTTCTGTCTTATAATTTTTATTGTGCTGCCTTATATAAGCTGCTTTTTTTGTGTAGCATAAATTTCTCTGGGTTTATAAGCATCTAAACTTGTTGCAATTCTATAGAATTATTATCTTTGAAAGGTGTGACTGATTTCACAGAACCACAGCATCAGGGAATGGATGAGGCTGGAAGGGGCCCCTGGAGGTTGTCTAGTCCCTCCTCAAGCACGGTCTTCCCAAGAGCACATAGCTCAGGATTGTGTTCAGACAACTTTTGAATATCTCCAGGGAAGGAGATGCCACAACCTCTCTTGAGTTCCCCAACTAACTGCATTACTACAAACACCTGCTTTATCAATTGTAAATATGTTTTACTTTGGTAGACTTTTGTCTCTCTTTTTCTTTCTGAGATTATCAGAAGATACTGTAAGGACCCTCCATTAGAGCATCGCTGCATGGCTTTGATGCCTTCAACATGTAGGTCTTGTACCCTGTTCTGTAAAACTGAATACTTCTAACATTTTTGGGCATCTTCCCATTTCAAAATTCTTTTCCAGTGTTTATGTCAACTTCACACCTTACCTTTCAAAGTTATATTTGAGAGAGGTTTCCAAGTATTGCATTTTACCTCCTGAAGAAATCCAGGTAGATGCAATGCTGCAGAATTAGATTTTAACTATCAATAACAATTAGTTCTATACCTTCTATATATCTATAAGATACCTGCACAGTGACACTTGTATTCAAAATTTTCAGGATTACACCCAACCTCTGCTTCATATGTCACCACCACCAATACACTGTCCTGCACATATATGTGTGTATACATACACACACACACACACAGAGTAAAGCAGTAGAAAATCAAGAAGAAAAGACTGAAAATATTGCTGAAAATATGATGGGGAAGGTCAATACTGCCTCTTCACCTTGTTTTTTTATGACTTCTAGGAACCACAACAATAAGCCCATTCCATGGCTGCAGTGCCATTTGACAGGCAGCCTTTTCTCACCCTGGGATACCCCCACCAGGTGACATGCCATAGGACTATCTCCTAATTCAGAATAAATATGAAGAGTCTATGTGAGTGTTCCAAGAAGAAAGAATCTTGAGGAGAAATCTAAGGATAAAATCAATGAAGACCAATTCCTGGAATGCAACTACATAAATATTCCAAGGTGCACTTAAACATGCATGTAGCCCTGAGGTATACACCTAATTTTATCCATAAAGAAAAGAGCATTTGGAAGAATATTTGGCTAAGTGCTTCACCTGAAGGTTATGTTTCAGCTCCACTGACTTCCATGGGGATGAGATTACTGCAGACTTGAATGTGCTTTTGTTTTGAAAACCCAAAGGAAAAAAACTTTTGAGACTGCAGCAAGGACCCAGTTGAAGGGTCCAATGAGCTTAAAAAGACCTCCTTACTTCACTGTGTGATCAGAAATTATGAAATGCAGGATTCAGATATATTTCAATGCATTTTCTAAATCCATTCAACATACATTTTATCTGTTAGAGTCTAATTTGGGCTATTTTTACTATGATAATTTATACAATACCCTTGAATGAATTGAATTTCATTCCTCAAGGGCCAGTACAGGGGGTGGCTTTGTTTAAGAGCATTTTCAGCAGCATGGACAATGGGATTGACTGCACCCTCAGCAAGTCTACTGATAGCACCTGGCTGTGTGGTGTGGCCAACATGCTAGAGAGAAGGGATCTCATGCAGAGGGAACTTGAAAGAATCAAACGTTGTATAAAAGTGTTAAAACATTGACAAAAATACAGGAGAGAAAGATTACTTGTGAAATAGGGAAGAGAGCCCAGGAATTTATGAGCAAGTGCTATATGAATTTATACGTCTAAATCCTGACCAATGAATCTTAAGTCTAAGCAGACACATTTGTGCTTAGGCAAAAGCAAAATGTGTGTTTTAAAGCTGCACTCTATAGTAATTTCTCTAAAGAATTGTGGTGTTGTAGGTTTTTAAGCAGTTCATCATAGCCATTCAAAATCCTCGTTACTGTAATTGTACACAGAGGTCACAGTGTTTGTTTCTGTAGCCTGAAATGAAATATAGCTTTTGTCAGTCAATTACTAGAGAAAATATTTTCACTTATCAGTTCAGTCACTTCTAAGACTATTAAAAATGTAAGTTCATGTTTACAGTTTATGTTCTAATTAACAGACTTGTTCAAGTGAATAATTGTATGAAGCAAACATGAAGAGACATGGTAAAAGAAACATTTCTTATTTTGATATTGGAACAGATATTAAAAAAACCCAAAATAAAAGTAATGGCCCTGTTTAGGCCTATTTAATAAACATTATCCTGACATTTATTTAAAAGTAGATACTCAGGATCTGTCACATTGAGTCAGAAAAACGAACTGTCTGCTAATTCCTATTCTTGAAAGTTTCAGAAAAATGTAGACATTTCTTTGTGGATAACTGAGTAAAATCTTTCATTGTTTTCTTACTGATTCCAAGGTAGTTACTGTATATGTTTCCTGACTCTGAGACCTAATATATTCCCCACATTTTTCCTTTTCATGATTAGTTCTTCCTAAACTGGGAAATACATGCAAAAATTGGACAAAAGCAATGTTTAACCAGCTTCTTTTGGAGGCAAGGAGATGTAAGGTTGATGTCTGGTAATTTTTTTCTGTTTTGCTGAGACATTCAGTAGGAGTGATGGCATGACCATATTGCTTCTTGATTGCACTGATGTGTAAACATAGAAGTACTTTTCTGCAATGGAATTATTTTGGATTTTTATAGGAGTGCTCATGTAATTATTTTCTCATCAGGGAGACCCTTGCTATTTTGAGCTGTTTTGTTGGATGATATAATGTATCATTAATTTCACAGCAAAATAAAAACATGAAGGTTAATGAAGGCGATGATTGTAATAAATTCATCTTTACAAGTCTCCTGATCAAGGAGCTCAGGAATTTGCTGCATCATGCTTATATTTTGCCAAGTCCTAGTTCTTTATATTTAAATTTCTCCTGAGGATCCACTTTTGCATGATATATCATGTGTATCTGCTGAAGAGATGCATTTAGATCAACCTCAATTTCCCTTGTATTTTAAGGGTAGAATGGTCACACCAATGACCTTTAGCTCCAGTTATTCAGGTGAGGAGTAATCAAGGTGTGTTTGTGTAGATTCAGGAGGTTGAAGCAGGAATGCCAAATACATGTGGAAAGTAAAAGAATCATAGAATTTTTAAGGTTGGAAAAGACCTCTAAGACCATCGAATCCAACACCATTTTCACCACTAAACCATATCTCTAAGCATAAAATCTGCATGTAGTTTGAATGCTTCCAGAGAAGGTGATTCCACTACTTCCCAGGGCAGTCTGTTTCAATGCCTGACCACCCTTTCATTCAAGAAATTTTTCCTACTATCAAACCTAAACCTCCCATGATGTAACTTCAAGCTGTGTCCTCTTGTCCTATCACTTGTTACCTGGTAAAAAAGACTGTCCCCCAGCTGGTTAAAGCCTCCTTTCAGGGTCTGTCCTGAGCCTCCTTTTGTCCAGACTAAAAAAATCCCATTTCCCTCAGCTTCTCTTGCAGGACATGTGCTCTATATAGAGCATATGTTTAGGAGAAGTTACCTCAGAGAAGGACAGCAAGAGATTTTTTTAACTATGCTATTTTCTTGAGGTCAAATGCAGATTGAAAGAAAGCACTCTAGCAGAACTGGTAAAATAGAAATTATTTTATTCATAGATGCAGATGGACAGAAAATCATCTTCCCACAATCTGAGCTGGCCAGACTTGTGACAGATATGGTGTCTAAAGTCTTTTCCCTGAGTTCACATGTTTTGCCTCTAAGTGGTATTTCAGTAAACCCATTTTTTTAAAAATGCACAAATGTGTTATTTTATGACACTTGTGTTTGCAGAAATGAACTGGAAATCAAATGCTGCTGATTATTACTCAATGTGAAAATTAGCAGATTATCTTTCTCCTAATAGCCCTTAACATTTTTTTTTTTTTAACTGACTATGATATGGAAGAAAAGCACCGCATACAATTCTGATAGAAGACACAAGTGATTTAATCTAAGCAAATTGATTTCATTTGCACTCAATGTAAGCATGTTCAAAAGTAGGTCCAGATCCAAAGTTCCTGATATTAAAAAAGTAAAATTTTGAGGAAACTGGTAGAATTAGTTGGACTAAAGGGCTGAGGAACTAAAATACAGTAGAGACTTGGAATTTTAGAAATTCAGTGACAAAAACATCCCATATTAAAGTAGGAAATACATGAGTCTCTAGCTTAAAGAATTAATTGTGTAAAGAATACCAAGAAATTATACCTTTTCAGATTAAAAGGACTTGATAAAATTAGTGTTCCAAAAGACATGACACCTAGAGGGTAGAAAAGAAGTTTCCAAAGGTAAGTTCATAGAGACTTGTAAAAATATTAAAAGAAATATCAAAGGTCTTGTTCTTCAAAAAAGAAAAAAGAGTAAGAAAATGAAGAAATAAGTAGAGTCAAGAGAGAAGTAAAACTAACAAGGCTGAATGTATTCAGCTGGGGGGGGACTGGATAATTTCAAGCCCCATTTCTGAAAGAGCTCGGACATGAAATTACAGGTCTGGGAGGAAGCACTTAGACTAAATCTAACAAGATAAATGTGACACCTTATTTAAGAATGGGAAATTAACACCTATACTTAAGAACAGAAGAGGGGAAAGTGATCTAACCCACTGCAAGCTTGTTAATCTAATATCAACTGAATCAAAGGATTTAGAATTCCTTCTTTAAAAAAACACAGAACGGATGTTAAATGTAATACAAAATCATGCACAAATCTAGGTAAGCAAAAATAGATCATGCCACAGTCTGTTGAAAGAGATTTTGTAATTCAATGAAAAGATGGTGGCTCTAATACATAGGGATTTCAGCAAAGTACTTGACATGGTGTTGAAAAGAAAAAGAAGTTAGACTAGAAAGTGAGGAATAGTAAAATGGAGGGTATATGTGTTTAAATCATAGTAAACAGGGAAAATACTGAGTAAAAAGGAGTTATCAGTGGCATTTAAGGATTAATTTAGTTCCCACAGTAAAGAAGTGGGGGAAATACTGATAAAATTTAATGACATTGTGATTTTTGGAGTCATCAATAATACAGAACAATATTTTTCTACAGTATTGAAAGGAAGAGATGAGAGATGGCCTTGAGTACCAGAAAGACAAGGATGAGATCAAATTCAGAAGTACAAAATACAAAGCCATGTACTTTTAAAATGCAACAATAATTTTCCTCAAAACTGGAATTTCTTCAGGTGGTAATGACAGAGAGACAGACCTTGTAGAACTGAAGGATCACAGGTCAATAGGAGAAAGGCAAAGAACATCCTTGAATATCCCAAGTGAGATAATCGCTGTATCCCACAGAAGCAAAACTCAGACTAGATTAAGTTCAGGGTAGAGTGCAGAGGAATGACTATGAAATTAAGAACTTCTATTATGAAAGGAGACTGAAACAGCTTGGCTTGTTAACCTTGCAAAATGAAGGCTAAGTAGGGATTATACTTGCTTTCTGTAAATACATCAGTGATAATAAACATCCAAGAGGAGAAAAGAATAAAGAATAATGGAATTATTGTGTATTATTGTATCGTTGTATTATTATAACTTGGTGCTAGAATAAATGGAATTAAACTGGAACTGAAAAAAATTTATTATGTTGGAAATTAAAAGAAGGCTTCTGATAGCAAAAGTCTAGAAAAGTGTCCAATACAAGAGGGGCAAAAACCTTAATTAATTTTAAACTTTGATTAGTTTATGAAGTGGGATGTGTAACATAATTGCTTGTAAAAGCAGAAACTGAACTCATTAATCTATGAAGTCCTTTGCAGTTCCAAGTTCATATTTGTGCTGAAGCTGATGTGAGGTTTATGACATATGAAAATAATCCATTTACATATTTAATGGGAACAATCATGGTGCATGGCCACATATCTGATGTCCTTTCTTGCAGTACATTGAAATAATTGGCCAAAGAAAAAAAATTAAAAGCATCTTGGTTTGCTGAGTGCACCTAATTTGTCATTTAGTCAGTGGTTTGTGCTTATTCATTATCATCATCTGACATTCTCTATCACAGAGAAATTTTTATGGACAAATGAGTTAAAGCAAGAATGACAATATGCAAAAGAGATCAGAAAATAGAAGGCCTTTTTCTTCCTCTCTTTCACTGTTTGGTTAAGGAGCGTGTCACTGTGATCAGCACCCTTGATAAAGTATGTAAATGTTTGGAGCCTGTTATTCCTGGGCTTTTACTTGCATAGTCTTACCATAACAGTAGTCTGATAGAAAGTGATGGGGATCAGTTCCCAGGAGGAGAAAGCTTAGAATGACTTCTTGGTTCAAATAGCACCATGGCATTGTTAGTTCTGGCTTGATAACTCCGATGTGGGTTTTGTCTTCAGTTCATTGAGGTTATCTTCAACCATGTATTCTGTTTTTTAATAATTCTAAAGGCTCCAAATTGTGCTTGTATTCATTATAGGATTTAAATAATGTCTCAATTTAAAAAGTAAACCGGGTTTGTGTCAAAAGGGAAACTTTTCCAGGTCAAGTGGTTTCAACCAAACAAGGATCAAAGCAGTTTATTTATTTATTAATAGCACAAAACCAAAAAACCTTCAGTGAACTATACATTCACGACCAGTACTGGCAATGCAACAGATAAACTGCAATACTAGACACTGTCAAAGCTGTTAATTATCCAGCTACAAATTTCTAAGCACTCTTCTAATCTCAAAGCATTTTATATAAACTATACTCAAATACACACAGACTAATATTCACATGCACCCACTCACATCCCTCACAAGTTGTGTGAGTTTTGGGCACATAAACCCTCTCCAGGATTCACAGCCCTTACTTGCAGCCCCCTTCTGCAGGAGCTGCAGATGCTCCAGCTGTGCATGTGTCCATGCTGCTCACTGCAGCCCCCGTGTAGATGTGGACATGAAATCCCCACAGGCCCACATCCAAGGGGTCCCTGCTCTTTCCCCCAGCTGTTCTGCTTCATCCAGGGGCAAGTTCCTCTCAGCACCCCAGGGAAGGATGCTCAGCCTGGTTGGGCAGGGTGGTGATGCCCTGCAAACACTTCTGGAAGGACCAAAACAGATTTTGGGAGTTTTTCTATTTCTGTGTGTCTCTGACTCGCTATTGTTCCCTATAAGCTATATTTTTAATACCTTTTTTTCAAGCTGATTTTCTTTTTCGAAAGTACTTTTGCAATCCAACTGGATAATGGTAATTTTCCTGGTTGGCTTTGCTGTTCTGGAACAAATGGCATTCAGACACTTTGGGACATTTCAGCTACAGACACTGCTGTACTCACATTCCTGCCTAACCATAATTTTTTAACCAGGCTGTGTTTCCTGGGAAGCTCCCCCAGAGACTGTAATTGCAATGCTAAATCATAAACCCCTCCTTAATGAGTGTCTGTCATAAGCAGACAGCCTGAATTTTATAATACAATTGAGCCAAACCAAGAATATTAGGTGTATCATGCTATTCTGAATTCTAGAAATGAATGTCACAAACAATCAGGCAAAATATTATGGCTGAAACAGAGTTGCTTCTATAAAAGTCTGAATAACAAATGATCTGTTAGACAAGTATTGGAGTTCAAAACGTAGAAAGGCAGAGCACAATTTTCTTCAGTAGTTTTCACTTGAAATTTTGTGACAGGAGAATTTACCAGTGATTCAGCCAGTAAGTCAAAAATTACTTATGTTTTCTGGTGAAAAGTCTGACACAAATATGCTCTTTAAATTAGATCCTTTTAATGAATCAGGTTAAGCATCCAGAATCTAATCTGCACTTTTTAAATCTTCAGAATACTGTCTATAAAAAGAAAAACAAAACAAAACAAAACAACCCCACCAAACAAACTAATGAAGAATCATAGAAAAGTTTACTAGAGATTATTTTATATATATATATATTGAAAATTCTTCTTGGGCTTTCAAACTAAGACCAAAATAGTGATCCTGAACGATCATGTAAGAGAGTAAGAGAAGATTTAATTTTACAGAGTCATCACTCCTTCTATAAGAAGTTCATGTAACTAAACTGTGGTGTGGCACCTGGGAACAGATTAAATGCCTAACTAGTCAACACAGTAATTTCTAGAAGAGGAACACATTCACACTTTGGAAGATTACCCTACTCCCACACACTGGTTTATTAAGACCAGCTAATTTCTTCCCCTATAAATATTTTTCACTGCTAGTACTGAGGAGAAAAGAGACTGAGCTAGAGCTTTTTAAGGAGTTACTTGTTTTCCTTAGGCTTTCCTTAGAGTCATTTCTATGTTTTTACATTCTTGCCTGCAATAGAATTGGTAATAGCCATCCAATTTAGCCCCTGAGATGAGCCAGACAAATAAGCTTTCTGTTCTGCAAAAAGTTCTAGAAACTAGTATCCAGATCCTTTGTTTCTGCTCTGTCTAACAGATCATCCTACTTTATCAGGAAGGTTTTTCTTTTCTTATGTCCAGTCCTGCAATGCTCTGTGAAGTCCTGTTGTCCTTCTATATGTGTAACTCCCACCAAGATCAGGTGAAAATTAGGTCAATATTTATTCCTCCTCACAATTTGAATATAAAGTCATTCCAATTAAAACTGCAACATGGCATCTCTCTACCTGTCAAATTATGTCCTTCCTGCAATGATATAATAATTTGTGATTAACTTTTAAGACTTCAGAGACTTAACAACTGAGCAGAGACAAGGAGCAAGATGCTCTTAAGTCAGTAGCGATTTGGGATGTGCAGCTCAAGGCTTTTATTTCTGGGAGGACAGAGTTTCCTGTTCATTGAAATCTGTCTTGCAGGAGTTGCAGTTCTGAGCATGTTTTTTCTTTATCAGTTGGACAAAGTGCTGTGCAGTAGTCGTAAGCAAGTGGAGGTCAAAGCTGGCTCTGTAGTAACAACCAGTTTATGGAGAGATTCACACTTCACACTGGAGGCCCCATTCTCTCTCAACCTATTCCCATTTATGTTACTTGATATTCTGCTGGAATTGAGGATTGACTCAAGACTGAAGACTTGAATTAAAATTCAGGATTTAAAATCAACTTAATTAAAGTGTCTGAGAATAAATTTGCATTCAAAGGTGTGTTAAGACTGTGCACTGGCCCTGCTGAGCTTATCAGGGATGTTATACTGCACCTTTGGTATCATGCATACTTATATATAAGTTAATATATATAACTGCTTTCATTGGTATTAGTAGGAATACTTTTTTTTTTTCTTTTACAGTTATTTTGCCATCTTTCTATTTTACCTGCTTCTTGCTGTAGCCTTAGAGCGTGGATTCTGACAATGAGGTACTAAACACTGCTGATGCAGTGCTGCCCTTCTAGCAGGGCCATTAGCTATTCCTGTGATACAGACTGAAAATAAACAGTCAGGGACTATTATTGCCCTATTGACCATAAAATACAAACATATTGCCTGAAAATAAATAATAAGTGGCTATATTAGGACAAGGTGGCCCAATGTGAGAGAAAACAAGATATAAAACAAAAAGAAAATATTTCATGTTACACAGTCTTCCCTCTCCTATAAAGGAAAATTTTGGGTTTTTTTGTTCTCTCGAGCCAAGACTAATGCATTACTTTTTTCAGAAGATGAGACTTTCTGTCACACTCCCACCAATGAATAGATATCAAGAGGAGTGTTGCAGCAATACAGACCTTTTGTGCAGGTCTCCATTTGTAGCAATAACATAGCCTTATCTACTGAAATCTTGATTAAAGTGAGATGAAAACAATGCATATTTCATTCCTAATATGCTGTACCATGATCTCTTCTCTGCGGTGACCAGTGACAGGACCCGAGGGAAGGCCCTGAAGTTGTGTCAGCGGAGGTTTAGTTTGGATATTAGAAAAAGGTTCTTCACACAGAGGGTGGCTGGGCACTGGAACAGGATCCCAGAAAAGTGATCTCAGCACCAGCCTGGCAGAGTTCAAGAGCATTTGGACAAAGCTCTCTGGCACATGGTGTGACTCTTGGGGTGGCCTGTGCAGGGCCAGGGGCTGGGCTCAATGATCCTTCCAACTCAGCATCTTATGTGATCCCGTGATTCTGGGATACTTTCAGAAGTCTATGACATTTCTTTTTTTCTTCTTTTTTTTTTTTTTTTTTTCTGATAGGGTAATAATGAATTACATACTTTTAAGGAAATAAGATAACAAAGTGAAGAACTATTGTTTCTGTGTCACTTCCTTTAACTCTCTTCTTCAGTTGCTTCTTGTATGTGTTAAAGAACAAAAAATGTCTACATTGGCTACGAAATCCCTTTGGGGTGCCCAGCTAAAACCAGTCATGTAGGAAATAGAATAATTAATCTAAAAATAAATGTAAAATGAATGGATCAAGTAGAGAATAGGTGCATTTTTTTGGCCGAAAAATCTCCTGTGACATGTTGCAGAGAAATGGCCTGATATATATATTTGGGAATATAATCCACACTGTTCAGCATAGAATGTTTTATTAATCATAGTTTTTAAAGACAGTGAGCATGGGAGGGGATAGATCAGGAAATAAATAATACATACTACAGAAATGGCCCTGAGATGAGTAGTTCTTCCCTTTATAAATATTACAAGCTATCCACAATCCCCCAGGTAAGAACACAGTATTCAACACATTTAATGATGAACAACAACAAAAGAAGAGCATTTTAATTTAACATGGGAGTCAGCTCCAAGTCTATCAACTGGCTATCCTGAGAAGTGTATTACAGCTCTAATATTGCTAATAGTGAATTCCAGTATATTTTTATCCTCTGTTACTGGAAACTGACTCTTGTACTAACAGCTTTGCATCATATTATTGGGGATGAAATAACCTGACATTTTATGAATCATCAATATCAGATTAAAGTGGCAGCAGTGAATTTTGTACCATGTTGCGACTTAGTTCAATAATGGTGCTAATAATATCTGAAGTTATGACTTCCCACACAAAAGAGGGATAATTTCAGTAGGGTAGGGAGGACATAATTTTTTCCCTGTATTTCTTTTTTCAAATAAATTTTCTTTTTAGAAAAAGCTCATTAACCTAAATTAAAAATAAAAAAAAAGAAAAGTCTGCAAAGGTGTTGGGGACACCTGATATGGTCCAAACGTCCCCACGCTGAAGCACAGGATGAGTCAGTGACTAATTGAGGTGTTCTGATCTTGCTGGCAGGGCTTGAATGTACGTTTTAAGCATTGCAGTAGCATCTAGAGAAGCCGGCCTAAATCTCTTCCCTCGAGGCTGGCATTAATTGTGTGAACATAAGAGCACTGTTAATGGGTCAGGGCAAAAATCCACCTCACTCTGTCTCCAGCACTGACCTGCAGCAGGGGCACAGGAGGTGTGTAAGAGCAGGGCAGCATATGGTGCCAGACACTGGTATGCTCTTGCCAGCAGTGACTTGTGCCTCTGGGACTGCCTGAATGGAAGGTGATGCTTTTGTGTTTAATGGAATTCTGTCAGTTTTATGTCATTAATTTATCTCATCCTTTTTTTTTTTTTTTAATCTGGAGGGGCTTTAGGCATCCACAGTGTCTTGTAGCCGCCACATATATGACAAAGTACATCTATGTCTTGCTTTTAATCTGTTACTTGTTAATTTTATTTGATGGTCTTAGCATAGACAGGATAGTTTCTACTCAGTTGATCCACTCTGTATTACTGGTGATTTATAGACATATGTCATATCCTTTCCTCAGTAACTCCTCCAAAATAAAGGTGTTATTATGTTTAGATTTTCACTATTATTGGTCCTCCTTACCTACTCTCTCTGTATCTTTCCCAGTACTGCTGTATTCTTTTGGAGACAAGGGAAAAACAAACTATATTAAAGACACGTGAGAGATATAAATAGTGGCATTATAATGTTTTCTCTTTTGTTTTCTACTCATTTCCAAGTACTTCTTAATTCTGTCTGCTTCTGGCAGCCATTAAACATGGAGCTAATAGTTTTGCAGACCTACCCTCTGTAACTTCAATGCCTGTTTCCAGTACAGGAACAGCTACTTCAGAAGCTGTCACAGTGAAAGCAAGATCACTCCGAATGCAGAGTGAAGATTTCTTTCCCACAACTCTGCTTCCCTGTCATATCATTTTTACTAGTGAAGCAGAATATGGACAGAACTGCTCTTTGCAGCAGACACAGCCCCTCAGATTATAAGACAAATATCTTCAAAGGCTGTTCCTTTGGAGTCTAAGGAGTCAGAGAGGAAGATCCAAAATGAGCCTTTTGCATCTGAAACAAAGCATGGCAAATGACTGAATGCACCTTTGTGCCGGAGGGGTGGGAAAGGCAAACGAGCAGGAGCTGCTGGATCACTGAAATAGATGTAGAGATGTCTTTGCATAGCTATTTTGTCAGAGTAAGAGGAGGAGTCATTGGAGCAAAAGGGACTCAGGTAGTCCAGTTCGACTTGCTAAAGAGAAGAGTACTAAAAAATGGGTTCTTACTGCTCCTCTACCTTCTCACAAGGAGAAGATGCACATATTGCTAATCTAATTCTGGAGACCCTATAAAGTGGGACAGGTATTGCATGAGGAGAGACAAATGTGGCATGATGGAGCCCCCCTTCTCCTGCCAGTAGCAGAATGCACTGTTATATTCAATGACTTCCTTTAGATGTGTCGATCAAATATGAAATAGGAGAATCTTAACCCAAAGAAAGGTCAAGGAGGCCTTTTCTGGCACATAACAAAAGAGCATTTGATGATGGTGGTACAGATTGTTACCAGTATGATTTATCCATGATAAGGACAGAGGCTGATTGCATTATGATATTGCTGGGAAGATTTACAATTTATTCACTCCATGGAGTATTGAAAACTGTCACTTATAGTGATCTCTCAACCTCAAAGTCAGGGTTTTTCATGTAAAATTCCACAACTGAAGAATGTTAGTACCAAGAAATTAAGTTCATGTTTCTTTTTACTGATATAATTTTAAATTGAGACATCTGAACAGAAGTGTAGACACACATGTTTATCTCACTCTCTGTATGGACCGCCACTCAGTGGACCCTCACAAATAAACCCAGTCAGAGAGCCAGGGGGCACCTGGTGCCATATAACACCATCCCTGGGCTGAGAGATACATCAATGCCTTCTGAGAAGCAGCTGGAGGCCAAATAAGATACTCCATGGTGCCTAAAATAAATTCACCCCCCATACTTAGGATATTGAAAACCAGTCTTAGCCCATATGGTCTGAGGAGATTGGATAATGATTCAACTTTCTAGACATATAATGTATGATTTAAATACATTAAGAGATGCATTTAATCATAGCTGAGGTGTGTTTGTTTTGCTGCTCAGCCGTAAGTCACCACTCCTAAGATCATGGATTTAATATAGGTCCTGTGTTTTTTTTATCTACAGCCTTGGCCAGAAGTTTTGCATGTACTAGTCTTTCTTAAATGGTATTTCTGTCTGTTTGTAGCAAACTAAATTGCACCCCCAGTCACCTGTCAGATGAATCTTTTCCTAAAAAACAAGGACTCTGTTCACTATGTTCATATTGATTATGTGGCAATTTAGACACATAGCTCACCTGCATGCACAGTCCTTTAGACATCTGGTTTTGGTGTCTTCATTTTGAATTGAGTCCGCTCCTCTGATCTGGTTTCCTGCCAACTATTTCTTTTTCCTATTTTTTCAGGTGATTCCCTTTTGCACCAGTGACTCAATTGCAGTGCAGGGTTTACTTCTCTGCAGAGAATGGCATTCACAGGACTGTAGTTCTAAATCATCAATATTGTGATGTTAGCCTCAAATTCAGTTGGAGACGCCAGGTGTAACTCAGCTGTAGCTGAAGTTCAACAGCTTATTATACATTAAAAAATACTGCAGACAAGCCTCTACCAGCTTGTGGAGGGTGGCACATAGAGCAAAACCACACGCTGATGACATCCAGGCAATTCAGTTTGAGATCAGGTCTTCATGCATTCTCCTTCAATGATAACATGCTGCTCAATGGGCCAGTTGCAGCTTCAGACCATTAGGGTGACTCTGCATGGCCAGAGCAGAGCTTTTAGGGCCTGTCCTACATCAGGGTATGGTCTCAGCAGCCCTTATGTGATGTTATTTCCAAGGACCCCTGCTCAAACAGCTGGAATCCGTGCAGGAGATTTTCCCTTGCAAATCAAGGACTGGGTATGAGAAAGGAGGTAGAATTTCCTTTTCCCTGTGTCCCGTTAGCACTGGGTTATTTTATTATTATTATTTCATCCATTCTGTCAGGATCTTTTTCTCTAACCCTTCTGTCTTTCTGAATTCCATTAACACACCAAACAACAGGATGTTAAACGAGCATCTTGGGTCTGAGCTGGTTTATTTTCCTTCTTGCTCTTTATGTCTAAAATTGACTCCCAATCTAGTTCAAAGGTTGGCCTCATTTACAAGCACACAAAAATTATCAGACTGTGAATTCCGTATAAGAGTAGGGATACTGTTCAGAAAATTACTTCTATTTCAACATTTCTGTTGACTTCCACGTTTACTGTGGATTAAAATTCATGCTGTCTGGGAAAGCCATTTTCTTTTCCAGTCTTGAGACTCTTCCTGCTAAAAACAAAGATATTCAGATTTATGCTGAAAAGCAAGCCAAACATTCTACTTTCTCCAGCTTGCTTGTCTGTAAAAAGTGCCTTCACAAAATTTGTTGTGTAAAAAAGTTTCTTCTTCTCAAATTTGAAGCAACTTTTCTACTTTACAAGGTTTCTGCCATTCAATATTTTCTTGTAGGTATATTCCTATGAAGATTTTTTTTAGTCTATGTTCCAAAAGGAAGAAAAGCAAACAAAAACGTTTCCTCAGCTCTCTGCTTAGACAAACTGGTTTGGCACAGTACCAGCATCGTAACAATAAGCCAAGGAAAATATTAAGATTGATAAATATGAGCATCCTACCAAGGGTCTTGTGAGTGGTACAATCCAAAGCTGAGGGCAGGGGAAGGCTTGTGGTAAGAGAGGAACACAGAGCAGGATATGGAGAAATGGCAGGGTAGTAGAACCTCAAAAAAGGAGAAGCAGGGAAGATGTTTTTTGGAATCACATTTCCCTATTTGTTTTTTTCTCAGATTTGTACAATTGGAAACACCTCTTTTCTCAGAACAAAAGTGATGAGCTTTAGAAGTTACATTGGTAGATATTTCACCTCTCATTCTCATGGTTTTGTGTGCTCCTCAAGAAAAACCACAAGAGGAAATGTTGCAAAAAGTGTTGTTTATGAGGATTCCATGGAGTCTGATGCCCCCCAAAATGGAGCTGCATGATTAATTTTTGTTGCTTAGAAATGTTGTCCTTTCAACTTGCTTTTATCTCTGGAAAGTCAGCCGAAGGATAATAAAAGTGGAGCTGGGATAAAGCCTCAGTACAGTAAAATCCATTATATCTAAAAGGAACCATGGAAAGATCAAAGAGGAAGGTAAATGTGTCCTGAATTACTTCAAAAGGTGGCTCACTTAGGAAATATTGATCATCTCAGGATAGGAGTGGAAAATTGGCCAGCTTTTACTGAGAGAATTGAAGAAGCTGTTGTAGAGGTGGAAGAGCAGCAAGTCTTTCACTCTACATGTAGGTTTACATGCTCATAATTGTTATGGTTATTTGCAGCTATGTGAATTAGTGTATGAATTAGACACCACCCTGCCACTTGTGTTTTGAGGTGCAATCCATTTTATCCAGAGCTGATGTTTTTAGTTCTGCTAGTGTTCCTAAATACAGAGGTCTCCTTGGTTTTCTAATCATGTAACCAACACTTTGCTTTCTTTCCTTTCTATCTCATTTTTAACAAATTTAAAGAACATCTTTCTGATTTGAAACATGAAAATCACAAGGACTGGAAGAGATAACAGGTATAACATTGCTTGTAAAAAATTGCAGAGCTTTGACATGTATGGAGATATGTAAAGAAATAGATATAAATAGCAAAGTGTATGTTACATATTATACATTAATTTTGTATATAATGTTTGATGCAACATCATAGAATCAGAGAATTGTTTGAATTGGAAGGGATCTTGTAGATCATCTAGTTCTCCCCCTCCTTCCATGAGCAAAGAGATCTTCCAGTAGACCAAGCTGTTCCAAGCTCCATCCAACCTGGCCTTGAACACTTAAAGGGATGGGGCAATATATGTAATTATATATAAGGCAAAAATAGGTGTAATTATGCATCATGTAGTGCAAAAGCATTTCCCTTGAATTAAGGGAGAAGCAAAAAGAAAGCAAAAAAACACAAATTATAAAACAAGGAGATAAATATACATAACAAGCATTTCCAGAAAAACATAAAAGTCTCTGTCCCACGTGAACTGCAACAGAATGACAACTTGTCTCCTCCTACCCTGGCTCTTCCTCGCCTCTTCTTATATCACTTCTTGCAGTGATGGTGGATTGATGACAACCTTCCAGGAGGAAGCAGCAGCAGCCAGGGTTTCTGTGTTGTCACCCTTCCAACCAGGAAGGGAGAGTGGCTCAGCCCAGAGGAGGCAGAGAGCTCTGACAGTCTGCCCAGCCAGCACCTGTCAAATTTGCTTTCTGCCTGCCGAGAGTGAAGCTGGCAAAAACCTTCCAGGTGAGGAACTGGAGACCTGTCAGTTTGATTTTTCCCAGAGGAAAACTGGAATATTTGTTCACAAAATGAAATTTTTTTAAAAATCAATTTTTCAAGAAGGGCATGTTCTCTCAGAAAATCCTCCTGACTGAAGGTTCCCAAATACCTTCAATGAAAATTCCCATCTGCTGTGGAGGCAGCATACAAGGACTGCAAAATATGGACTCTCTGATGGTTTAATGAGTGTCCGTGGCTGGAATTTCCCACACCCTACAGCATTTATGAATGCACCGCTCTAACTCCCACTAAAGGTGTGCATGGCTGTGAAAACACATATGATTTGGATGAATAAAATCCAATTTGAGCAGGATCATGCAACCAGAAGAGGACTCCTTACCAATGAGATATTATGCAAAGATGCCTGATGAATGCATAAAAGAAACAAAAATAAAATATAAAATAAAATAAATAGTCTGTTTAAAATTTCTTTGACCTCAGTGAGGGGAGTATTGTTGATGACCTGAGCAAGAGCTTGGGGAGATTCTTCAGAAAAAAATATTTTTTTTTAACTTTGGAAATCTGATTTTTGAAGTGATGCATTTGGATTATTTGTCTAAACAAATGTGGGGATTTGTAGGTTAACCATTCACAAATATTCTCTTTTTCTTTTAATAATCTTATATAAAATCCAAAATAAATTCGCAAATGTAAAAAAATTTACTTTTCAAGTGAAGACAAACAAGGGCTGCATTTACTGCAATAAAACATGGAAGAGGATTTTTTGTCTTAGATGAATCAAAAAAATCAACTAAGCAACATCAAAAAGAAGAAATTAACATAGTGCCAATATAAAAACCAGAGCAAATTTGAGTATTCAGTGTAAGAAAGTAAAAGCACAATCCTGCTTCCAGTAGAGCCATAGGATGAGGTTCTTAAATCCAATGGATCTGCATGGCCAAGAGAGAAATTATGTACTTTGAGCTGTCTTGATGATATCAGTACTCATTCCTGTGAAGGTACTTATATATTTTTTTATATGTATATATGTCCACATATATACAGATACAAGGATGTGTGTGTGTGTATATGTGCTTCTACAAAGAACTCCTATGATGAAAAAAAAGGGAACTTTATTTCTCAAATATTTTCTAAGCTACAAATCTAACCTGAGAACTCTCAGGCAGCTCCTTATTCTAGTTATCCCAGACTATACCCTATGTATATAGTTTGGATGGTTTAAATGGAAAATTTTTGTTTTATTATATGTGGCATTTTAAAAAAGATTAAAGCTTTCTACAACAGTTTTATTAAGAAAATATTTATTTTTTTTTCCCAGAACAATATCATTAAAGTAATATTTAATCAAATCCAGTTAGTTTATGATGATCTTATTTTCAATATTGAATTTGGATTATTTTTCTAGTACTTTTTAGTAGGAAGGCAGTTATAGTCAGCATGTTCCTCTACTGTGTTTTCAGTGCTAAAGAACTTTTTTTTTTTTTTAACTTTAGAGATTGTTTTNTGATGATCTTATTTTCAATATTGAATTTGGATTCTTTTTCTAGTACTTTTTAGTAGGAAGGCAGTTATAGTCAGCATGTTCCTCTACTGTGTTTTCAGTGCTAAAGAACACTTGTTTTTAACTTTAGAGACTGATTTTGGAAGTGATGCATTTGGATTATCTGCTTAAGAAAATGTGGCATTTATGTGTTAAACATTCATAAATATTTTTTTTTTCTTTAAATAGTCTTTAAATCTCAAACTAGAATAAGACAGCAACAGACCTGAAGGTTTGCAGCTGTGGAAAGAAACTTCTTGTATTCAGGACAATGTATTTAGCATCTTGTTGCTCCTTAAAATGACAATTCTGTGGGCCATTGTTGTTATTTATAATGTTTTATTGCATTTCACACAGCCTCACGAGCCCATTTTGACAGAGTTATGTACTGCTGGAAGACAATCCACCTTCAAAAAGGCTTTTATTCTAAATAGGACAATAAATGAAATCAACATACAGAGAACATGAGCAGAGGAATAATATATAGAAAACTAAATGTGTGGGCTTGTTCCTAATCATTTAAGAGAAAATGAGTGTTGGGCTCTATTTTCCAGATTTTTCTCTGGATTTTGTACATAAAATAGCACTTACCTAAAATCTGTAAACATCCTGGGGAAGAAATAAGGGTTTCTTTTCATATTTGCAGATGAATGTCCTGCCAAACAAGGTACAGCTTTGTTCTTACTCTCTCCTTTTCTCTCAGGACAAAGATGTCACCTCCTTCTTTCTTCACTTTTCCATATTAACACAGCCTGCAGGTCTTATTTTTCCTTTTTCCAGCTCAGAGAGGTACATTCCAATACAAGGAGTAACTACAGCAGAGGAGGGGAGGGTCAACACCTGGCAACCAGCACATACCTAGATGAACATTGGAGCCTGTTGGCTCCTTCCCCTCCGCCTCTGCAGTAAAAGGTGCATTGTAAATTAATTCAAATGTAGACATCTATGAATATTCTTTCCTTAAAAAGCCCTCACGGAATCATAGACAATACCTTCTCTGAATAATATACTCCTACCCCACAAATCTTGTCAGTCTTTTCTGGAGAAAGCAGTTCAGCAGATATGCATTTAGTTATTCTTTCTGCATTCCCCTTCTCTTTAGGATAATAAGGAAATGTGCTTTTGCTGACTCACAGTTTATTAATTATCTCTGTGGACTATAGAGCTGTATTTCAATACAATTTTTTTCTTCATCTTCGATTGACCAGTGTGAACTACACGACATGAAACCTCATTTGTCAGTCTCTCAGTCTTGTGCTGGAGCGTCAGAAATTGTGCGGCCAACAGGCCCAGGGCAGCGACTCTCCTCCTGTACTGGGCACTAGTGAGGCCACACCTTGAATGCTGTGTCCAGTTCTGGGCCTGTCACAACAGGAAGGACATTTTGTTGCCAGCACATATCTGGAGAAGGGCAATGGAGCTGCTGAAGGGTCTGGACCACAGGTTTGATGAGGAGCAGCTGAGGACACCGGGGGGGTTCAGCCTGGAAGGAAGAGTCTCAGGGCAGATCTCATCGCTCCACAACTCCCTGAAAGAAGGTTGTGGCAAGGTGGGGGTCAGTTTCTTCTCCCAAGTAACAAATGACAGGACAGGAGGAAAAAGACTCAAGTTTTACCAAGGGAAGCTTAAGTTGGATATAAGAAAAGAATTTTTCACTGAAAGGTTTGTCAAGCATGAGAATAGAGTGCACAAGAAAGCAGTGGAATCATCACCCCTGGTACAGGATCATCATCCCTGGGGAGTGTCAGCTGTGGATATGATTTAGCAGTGAACATGGCACTGCATGGTTGGACTTAATGATCTTAAAGGTATTTTTCTACTGTCCTGGTTTGTCCTGGATTAGCCAATTTTCAATATAGACACATGATTAAATCAATGAAAAGGGTGGGTATGCCTCTGTGAATATGCATTTTGGGATGAGAACTCCGCAGATCTTTTTTTCTGATTTCGGGTTGTGGGAGAGGTGAGAGGCACGCCTCGGCTTCTTTGGGTAGCCGGGCTGAGCCGAGTTCCTGCCGCCCCTCTCGGCAGCCGGCGGCCGGGCAGGGGAGGAGGGGCCCGGTCGGTCCGCGGCGGCGGGTATTTGCTGGGCCGGGGTCCCGGCGGCTCCCAGGCAGGCAGGCACAGGGGGAAATGTCATCAGCCCCTGGCATGTCACAGCTGAGCCCTGGCTGGGCTGATGAGATCCTAGCCCAGCGCGGCCGCTGAAGAAATTTCCCAGCGGCTGAGGCCAGAAGCAGCCCCGCAGCCCCGCACAGAAAGAGGCCCTGTAGCCCAGAAGAGAGAGAGAGCCCCGCAGAGAGAGAGAACTCTGCAGCCCCCCCGAGAGAGAGAGAGAGAGAACTTTGCAGCCCCACCGAGAGAGAGAGAGAGCCCTGCAGGTTCTCAGAGAGAGAGAGAACCCTGCAGCCTCACAGAGAGAGCCCTGCTGCCCCACAGAGAGAGCCCGAGAGCCCCACAGCTCCCGTGCCATCCCTCAGGTGACTGCTTTGGCCCGGCCGCCGCCCTTTGTTAACTCTTTTTCCTCTTTCAGAGGAGAACTCCCGGCCTCATCCTCCCCTGAGTGAGAGACACAGTGAAGACACGTAAAGAGACCACTTTAAGACATCAAGGTAAGTTAAGAAGGAGTAAAGTTTCAGATGGCAGGAGTATGGGGAAATGCCTTATTTTCCAAGCTGAAATTCTCTTGTAAGCTATGGTGATGGAATAAATATTTCCTTTAAACCATGGAGACATGTAGGGGAGATGGAAAGTTCAAATTGTAGACCTGGGCAAAAGAATTGCAAAATGAGCAAATGGTAAAGTGACTCTGATCCCATTAATTGCTGAGAAATTTGAACGGAGTGAGAGGAATGAGTGATTACGACCTTTTTTTGCCCCAAGAGAAGATGAAGAAAACCTTTGCTTTCGAACAGTTTGTTCTTAAAATAAAAAACCCCATACATTGACATGGCCCAGAGGCACAGCTGTGAGAGGCTGTCAAGTGGGAGGAAATTTCATAAATTCAGATGTTCTAGGTGGCTGTTGTTCGTGGAGAATTTTTTTTCTATAGCAAACAAGAGATGCTCCTCTCCCTAAGTGAACTGAAGAAAGATAATTCTAGAAGTGAGAACTGACTGAGAATTCTGGGCATTGTTTTCTGTACATTGTCAGTGGGGAAGAAAGAAGGTTTGAGCAAAGGCAGGAGGAGTGTTCTGAAGGTTTTATTCTGATTTTTATTTTTCTTCTTTTAGTTCTGTCAATAAATTTTCTTTGTACCATTTAAAGTTTTAGCCTGCTTTGCTCTTGGTTGAGAAATTTCAGATTGGTGAACCAAAATCACTACATGAACCTACATGATTCTATGATTCAACAGCTAGTTTCTGCCCCAGAAACCACTCACAGTCCAGAGTTCGCTGGTGCAGATAAAGGAGGTGTGATCTATCAAGGGCAGACACTCTCTTCTGATGTGGCTGTCTCATCTCAAAAACTTCAGCTGCAAATTTTCTGTATATTAAACTACTGACAGATGACGTTATGAGGTCTGTAAGCTCTGCTGGACTTAATTCTTTTGCTTAGCATTATGTGTTAGTTTATAGGTTATTGCTGTTCCTTCCTCTATCTTTTTTTCCCCTTCTCATCAAAAATCATTGCGAAAAGATCTTCAGTAGGAAACTGCTTGTTTGATTTGACAGTCCTGGAAACAGTGCAATATAAGTAAAATGACTGACCATCATGAAATGACAGAATGAGATTAGAAAGGACTCTTGAGATCTTCTACTCCACACTCTGTCCTACTCAAGCAGGATCAACAAGGGCAGGTTGCCCAGCATTGTGTCCAGTCAGATTTTCTCAATCCCAAGGATGGTTTGAAGGACAGAAGCTCCAATCTCTGGACAGACAGAATGTTCTAGTGCTTGATCACCCTAACACTAAACAAAAAGAGGGCTGCCTTCTGTTCAAGTGGAATTTCCTGCTCTTTAGTTTGTGCCCATCATCTCTTGTTGTGTCAGTAGGTACTTCTGAGAAGGAGCTGACTCTGCCTACTTCATATCTGCCCCATCAGGTATTTAGGCATATTGATAAGATCCTCCCTGAGCTTTCTTTTCTCTAGGGTGAACAATCCCATCTCTCTCTGACTCTCCTCATATGAAAGATGCCCCAAACTCTTGATTATTTTGTGGTTCTGCACTGTCTTGCTCTAATAGACCCGTTAGAGTATTTCTCAAACTTAGGGGAACAAACTGGTCACAGAACTCCAGATGTGACCTCTTAGGTGACGAGTAGAGGTGAAAGATCATCTAGATCACCTTCCTCAACCTGCTGGCAATACTCCTAATGCAGCTCATGAAGCTGCTGGCATTTTTTTTGTGGTGGGGATGCATTGCTGGCTTAAGGTCAGCTTGTTCTGCGCCACGATCTGGATCTCCCTTTCTGCAGAATTGCTTTCAGGCCAGCTGACTTCTTGAGTGTTGGTGCCTGGGGTTATTTGTCCCCAAATGCAAATATCTACAAAAAAAAAAAGACTCGTGATTAGCCAGCTATAACCTGAAAACATTCTCAGATTGNACTCCTAATGCAGCTCATGAAGCTGCTGGCATTTTTTTTGTGGTGGGGATGCATTGCTGGCTTAAGGTCAGCTTGTTCTGCGCCACGATCTGGATCTCCCTTTCTGCAGAATTGCTTTCAGGCCAGCTGACTTCTTGAGTGTTGGTGCCTGGGGTTATTTGTCCCCAAATGCAAATATCTACAATAAAAAAAAAAAGACTGGTGATTAGCCAGCTGTAACCTGAAAACATTCTCAGATTGAACACTTGAGATAACTCCGTGATCATTTTTCTTTCTATGCAAGACCAGCAAAACTCCAGGAACTATCAGTTCTATTTTCATTCACAGATCAAGAAGGAGATTCTGGAAAATTCCTACTAAGGCGAGGTAGTATTCATATTCCAGGTAATTACACAGGGAAGATATCACATCTTGCTGGAAATTAATATAACTCAAATAAGCAGTCAAACAGTGCTTGTTAGTGCTGCATGATGGTTGAGTGGATCCTAAATATATGGGCAGATCATTCTTACATCTCCATGACAGTGGCTGAGGATAATTGCTCTCTTTTCACATCTTGATGCAGGAGTTTTTCTTTCTACTTTACATACCATTCAACAATTTTGGTACTGTTACTATTTGTCATTATTAGATTTTCTGGAATATTAGTTGGGTAGCTAGAATGCAAGTAGGAAGAAAGGAAACATGCCTCATCCTCCCCTCACCAGTACAGTACAACTGATTTCAGTAGGTTTAGTCCTGCGCAACTGCAGTTAAATAAGAGGTGAAAGAAATTCATAATCTCTCCACAGTGCAATAGATATGATATGGGGTGCTTGATACCTGGAAAATAGGCAGGAAACAGCTGAAATCTGTAAACTCATTAGAAAAAGCATTATTACCTCCTTTAGTTTGTGTAGAATTTCATTGTCCTCTGATGGGAGGTTAGGCTATGTAAGGAATGCAGAAGTAGGCTCTAAATCACCTTTCAGAAAATCTATTGACTGTTGTCCTTAGAGCAGTTAGTAATTTACTTCCTTTCCTTCAGGTGACTCAGTAGCCTGGTGCTACAGCTCTTGATTTGCTCTTCCTTGCAAGAGACAGCATGGAGTGTAAAGAAGGAGTCTCTGGCAGGCAGTTCACTGCTGCTTGAGTCCTCTGTGTCTTATTGTTAGCAAAAGTATCATGACCTTACATAATGTGACACATGATAGAAGAAGTAATGTGACAAGACATATCAGACAGGCCATGCTGCACATGAGATATATGACACATCTCATCTGAAACAAATATTGCACCTAGCAAAGATAGGACTTTAAAAGGCACTTTACTTTTTTCCCCTACCCCTCAGACTGTTGACAGATATGAGGGTCATTACAAAGACTTTAAACCTCTGTCCGGAATAATAATAGAAGCTCAACAAATTGCTTAAGCTAATGTTTAAAATCAGAAGATTAAAATCAGAGATAAAGCAAAACACAAATATGTTAAGCTTTGTGGCCAGAAGGAGAAGATTGTAGAATTTTTTTTTTTGTGTTGACTGTCAGATCAATTGTACAACTAATAGCAGTCAATTAGAAATAATACAAGTGAGATTTCATCAGTTTGGGTCACTGTGATTGGAAAACCACTTGCAAAGCCAGGGCTTCTGTGGATTAGTAAAGAAATACACTGGAAATGATACCCTAGACTGTATTATGCACTGGTCAACCACAGCTCAAGTTTTTTCAAAGTTTGTTATTGTGTATTTGAAAACATGCTGCATTTGAAGTTTTTAGAGCAAGCACAATAGGTAAATAAAGTGCAATAAATAAACTGATATAACATGAGACCAAGCTCTTGCTCTGCTGTACAAAACCTTCATGTTTGAGATAAATTCTAAAACAAAGGAATTATTTAGATTCTTTTTTATCAGTTTACGTATACTTGACCACCTTCATCTAAAGAGTGGCAAGAACATTCTAAGAATGAATAAACAAAAGTTCAAAACATCTTGGCTAACAAAAATAGTGTATTTATTCCTACTTGTTAGAAAAGAGATCTGTGACTTTGCAATAAACTGCAGAAGGTGGCATAGAGAATTGCAGATGCATCATCCACACTGGCGCCCACTTTGATGAGAGCACAGGGATGAAACCATGGGCCAATATGTTGGGCTGACAAGAGGGCTGTGTGCACTGCCCAACCCTTACCACTGCATTTTGGACGTCTTCCTTGGACCTGTTTGGACTAGAGGCAAATGAGTTGGCTGCTGAATAATAGACCTGAGGTTAAGTTAACTGAACAAGATGTGGAAAACTATTGGACATGACATGAGGAATTGCTGAATGTGACAGATAACAACAAAAGTATCTGACAAAAGTTAAAGATGAATCTGTGCTGAATAAATGGAGTTCCCATGTAGTTAAAGCAGAGTTATATAAGAAGCAGCCAGGCCTCACATATAATTGTAGGGGGCCTTTGGGGACCTTTTACTGAGAAAATATTTCAAGGGGAACCCTTGGAAGCACCTCAGTTAACATATCAATAATATCATACTAGGCTGTGATTACTTACAGAGAGGTATCAGAAATACCTAGATTAAATATATTTATAAGGAACCCAGCGAGGAGGAAAGGTAATTCACTTACCTGCAAGGAGGTAGGGAGGTGCAAGGATAGCAAAAAAGGGGACCAAGAAATAAGAACATGGTCAACACAATACTTAAATCCTGTGACTGATGATGTCTGGGGGTATCTGCAGGGCAGCACTACATTTGATCTCTGCAGCCTAAATTATGACAATAAGTTAAATCTGTCTTTTTGTCAGTGCCATACAAATCAAACCTTACTCTGCCATCAGGAAGACTTGGGTGATCCTTACCAAGCTGGGTTTTCCCAGCTTTAGACAAACACCCAGATGGATGGAACCAATATCCTGGTGTCAGGGCATTACTGCCTCCTCCAGGCTGGCAGAAGCAGCATCTGCCCAGTGCTTCCTACCACTACCACCAGCAGCATCCAGGACTGTGTCTGTATCCCACATTGACTGCAGGCATAGTTCATGCTATGTGAGATCAGCAATAAATGAAAAGATAATTGAAGGCTGTGAAATACAATTTTTTTTGCCCAGATTCCTACTGGTTGTCTACCAAAACACAACTCCACTCATAAATTAGTCTTTCCTTCTGTCATCAGTTCCAGTGTGCTTTTCCATGGCCCTGCTGTATACCAGCTTTCACATTGTATCAGAACCTGTAAAGTGAGGTTGGCAGTTTCTCATTGCCTTACTGCAAATGGCTTTTTATTGTTCTGGATGAGACACTGGTCCAGATTTGGGATGTATGAAAATGAATTCTGGTCATGAATGAAAGTCATGGCAGTATTCCTTTTTCCTGGGGCTCATTTCTGTCTTGCTGCTACTTTGAGTGACACCTGACATTTCAACTGGTTTCCTGACCTCAGTTTCCCTCTTGTGTTTGGAGACAAGGATGTGGCTTTCTTTGGGGAATGTTTTGTGATTTAACAGGTGAGAATAGAATGACAACAACTCAAGTATTTTACGTTGCTATATTTTTTGCTATTTAATTTTCTCTTTGTAAGCATGAACAAGCTTTGGGCAAAAATGGGGGAGAGCTCTTTATGAGTTAATACTTGACAATTCTTTATCAAGTGAGACCTCATCAGTGAGACTTTTGTTGAACTGCTAGCACTGTTTAGGTAATGTATCAAAATGCAAACATTTTAGAAAAGGGATTTTAAAAAAAAGTCATTCCAGTCAGATTAAAATATTTACAAACAATAAAAACTGGACAGGGTGAAACACAAGACTGTTATTTTCTTTTCAAATCTGTATCTGTTACTACGAGTTTTGCAAACTCCTGTGGGTCACATCCTTTGTACTAATAGAGAGTTAGTCTTCTGCATAATTTATCTTCATGTGTTTTCTTGTTATTTCTCTCCCTGGTTTAAATGGTGATTTCAGAGAAGATGCTTCTAGTTTACACCAAAAATGAGCAGAAAATAAGAATTTTGACTTACAACCCTCATACTAGGTAACTACTTTTGCTCAAGAAAATAAATACTAAATAGAAGTTCATAACATATTTCTGTCTCTAGATCTGAAAGAGAATATTCTGGTATATGCCTGTTTGTATTGTCATTTCTTTATTGTCATTTATTGCCATGAATAGCATGAGCCAGTTGTTCAATATTGATATTATATAAGGGGGCTTTGTGTGTGGTTTTCTTGTCTCCCTTTTTTAGTTTTTAAATACCCTCTTGAAGATTATTTTGCTTATTTTTAGTATGTACGTTACTAGAATAAAAATAATAAATCAAAGGTACAAATGTAGTTTTCAACTGGTGTAGAAAATTATTAATTAAACCTCACTGCCTCAAACCATTTCTCTAAGTTAGACTGTCAAGGAACAAGAGAGAAGAGAGAGCCATGTATGCTTCACTTTTGCATAGCCAAGGCATAAGGGTTGTCACTGGATAGTTCTTACCAGAACACAATATTGATTATAGCACCTGTTTTCACACAAGTTCTGCTCTTCAGTGAAGGACTTATTTCCCTGAACATTAATTCGGATGCAGTGACCTCCGAGAACACCCTAACAAGAGATATATTTCCAACATGAACTCACAGCTGTGTGGGTTGCTTTGGACTTGACTTCATTCTCACTTGACATAAATGTCAAACTGAAGGCCCATCTCTCTTCTTGAATCTCAGGGACCAGAGGTTACCCAGCCTGACAGCTGGCAGCCTGATTCACTGTCTCAGAGTCGTCGTGGAGTGGTGGCTTTTATTCTTCTTTCGTTTTACACTGCTTCCCTCTTGCATCTTTTTTTTTTTTTTTCCTTAGGTGTATGGTATTTTGTCATTTGAAAACTGAATGACACATTAATTTCAAGCACTAATGGGAAACTTTCAACTTGAAATCTAGTCAATTTAAAGGAAGTTAAATGCAGTTTCTGCCAATGCACTTACCTTGAGACATCCTGCCAGTGTAAGTTTTGCATTCACATTTTCCTGTCTTTAAACTGTATTTTTTTTTTTTCCTCTATTCCTGTGTGAAAGACAAAGTCACTGGAGGATGATGGTGACAGAATGACTGACTATACAAAAGATGCCCACAGAATTGTCTCTATGCCATAAAGAGCAAGTTGAAATTTTTTCACATTTTTCTTTTCCAGAGGAACTTAACGTAACATGCAAATTTTCTAAGAACACCCACTGCTCTTTCAGAGATTTGTTACAAAATTTAAATCAAGCTGCTTTTTTAGGAAAAAAAATCTCTAAAAACATAGTTGCAACAGAAAATATATGATCAACCTTGGTACAAAGAGTCCTTGCCAAGTAAATATATGATTGAAAGAGAGGAAGAATTCCTAATCTCTTCCAGTGTCTTTCAATAAAGCATATTACTTCTAAACCTGTATTTTTAAATTTTTCAGGATGAAGTATGATTTTTTGTATTGATTTTTTGTATTAAAAATACCCCTTTAATTAATAAGCATAAAATACTATGTCTGGATAGTACTGTCTGTCCCTAAGAGTAAATGAGTCCCAGTAATCTGAGATATGTTCATACTGCTTGCATGCATTTAAGGACATGACACCTCCTGCTTTTTTGGTGCAGGGAATTCAGGAGGCACCACCCAAGCTCTAACCTGAAATGTTCTTCACAGGTCAACACTTTTCTGTTTAACCCAAACATCCCACATTACTCCCTGACAGGCTGCTTTTCTTTCTTCTGCTCTGATTTGATTTCCAATGTGGCCATAGATTTGCCCCTTTGCAAACCTGACTGCAGAGGGAGCACACAGTCATTGCCTTTAACACAGTAATGTGCAAGTTAGGTGTCCCAGGACAAATACAAAGACCTTAATTGATTGTAGTTTTGATTATTTTTTGCCTATGAACTCCAAGCTGAGATTTCACTGTATTGGGCATTATTTAGCAAGTTGAACTCCCCCTCTGCAGCTCTCTGTTCTTTTAGGACTCATCCATGCAAATTAAGAGCAGCGTAATTCTTTAAATGTAACCAAGACTCCTTTTCTTTTCTCACATTCTCTTGAATTAAATCTGGCATAAACTGTCCTACAGTAAAGCAGAATTCCCTTCTAGGGTTAGTCTAACAACAGAATATGGATACAGAGGTGGTAGGATCATGGATCACTTGCCAGTTTAAGCCCCAAAGCACCAGATGATTAAATCTACAAAAAGACAATAAGTCAACAGAAAGAAGTGTATTTGCATAAGCTACTAGTAGCATCAGTGCTAAAGCTAGTGACCTCAAGATGTGCTGCAATAAAGTAAAACATGTACATTTTTGTACATGTCAAGTAGTCCTTTTAGCTTATATGCTCTTTTGTTTCTATTCCAGACACATAAAGAATTCTCTGTCCTACTTCATTTTCCCTCTGAGAATGAAGAGAGCATGCTGACTTTAGCCACAAAGGCTCAGACTGTATGCAATTTGCTTGTCAACAAAGATGCCCTCCAAATAACAAGTGCTCTAACATATTTCAGTGATTCATCCCTCACATGATGATAAACGCTTTATTCAGAGAGACGTGGGGATTTTAGGTAGCTTTATTTTCACTAACGTACCCGCAGACATTTCTGTTGCTTTGGCTTTCTTACTTTTTAAATTTATCCAGCCAGTACTTACCATATATCAGCAGCTCTCTCATTATCAAAGCTTTAGTAGCTCAGGGCAATGATATTATGCTTTTGCTTTATTTTCTTGAATTCTCTGACAGTGAGCATAGAAAAGAACAGCTGATTCTCCCTTTCAGTATTTTTTTTTAATTGGACTGAGGAAAATTAAGCAGGGACTGAAAATGGAAAACTTTGTCAGGTCAAAATTTGTACTGATTCATATAACATTCTTTAAAAGCAACTTAAATATAGGCAAAGAGGCTTTTGGCAGAAGAAGAACCTGGAGTAGGTGGCTAAATAAAGAGCCTGACATTAAGAAAAGGCACAAATCTGTCTTACTGGATCACATCAATAAACATCATTCTCTGTGTCAGGAGGTGGTGGGAAAATGGGAGAAACATTATAGAATTTAGATAGCAACTCTCTCTTTAAATCCAGGCACATTTCAAACCACAAACTATAAAAGTTTTCTACATTGTCAGCATTTGAGGATTTTATGACTTATCCACAATTGCCTTGTGTCAATGGTCTTTTGAAATGTTGTCTAAAAACACAAGTTCTCCCAGACACAGAGAAGAAAAAGTCCACAAATTTAAACATTTGAATGACTGATACAGACAGCTTTCTGAACAACTGCATTCTTCAGGATTTTGTATTTCAATTCAAATTTTGATTTGATTTTCAAAAATCCTAATGAAATAAAAATAGTTTAAATAATAAAATAAAAAATTATTTTGTTGTCACAGGGCCTTCCACAATACAACATTGCTGACATTCTAGATCTGAGTTTCTATGTCTAGCAAAAGCTTTTTTTTCTATTACTTGTTCCTAAAGAAATCCAATTCACAGTTTTTAAATCAGAAAAGTAGGTTGCAGGAGTAGTGAGACAGGTGAAAAGGCAGGTGTTTTGTCAATATCATTTAACATTTTCCTTTTAGATGACGTAGGGATCACCATGTCCTGTTTGATTTTCTGCAGAGGACAAGACCATCCAAATTTCCCTTTGAATGACTTTGCAGTGTTAAGCTTGATTAGGTCCTGGTTATAGGGTTTTAAATAGAGTTTCTTGTTCCCATTGGTGTATAATGTTGGGTTTATGCCTATATCTCTTTATATAACTATTTTTACCATTTATTATTGTGAACTGAACATAATTAGAGACATAATGTTCCTGAAATTCTGTCTACCTTTATCCCAATAATCCAAGGCTGGTCTCTGGACGATTCAGAACTTTGGTGTATTAGACTGGCGCATCATTCACAAGACTTTGTGTCAGTCTTCTGCAAAAAGACAAAAAAAGCCACATGAGAGAGACACAGCAGAGACTGCAGAGGAGAGGAGAGGTAATTCAAAAGCAGGAGCAACCATAAAGCTCCTACTGTTTCCATGCAAGTGGTATGTAAGTATGGAATACTGTACTGTATTTCTTCATTTAAAGTCTCTCCTATGCTAAGAGTGACCTGGTTGTTATTCTCCTGCAGACACAGAGGCTCAGCAGTACAGATTTCAATACTGGTACAATCTGTGCTTGTGTTACTGTGTGTGAAACCAGATAGAAGAGTCAAATCAATGCAAAGGGTCCTGCTGACTTCTGTCTCATATTATTTCCAAATGAGAAATTAAGAAAACCTTGCCTACTTTATCCTATTTCCAATGTTATTCACTGTTTTTATGTTACTAATGCTTTTTTATGATCCATCAGTTCTGTAGCCTCTGGAACAGTCTTTTATTTATACTCTAAATTCAGTTCTGTGGAGACTCAGGAGCACTTACAGCAGAGAAGATTATAGATTAATGAGTGATATAATTTTAATGTTATTTTTATTTTATTCTGAATGATGGAATAGTTCTTAGTTTCAAGTCTCCTTGACAAAACATAATTAATGTAAAAAAAAAAACCTGTCCAGCTTCAGTCTCCCTGAGATTTCTAATTAAAAAGCTGACTCATGGACTACACTGGTGCATTTACAGTAAGACAAATCAAGAGTAATTCAATTGGTGCTGATTTACATACTTCAAGTTCAGAATGGTGTATGTGCGAGCAAAAACTTCCCCAAATCCCTAATGCACTTTGATTTATGTAAACCATGCCACACATTTATAGATCTCTCTTTCTAAGTTGTTTAAGCGATAAGATATTGCAACAACATGATTTCCCTACACAAACCATAAATGTTCTTAAATTGACTTTATGGAGTGTTTCTGAGCCAAAGAGGAAAGAATACACCACTCTGAATCCAGGTGTGAAGCAGTTAATAACTAGAAATACACCAGACTGAGGGAGTGCTACATGAGAGCACTTTGGCCTTTTTTACAGCTAAGGGCTTTCCCCCTGCACCTCTGCACCCTTTCACCCAAGCTGCCATGGGATTGCTGTCCCACAGCCTCTCTGGAAGTATTCCCTTTGTTGTTCTCCTGCTGTAGTTCTCCTGCCATTTCCCATGTGTTGTTATTCTTATGTCTTTGTTCCTGCATCTGCTGACCTGGGAAGTACTTGCCACAGCAAGATAATAATCCCTTCTTTATCTCATTTTCTTCTGTTTGGTTGTAGTTTTTGAGCTACTTTAGGGACTCCAATAACACAGAAACCCTAACCTTAGTAGTCATACAGAACTTAGCCTCTGTTACCAATCACAATGAGCTTCAGCATCATAAACAGGAGCAAACAATGGGGCCTCAAATGGGTCCTGGTGAAAAATACACTGTTTCTGTGGCAAAATATTATGGGGACTGCCACTGCACTGAACAGGAACCAAGGGAAGGATACTGATCTGGGAGCCCTCATTGTTTCTCCTCCTCTTTCTTTCTTTCTCTCTTTTTCTAATCTTGAGGTTTTATTTTCTCTGGAAGTAAATTTCAGCCTTAGAACTGATTACACCAGGTCCAGAGCCTCCCAAGAAATCTTCATGAGCATGAACTTGTTTCAACCTTGGTTGTGCAAGAAAGGCACTATAAATCAAAAAGACTGAGAGTAACAACCTGCACAGTAACACCATGCCTTTAAGCAACACAGAAGCTTCTGGGACTGTTTGCCGGCCTTGAGACCAACTCTCAGGACTATTTGTTCCATGTGGCCTCTTCCCCACAGTCAATGTGACTACAACTGACCTTCTTACTGGGAACAGCCCTGGTGTGAGCTAGCAGTGGCCCAGACACCCTTGAGTCCATCAGGCAGTGCTTCAGCTCTCCACACAGCAGACATCAAGGAGTCACTTCAGTTGTACAAATGCAGCTGGTGCCTGCTGAGCTGCCCATATAGAGACAACCCCACAGGGCAGGCAGAGATCACAGAGTGCTGAATCAGGAAGGGCACCTCCAAGCTCCTCACCAGATGCTTGTGTGTGCAATAGAACTGGGCACTTGCTGCTGGTCAAGAGTAATCCTTGAGTTTTTACTCAGTGTTCTCCAGGTCTGCCTGCACCAGGTGCTTAGAAGCCTGTGCTGTCAGTTACCAGCACTGACAGCCAGTGGGAAACTTGTTTTGTTGCAGGATATCCAGGAGACTTTCTCCTCAGATAACTAGATGTACAAGTGCACAGGCAAACACTTCAATTGAAGTGCCCTAATATTGATTTGAATCCTGCCTTTGGGCACTATGATGATGAGTGACTGCAAAAGCCTTTAAAAGTAGTGTTTTCTGGCATTTTGAGTGGTAAGATGTTACTCTGCATGAGCAATACTGTTATAAGTGGCCCCTACATTCAAACAAAGCAAACCAAAACAAAAAAAGAACAGAACAAAACAAACAACCCCCCCCCCAAAAAAAACCCAAAGAATTTGTACGTTATTTAACAAACTGAAGTTAGATAAAATCTGGCTGTGATAGACTTCCATCTTCTTTGATATTTCATCCCATGTACTAACTTCACACTATGAGCACATGAATAAAGATATTGCAGACTAAATAAACAAAGCATGAAAAGATTTTTTAAAAATCTTTATCTGGATGGTTTTTTCCATTAAGCTTTGCTGCTAAATTTTAATAATCTTTCTCATATTACAACCCATACCTAGGGATATTATTGCACACCTTAAAAGCTCGACCATATAGCTGATAGCAGATCAATAATTTCATAATTACTTTTTTTCCCAGAATGTTCTAATAGCTTAGTATTAGGAGTAAGCTGCACACATGCATACTCTGCTTTCACCATGTTTTTCATTTACCAAGATGGATGTCAGAGCATTTTTATTGTGCTCTCATATGCAAGGTTGTTGAAAGAGATTGAAAGGTGAAGGAAGAGGAGATCATGAGAAATGAGAAGGATTATAAAAGACTTAGAAATAAGCCTCAATTTCATTGAAACAGGTACCTATACTGTTTGGCTTTAAGGAAGTTTTAAACCCTTATCTTAAGGATCCTTGTCACTGCAAAATGAACTGATGCTACAATGATTCAATCCTGGGCACAATATTCCTGAGCTCAAGTGCTCTCCGTTCACTGTCTGTGTCATGCAGGGTTGAGAGATACTAGGCAGCTCCTGACAGACCAGCATCCTCTCTTAGGTGTCCTACTGAAAGTTTTCTGAGCCTTCTCTTTGAGCTCTGAGCAAAACAGAACATTAAAGAGTAAAGAAGAGCGGGAAATGGAGAAGTTGAAAATATAAAGGGTTAGAAGCAGTGAATGTGAAAGAGAGGAAACAAGCCTGAAGAAGTTAGTGGTAATGAAAAGAATGCATAATATACAGGTTCTGGAAACCATTGTTTATCCCGGGAAACACAGAGGGTAATTTCACACTAAGGAGGCTGCTGTGCTGTTAATTTTTCGAAGGGTAAGCCTAGCCTGTGCTTGGTGTATCTCCAGAGCTTTGCTCTGAACTATGATACTTTACGGTTCTGCTTCAGCAGAATAGGTTACTGCTTGAGCTCCCTATTCTCAAATCAGTCACATCAATATATGTGTTTCATTCCTATTCCCACTTCATTTCCCCTGGTACCCTTTGGTGAACTCCAGTGATTATAAGGATAAGGGATTATTTGCACACTCTAGATCCAGGTAGAGATCAGACACTGCAAATGTTTATTTTATAGCCTGCAAATTCATTGCCTTTTGTGACTTGCATTAACTGAAATAGTGATTAGCAGTCATGTTATTAACCTATTATATAACCTATTATATAGATAATATCTGCCTGAATAGTACCCAAAAGCTTCAGGATCATTTAGTATGTCTTTTTGTTTTTCTCTCTGGTGAAACATTTAAGATGTTTACAGGACTTCAAGAATCTCAGTAGATTAGTCATTCAAAAAAAGTTTGCTGATTCCACCAAAGGTTTAGTGATTACTTACTGAAGTCAAGGAAATAATTTCCATTTATCATTTCTTTCTGATTTGTAAAAATGACCATTTTCTACTGAAAGCTTGACTAGATAGAGAGCTACTTTTAATTAAGTAGATTGTTTAGAAAGCAGGTAAATAGGGAAATCTAGCAAGAAATAGAATATCTTCTCCAATTACAATACATATTAGAAGATTCTATCCTGGCACTAACGCATTATGGTTTTGTTTAATTATTTCTGACAGATAAGAAAGTTTGCTGGGGAATCAGATTATTACAAGTCAGAATCTTATGTGGGAAGTAAAATTCTGAGTCAGAATCAGAGCATTTTCTCATGTCCAAAACATATTCTGGAGCACAGCAAATAAGTTATGATCCATCTAAGACCTGTTCTTAATAAAAAATGTTACCAGCTGCTCATTTTGACAGAGTATGGGAAATATGAACAAGAAGTACAAAACTGGCCAGAAATGGAAGAGAAGTTTATGCCTCTCTATTTTTCTCTCTCTTTTCACTTGAATTTCATTTTTATAGCAGCTTTGTTTGCTTTAAAAAATAGAGAAGGAGCTATGGAGGAAGGATTCCTGAAATGTCATCCATGTTTTGAAAAGGGGAAACTTTGCATTTTCATTTTCAAAATCTCAGCTTTAAAAGGATTGTAGTCTGCTGGGTAAGGCAGAAAATGTTAAAAGCAGACAAAAGAAGTAACCTTAAACATTACCTAGTTCCAGTTTGTATTTGAACCTGTGCCTTGAGCTTTGATTTTATATTTAATACTGTTTCCTGGCTCTAATTGCTCCAAAGAAAGAGTGATGAAAGCTAAAGAAAGAGACTCTGTAACAGAAAAAAAAAAAAAAAAAATCTACTTGTGGTCATATCTACTGGTTAAATAAATCCCTCTCTGTGAAGTTCATTTGTTGTGAACTCCTGAAGAAATTAAATGTTTCACATCCAGAACATTTTTAGACCCTTCTGTCTGGGTACCATCCGTGGGATTTTACTGCTCCTGTGCTCCTCGTCTTTCAGGAGTCTTCTGTTTCTCTGCAGCTCTCTATACACATGCACACAGTGATCTCAGGAGATTGGAGCAAGTGGCACAAGGTGAATGTTTTGGCTCCTTTCAGAAAAATTTCAGGTTTCTACCCTGTCTCTGAAGGCAAAGAAACCACATGTGGAGCTTCTCCTGCTGTTACTTGAAACACATTTTAAGTGCTACTTAAAACATATTTTATTCCCCAAATTGTTGAGGACGTCTATGCTGTCACATTGTGTGTTTGGGGCAATGAACCCTTGTGATTTCACGTTAAAGCAAAAATCCTGATTTATATTCTTCATCGTGCAGCTTCTTTTCCACTTTTGAACAAGTTCTGACTTTTCTTATCTCTCCATAAAAAGTATTATGGCAGGAAGTTCTTGTCATCAAGACACGTTATATGGCTAATTAACTTATATTTGCAATGTCTTTTTTATGGCACTTGTATGAAAAGCCTTACATTGCTGTTGTAATGAGTTTGCTCTCTTCCTATCAACTGCAAATGAAGCAGTGGCTGTTTAATACTGAAGCATATTTCTACTTTTAATTATGGGCTAGATTATTATCACTCTCAACCCAGCTTGAAGGTACTCTCTTCTTTGCAATATCTATTTCTCAGGTTTGTGCTGTTAGGTTCAGCTAATTTATTTTTGTAATTGGAAAGGAAGTAAGTTTGAGGAGGCATCACTGTGCTTCATCTTGCCCATCAGGGCTGAATAGCTTGTGGTCATTTGAATGTGTTAAGTATCCCGGAGTGCAGTCAGGAAAAGCACTGTAAAATGGAAATTGCCTTGCACTGAAAATGTGGCAGGTGTTTGGAAGAATGAAGAACAGGACTGAAACGAAGGTGAACCTCAGCTCAAAGGCTGTGCTCAGTGCCATGGGCCTCTCAAACTGGGCACAAATTCATTTCTGACTCCTAGTATTTGCAACACCCTATTTCTTTCATATTATTTGGAAGTTAATTACAGGGCCCATCAGCTTTTTTGGCTCAATAATATTTCAGTGAAAAGTATTTAGGCATTATGTGACTGGTTGCAAGGGAGATTATCAAGAAGTCAGAGAAGTGTAATAATCAAGGGATTTCTTTGTTAATAAAGGACTTGATGAAAAACAAATTAGTTAACAGTACACTGAGTTGAAATCTTGCTGATGGCAAATTTTGAACTTAATTAAAAAAAACAAACTTGAAGAAATTTTAAAGTTTTTTATAACACCAAAATTATGTAATTATTGTAAAAATCTAGATCTCCAAGTCACTCTTTTAGGTGTGCAGATGAACCTCATTGGTATATAGCATCTGAAAACTTCTGTCACACTATTTTAAAATCTGAATCCAGAAACCATTGTGTTTGAAATTAAAAACTTGGTGAATTTATTGCAATGAAATCCACATCTATCCATAGTTGCATTACACCTTACTATGCCTGTTTAGGAATCAAGTTAAGGAGAAACCACAGCCTGTGCTTGGTTTGCTGAGACAATGTGGCTGCCCGTGCTCCTGGTGTGCCATGACAGAGGCTGCTATGCAGGTTATGCAAGGTGCTCAGCAGGCACAACTGGGCTGGACCCTCCATACAGAACCTGACTTTTCAGTGTGGACTGAAATCTAGATCCTGACAGAGCCTTTCATGAAGCAGCAGCTGGGGATCTGTGCATCATCCTGCAACTTGCAGACTGTAATTCATGGCTCAGGGGGCAGGCTTTCCCCCCAAAGCACACAAGGGTCTTGTTTCCACCCTGGTTTTCTCCAGAATCAAGGGGTTTTTTTTTTTCTCTTGCCAAGTAATGTATATTTCAGCCGACATGTGCTTGTGGGCAGAATAGAGAAGAGCTCGTTTTGTATTCATGTTTGTGTTCCCAAATGGAACATTGACACAATAATGTTAATGCAGCATAGGAAAATTGTTTCACATTTGCTTTCCTTCATGTGCTGTGTTCATAGATTGTGTGAAGGTTTCCATTGTACGCATTCAGCATGAAGCCATGCATTAGTGCCACAGCATTTCCTTGATTCTGCCTGCTACATTTTTCAAATAAATGATATAATGCACATGTATTTTGCCTCAGGAAAACAAATGCATCCTCACAAACAACAACCAAGAAGGGAAGTGTATTTTCATCTTGATAATCCCAACCCAAAGTGCTAAAACATCATGGATTGGGTCCCCAAAAATCATAAGCATATCTTAATGATCTTGAAAATAGGAAAATTTATAATACCTTGAATTTTTTTTCCCTATTTTTTCTTTTTTTCCTTTGAGTATTGAGACACACTTGGGGTATATTTTCATTTTTTTAACCATGAAGACTAGAAACTTGTTTTTTTGAAATGGGAACTTTCCAATACTTCTGCCCATATTTCAGTCAAAAAGTCAGATTTGAATAAATGTATCATTACTTATTTTGACCTTCATAATAAGGTCGTGAAGGCAAGGAGTTTGTCATATTTTTCCAGGCAAAGAAATATGGCACGTAATAAGCAAATCAGGGGTTTGAAATGAAAACTCTTTTCAGCAAGATGTGCAATTCCCTTACAGTCTCCTGAAAATGCCAAGTAGAGGTGAGTTCATTTCACCTAATCCAAGTTTGTTGTTTGGGATCTGTAATTGAAGAGATTCATATCACCTAATTCTTTCTGTTTTGTAGGTGTCTAACCTAAACAATCTGCTAAGTCTCCTCTTAGGGTTAACAGAGAGTGACAGGAACCACCAGACTGCAATTCATTCTGTCATAGGCGCCTGTCCTGGGCAAGAGCGAGTTTCCACAGCATCTCCTGATTTTACAGGAAGCTTGGAACAAATCTCTCCCACCTGTATTTTTCAGACAGCTGATGTCAGTTGTGAGGGATCTTGCTACAAATCCCTTTCTGAGCACCACTGCCCCCATGTGTGAGCTGGGCTTACAGTCAGACCATGAACCAAACCCTGAGAACCATGTACCAACCTGGTTCTTGGTAGTTAAAAATGGATGCAAACTTTTGTGCTTCTGTGCATTTGACAGCTTATGAAACAATTTAGTTTGTAATACATTTGCTTAAATGAAAACCTGATTAGTTCTATTGTACTGACTTATTAGAACTAATAGGTTTTGTTACATGTGTTGCAATTTAAGCATTGTTAATTATTCAGAGCTGAATATCACAAAACATTTGTCATGAATATTTGCACACATTTTAAACAAAATTGTCCTTGGCAGTGTTTGCAACAGTTAAATATTTGATTTTCATATATATTTGGGTGAGACAATTTTCTTTTCACGAATATCAGCAGAAAGTGAATCTCACATGGTAATCCACACAAATATTTATTTAAGAGAATAGTTGTACCTGCAATATACTTGCCAGCATTTTCAAGAATCACCGAGGTGAATGGCCATGCAACCAGCAAAACCATTTGAAGTGTGTCAGTAGCTTCTGCAGATGTCACCAGGGAGAAGAGGGGAATTACTGGGTAGCACCACATTCCGTTGAAAAATGCCTCAATTGCCATTTTGTAATATGTAAAGCAATATTGTAATTTTGTAATATGTAAACCAACCTGGATCTCCTAGGCTGACCTGCCACTGGGACATCACACTGTGCACTACACAGCACTCTGTCCCTGCACTGTGTTGGTTCCAGCTATGTGACCTGTTGCCTGGGGTGAGGCTCCCAGTGCTCCCATCTTCACGGCGGGAGTGGGGAAAATATTGAACTTGTCAGAGGATGACAGCTCAGCCCTTGACACCAATCTTTCATGTGGCACAATGCTTGATACTCATCCTGCCCAACTTTGGATTTCCATGGCATAGGTATTGGCACCCAACTTCTATTACTCTAGCCTCAACGATAATTATTTGGTCAAATAACTCATGTTTCCTCATTGCTTTGAGGACCTGTTTCCTCCTAAACATAAACCACTTGAATATCCTTTCACCTGAGCTTGTTGCTTTCCAAGAGGACCCAAGGTCAGTCTGGGGTTTGGAAGCCTCAGAGACAATTTATTATACACAGTAAGTGGTTGTGGGGGACACAGCTCTCAAGTACAGAAAAAAATGTGTCACAGCTCCACACTTTTCAGAGTGTAGAGCACATAGATACTTAAACACCATTCCTTGTGACCCAGCCACTGTGTCATTTCAGTCATTTCAAATTAGGGAAAAATCACAAAGATAATCATGATGTTCTAGGGCCAAGTGCTCAAATGTGTGAAAACAGACTGTTTGTGCTAGAGGGGGCAGTCCTGAGCAGTGTGAACATGATACACCCTGGCACCAAATTCAATGTTCTTCAGATGCGTGAAGGGGCTTATTTCCCCCCATTTTCGATAAAGGGAATGAAAGCACCTGCATCATTACTAGGTAAGGATAGGTGAGTTAATTCCCCTTTGCCTTGGATGACATATCTCTGTTTTTGCCTTTTTGGGAGAGAGAAAAACATTAGGAAGAAGATCAGGCCAGTGGGATGAACCAGCAGCTGTTGAGTGAGGAATGCACTGGCAGTTTCTCAGGACTAAAGAGAGTTGGTGTGTGAATCCAGTGCCTGCTGCTCTTTGAGCTACTGCCTGGACCAATAAACCTCCTGTTAAAATGAGCCTGCTGTGACTGTTTTGTTGGTATTTTTAATTTAAACAATAGCTAATTAAATATGAAAGCAATTAGTATTTCTGTTCAAACAGCTGTCATGTAGTGTCTGGTGTTGCAGTTATGATTCCTTAGCAGCCCTGCAAATGATCTAAAAGCAAAGACTTTTGGGGAGTGGAAGGGGAAATAGAGCAGTATTTACTATGGGCATTGAAAACCACAGGCAGGTGCATTTAGCTTTTGCTGCATTAGCTTTTAAAAGCATGTGGGATGCTTATAAATATACTTTGGATTATGATGGAACTTTAAGTAACATTAAAATGTACAAGAAAGAGAGAAATAAAGTGGGTGATGTTGTCTCTCGGCTTTACCCATAGGTTTTCCTACACAGGGTCTCAAAATATCAGTGAAGAACAAAAGTATCATGATCTTCTTCCATGCTTGATGTTTTTCATACAGCCCAGTTTGATGCCAGCAAAAAAAGGACAGTAAGGAATGAGTGAGGTGTGAAATCAGCTGGAATTCCTGTTCTCTTGGCAGCAAACTGTAGTTTACACAAGGAAAAGCTAAAGCACTCAGCTTTCCTGCACTTCCTACCCTACCCTGTAAGGTAGTGAAGCATCAGGGCTCTCCAGGGATGTGGTTGTACAGAAGACATGCTGGCAGTGGCAGGATCTGCAGCAGCCTGGGTGCAGGTAATGAATGGAGCCCCTTGTTTGTACCCTGGCAATGTGCATCTCCTCTTTCACTCCTCCCAGCCCTGCTTGCACTTGCAGGCATGTCCAAAAGCAGTCTGTGGGATCCACACACCTTCTCTCTGCTCTCCCTGTCCAATCTTCCTGCACTGGAGCATGCCCGTGCAGCTTTTTAAAAGTCCAAAGTTGTAAAACATTTGCTATTAGGGTCTGTATCCTGGCCAACTGGAGCTACACACCTGCCACTAATTTTACCTGTAGTTCAACATGTATTTTTGTATTCAGAACTGTTGAGTGCACTTGATCAGAATCTTTTTTCAAAAACTAATAGCAAGTGTTCCAAAATATTTTAGGTTTTTATTGATATTATCATGACTTTCTGTGTTGAACCATATACTAACTTAATGATACAGTTAAACAGAGCTTCCACTACTAAAACTTCCATTTTTGCATAAGAATATGGGGGAAAAATACTCTTAAAGCAGACCTCTAGCTGGTCTAAATCAGCACAATTCCCTACAAATTAAAAGCTCAATTTTGTTTACTATGACTGAGAACCAAGCCTACTTTTCCTCTGGTTGGCAAGCATACAAAAGAACCTCATTACTTCCAAGTTTTTTATTGTGAATAAATAATTGGCATTGATCTATGTTCAGTCACCTTCTATACATTATTAAACACTTGTTTACTAAACAACCTTTACAGTTTAAAAGCAAGAAAAAATTTCACTGAAAAATGAATCAAATCTCTGTATAAAATCAACCTAAGGAGTTTAGAGGTAAGGTGAGTGAAGTTCATTTAATTAAAAGATTGCTTGAGGGGAGACATTGGCAGATCAATTTTTTAAGTTTGTGGAATTACGCACTGATATGCAAGTTTAAAGCTGCTGCCTCTGATTGCAGAATATAACAAATGGGAAACATTATATATTTATGAACCATTCAATATCTTCCCCCCCTTTTTCAACTGGTTTATTGGGGAAAAAAAAAAAATCCATTCCAAGTTGTGACAGCCCAAGTTAAACAGACATTACCAAAATATATATAAGGAGGTGTTAACGTACTTTTCAACATGAAATTCTAATTGAAACCTCCACACAGTGGAAGCCAGGGAGTTAGTTTATGGCCTGGGGACATGCAGAAACTACTTTATAAGAAATTGCCTTTTTGATAGTGAATATTAACTGATTATTTTTTAGGTTCATAATTTATTGAATAGGTTTCTTCCATTTATTAGTACTTGGGGAATTTTCAGAACTTCCTGAAACTTTGAACCTTTTAATTTCTTATTAAGGCATATATGTAAAAAAATATGCATAGTGGAAATGTCAAAAAAGTTTTAGTAAAAAAGAGTCCATTTAACTAATCAATAGTCTGACGACCAGAGGTCTGCCAGTATGTATCCTTAAGCCACAACACATTGAGATACAAAGGCTTGGAAAATTCTATAAAGTCTGTAACAATAATAATTGTGAAAAATGCAGTACCTTGGAATTTTAAATATTGGTACAGTGATCATATAAATGGCCTTTTATGGATATACATAAAACTGTATTATTTTTATTAATATTACTATTATTGTTTATTATTATTGCAGCATAATGCAACACGTGCTCTAATTAAAGGTCCCTTTGCATTTTCATTACATATCCCATTTTTGGTGGGGTTTATGACTCAGTCATTAAAATTCTCCACAGGCTAGAAACTGGCAAAGGAACTCACATTCGAAAGTAAGCTGTTTAATGAAAAAAATGGAATTAAATTAATCTGGTTGGTTAGAAAAATGGTTGGGGAAACTCACTACTCCATTAAGTAGTACCTGAAGTTTGTGTATTACAATTCTATTTTAAAATATCTCTTGCTGCTTGGAAGCAAAGCCATGAGCCTATTATTTTGTCCTGTTTCAGTTTTTGCTGGGGGACTAGGAAGTGATTTATATCTACTCAAACTTGTGCAAAACACTTGTTTTAATTTGTAGTATCTTACATGAGGTTCACATATTCACATAATAGTAATATTAATAAAAATAATACAGTTTTATGTATATCCATAAAAGGCCATTTATATGATCACTGTACCAATTTTGAACATTCAGGACAATGAGAAATTTGGCTTCTTGAGTTATGGTGCTAAAGCTCTACTTGTCAAGTTTACCTGTCATACCATGTTGAAACACAGGGCAGTAATCCCAGAACCAGCACTGCTGCAAATCAGTATGTACAAACACAGAGGTCCCTTTCTTTTTTAATTATTCTTTACTGCAACTCTCCCTCATCTTTTGTCTGACTCCTAACAATAAGAATTTCTTCTTGTCTTCTTGTATAACTAGCTTGGTGGGGATGTATGAAACATTTCATTGTTGTGGTTTTCAGTTGTAAAGAGTCACAGGATCATTCACATTGGACTTCAGGGTGTCTGTAGTCCCACCTTTGGCTGAAAACAGGATCAGGTGTGGTACTTAGAAAGATTGCTCTGATCCTTAACCAGTCAGTCTTGAAATCCTCCGAGGACAGAGACTGCAGAGCCTCCATAGGCAGCCTGTTCCAGTACTGACCCCCCTTGAAAACTTATTTTGAGGATGAACAAGCCCAGTGCCCTCAGCCTCAGCACTACAGCAAGGGCGCCAGCCCCTGACCATGTTGGTAGCCCTCCGCTGGAATAACTGCAATTGATCAATGTCTCTCTTCTATTATAATGCCCCAAAGTGGGTGGGTTGGATGCAGGTCCAATCTAAGTCCTAAGGAGAAAAGGGCAATCACTCCTCTCACCTCCTGGCTGTGTCCATGCTCGTGCAGCCCAGAGTGTTGGTGGCCCCTGTCGCTGCTGTGGCGCCCTGCTGGCTTGTGCAGCTCCCTGTCCATCTGTCTCCATGAGGCCTTTTCTGTGCAGCAGGTCCCCAGGTTCTGTGACTGAAAGGAGTTATTTTCCAAGCTCTGGGAAGACATTTGTCTTCTGTGGGTTGACTGGTTTGTCATTGAACCTCTTGAGAGTTTTTGTTGTTTCTCCTGCTCACTGTCCAAGAGTTAACCAAACTTAACCCAGCAAGGGGAATACAACTACAGAAATTTCAAAGTCTGGCCATAAATCAGGCAAGATTGAAATTATTTTATGCTTTTATATTATATTTCTATGGAAAATAATGAAAATTACTACATACCTCCTTTCCAGTGTAACTATTTTTTTCTAAAATAAACCCTACACACAATTACATGTATATATATACATACATACATACATACATACATGCATATATATATATATATTTACAAAAAACGATAATTTTGAGTTGTTTCACTCTAATCTGCCTCAAGTGATCTATTGACAAGAATCTGAGTTACACTCACCTTCAGGAGCAAGTTGTAACACCAGGTAATTGATCAAAAAACTTTCTAAAGTCAAGACAAATAATACTTTTCACATTTTATCCACAAATTCAGTATTTTTTTATCATAGAAGGCACTCAGGTTCTTAACCCTTCAAAATCAATTCTGACTGTTCCCAGTAACCTTCTTCTCCCCTATCTGCCCAGAAATGTGTTAAAAAAGCATTTACTCAATGATTTTTCTAGGGACAAAAGTGATGCTGACTGATTGTTCCCAGTTGGCCCTTTGGCTTTTCCTAAAGATGGTAATGTACAATTTTCCTATTTATAAAAATACTACATAACAACTAAACAAAATTTTAGTAAAAAAGGATCCTTTTAACTAATCAATAGTCTGAGGACCAGAGGTCTTAACTAATTTGGACAGTACTTAACTAATTTCTTATTATTTAAGTGATTATAAAGAAACAAATCTTCTTTCCCTCTATTGTGCAGGGAAGAATAAGACCAGAGTTGTGACTGGAAGTCCTCCCTCAGATTATTGGATATACATTACAAGCACTGAGTGAGCATTACTGATGGCAACGAGATTCATGTTCCTGGACCCAAAGTACCTTCGCAAATTGGAAATAAATTTATGTTTGTGCACCAGAAATTCTCTTTGTGTGTATGTGTGCATGCTTGAAATATTTTGGTTTCTGTCATTTAAAGACCTTTTTACACTAGTAGAAGGAGAAGCCATTTATTCTGGTTTCAGATCTAAGAACTTTGGAAAAAAGGAGATTTTTGGCTCAAGGGGTCCCTTGGTGTCACAGGCATATAGGCATCATCAATGTCATATTGCAATCAAACTCTACATTATTTTATACATATCCACTGGATGTGATTTATTTTCCTTTCTTTTCACAATCTTCCTTGTGTGTAAATACTGTTATATCACCTGCAGTGTGAATATCTTTAATTTAGTCAGTAACTCTTCTGTTCCAGTATTAATGTCTCTTTCTTCAAGGCAAGTGCCAAAGAATCTGAGCAATGTTCTAGATCACTAATCACTAGAGACACAAACACTGATGTAAATTTTTTCTTTTCTTTCCTAGATAACCCTGTCCTATTATATGGCATTATTTCATTTTCACATAATTTTCCTGTGATTAATCAGAATTCTGAGATGTTTTACTTCCTCTGCATTTTCTAGTGGATGGTTCTCCACCTTACAGAAGAACATCTTCCTGTTAAACTAAGTACACTCTTTGGCACTTTGTACAAATTTACAATAAATATTTCTCTTATCTTTCAGTACAGTCTTCAAGCTCCTTTTACCAACAATCACTCCTAACATTGTGCATTAGCAGCAAACTTGTGCCAAGATCAGTAATAAAGATATTATGATCAATTTCTTAAGCATTAGTTCTGGGAAAACCTCAAGAACAATACTTGACTCAACTTTTAAGTTATTCTTAACCTGTAAAAGTCAATAATACTTTTTCACTACCCTCTTATGTTGTTCCATTTGTTTGCATCTAATTCTTCTACTAATCTGTGTCCTCTGCATTTGAACCAATGATTTCCCATATGGCAACATGTCAAATGATTCACTGAAGTCCAGTTAGATTAAACCTATTGCCTTTCCTTTATCTAGAAAATCAATTAACTCATCAAAAAGAAATATCTGCTGAGGCTAATGTGATCTATCTTTGGTGAATCCATGTGACATTTTACCCTACTTTCCATTTACTTCTATATATTTAATTATTCTTCCTCTTAAAATATCTTCTTTCTCCTGGATAATGTGATAGTCAAATTAATGGGTGTAAAAGCCATCCAGATTACTTTCTTTCCTATTGTTAAGTCTAATAGTAGTAGAAATAGTAGCAGTTTTACTACTAGTAATAGTATTTCTAAACATCATTTTTACTTCATAATTATTGTAGTATTTAGAGAAAAGGATGTATAATAAAAGTCCCTACCAGTGACTTCCTGGAAGTTTGCTGACTAAGAGAAAGCATAGAATCATATAATATCCCAAGTTTCAAGGAATCTATAATCTTCCAAAAATACAGTACATGACTAAAAGCATTGTCCCGTTTCTCCTTGTGTTCTGACAGGTTTGGTGCCATGGCCACTTCCTTGGGGACCCTTTTCTTTAGAATCTTTGAATGGTTTGGGCTTGATGGGACCTTCAGGATTGTCTAGATCCAACCCTTCTGCCATGGGCAGGGACACCTTCCACTGGACCGCATCCAACATGGCCTCGAACACTTCCAGGGTTAGGACATCCACAACTTCTTTCGGCAGCCTCTTCTAGTGCCTCGCTACCCCCACTGTAAAGAATTTACTCTCTGTCAGTTTGAAGCCATTCCCCCTTGTCCTGTCACTTGTCCTTGTCCTGTCCGGCCATTCCAAATATTCTCTCTCCATCTCTCTTACAGGATCTTTTCAGGTACTGGAAGGCTGCTTGCAGATAACTCTGAATCCTTCTCCAGGCTGAGCAATTCCAATTCTCCCAGCCTTTCCTCACAGGAAAGGTGCTCCATCCCTTAAATCATCTTGGTGACCCTCCTTTGGACTCTATTGTTTCCAAGGAATAGTTATTATATTGCACAGTGTCATTTTATCAGCCTGTTCTAGCCCTTGAAATTACAGTGTAGTTCACTGTCCAACAAATGTTCATCTTCCTCATTAAATTGGTAAATACTCAGAGGTTCTTTTGTACAGTGATTGTAATGTTTAAATGAGTGGGGGAACCAACATGATGTGAGGGGTGTTCTATGGCATTAAGCTTTGGCTGCGTCCCATCTGTGTGTCCAGACAAAGTGTGAGCGTAAATTCTTCCTCTTTCTCCCTCATACTCTTGCTGTTGTGAAAAAAAACAAAACCCAGATGCATTGGTCGGGAAGGATATTTATAGAACCACCAGGCATAAATGGCATTTTATGTTAGTGAGGAGGAAAAAGGAGGAAGATATGTCCTAAATATTCCTGTCAACTGCTCCAGGCCTACTAGGAGAGTTGATCCACGTTTATTTGGTGTCAGAGTGATTTCGGGGCAGGGAGGTAAGAGGATAACGCCAGAGCTGAGATGCAATGGGAGGAGCAACATCCATATAAACATACCTTGCTGCAGACCTGGCCTTAACAACCTGTGCTAGTTCCTGTGTCGTCAATTCTGATGTGTGGAAATGGCATAAAAACTTTCTTATCCCAATGGGTGTTCTGAGCATAATTTCAGCAAAGCTTGGAAAGGACAATAACCTGTCACAGTACGGGCTGTACAAGCACTTAAGACATTGGGAAAATTGCACAGTGTGATAAATATTGACCTTTTAAGTAGCATTATGAGTACAATCACTCCAGTGTGTATCCAAAATAAGTCAACACACTGGAGGGCGTTTTTCTGAATACCAGTGGATACTTTTCACCATTACTGTGGTCTGCATGGTGGTGAATTTTGTTTACCACAAGTCTGCAAATAATTCCTTCCCATAAAAATGAGTAGTCCTCAAGTATATGCAAAATTATGTGCTAATTTTGGCAAAGGAAAGTATTTTACTATGTACTTTCCTAAGGCATCAAATTTTAAAAATATAAATGTTCTTTATGAATGTAGGCCTGATGAGTCAGTTTGAGGGTAGGACTGGGAATCATGGTTACAATCATTTTGGATGGAAAAAACAGGCACAGTAGACATACCTGCAAATGAAAGATAGAAGACAAGGATGAAGTCGTGTGCAGTGTTTGTTGTTAATCACTGACAGGAAACATATTGTACCAGCAGCACTCCTGTAGCACGCACTGTCAGCAGGCGTTACTTCCAAACACAGCTGAAGTCTGTGATCCAATCTCTTGGCCCAATGCATATATTTTTAGCTTTATTTAGGGTATGAAACAATGTATTTAAAACCTTGTTTTAATTTCATCTTGTATTTAGTGTGAATTTAAATATAAGTCCAGTTTTGAGCATCTTGCAATTGATAATAAGCACAGTTACAAGCAGAAAGGATGTTTTCCCTTGTATAACTATAGCAATATTTTAGGATATTTCGCAGTACTTTTCATTCATGATGTCTGAATTACACAGAACAATGTGTGCCCTTTCCTTTCCTTTGATTACTGCTTGCCCCAAAAACACTAATCCATAGGAAAAAAACTATTGTCAAAAAGCAGATAGTAAGGAGACACAGTCAGACTCTAAAGACAAGAAGAGATGACTCATTCTGACCTACTCTGGTAAAGCATTGCAATAGAATTTGCCAATAATATTTGCCACTGTAAAGTGGATACTTTTGGGTTTTTTTTTCCTCATGGGAAATTCATAGGGAGTCTTCATATTCTGTCAGAACTATGATGTTTAATTTAATCTAAAGCCAGGTATACAGCTAGCAAAACTTGCAATGATTTAAAACCTTCAGTGTGTCCTTATAGGCATTCTGCTATGTACACCTCTCCAACTGAAGGAGCTGTAAAGACTGTAGCAAGAGGAAGTAGAGGGCGGGATTTTTATTTTTTTTTTAATCTCACCTTAAGAAAATATCTCAGATACATTTCTGAGGTTGGGTTCCCTATGGCTACCTCTACGCTAATAAATTATAATTTCCTTGGGAATATTCCTGGCCAACTGGCAGGGAGGAGCTAACATCTACCTTAGACTCTGAAAACAGAGTGGCTACATGCAAACTGCCTGTTAGAAATGGTGTTTTAAAATCTACTGTTCCCAAGGACTATTTAGAAAAGTTCAAACTGGAGCAAACTCAAAGCAAGCCAGACACTGTTCTAAGTATTTAACAGTGGGAGGTATTGATAATATAGATGCTTGTATTGGAAAGTCCAGAGATGTACTGGGTGTTAATTTGATGGTATAGGCATAATCCCAAAGTGCATGTAGCAAAATGTCACAATTTAATTCATGGTGCATCTTAATTGAAAGAACTGAGATGTTTGTAAATCCAGAGTATATCCCCAGTCATCTAGCAGTAGGGTGATTATCTGATCTAAGGAAGTGCTGGGTCACAGAGCTAATGCCTTGTATTTTCAGTATTGGCTGCCTTGACATAAAGGCATCAGTCAGGCTTTATCAGGAGTTGAGAGGATTCTACTTTATTTCCAAAAGACAAATAATATAGCAAAGTTCCTAACTGCAGCATCCACTAGAATGGAAAGATTTAAAATTAGGCTAAAAGGAAAAGAACTTCTTATTATACCTGTGCAATTTTCTCCTAAAAATATGCCAACTCAACAACAAACACAAAAATGAACCAAAAAGCCAACCAACTGACCAACTGACTGACCAACCAAAATGACTCCAAAACCCCAACAAAATGAAACATTATCTGTATTTGGCTGCAAGCAGCAGTCTGAGCAGGGTGGGATTTTTTTAGTCTTTTATTTATTGGAACAATAAGCAGATAGATGATATTACTCCTTCGAAATTCATATATTTGGAAAAGAAAGTGTCTTCATGTTACAAGTACAAAAGAAAAGAGGTAAAAGAAAAAAAACCACAGAACTAAACATCAGGAAAAGATAAGGGATATCACAATGTTCATGGAGTTCAGAACACTTCATCAGTGACTGAAGAGTATTTATCCAGACCTAAACAAGACAATCATAACCACAGAGGCAAAAAGTGGCAAATACCACATGAAATAGTCAACTTGATGCACTGACAATCTTTGTTAACCAAAAGAACTAAACAAAGACCTTTTGTTCATGTGAATCTCATTTCTAGCGAATGCCACAGGTGTGCTGAAGAACCTGCACCTGACAGTTGTGTGAGGATCACAACAGTCACTGCCTGGTTTTGTTAATAATTAATGATCAAATACCTACAGTGCCACCCACAGGCACTTGAATTTTCTCCTGGTTACTAAACAGGTTCTCACTTTGCACTTCTAATCAAAATGGAATTGCTGAACAGTTGTGGGTTTTCTTCCACTGGACTAAATCACTCTATGACAAACTTAAAACTTTGTCCAACCATTAAAAGATAAACAGAAAGAGGGGGGAAAATGGAAATAGAATTCTTTTTAAGGTCTATCACTGTTTTCAAGTTTAGTGCTGACATGCCTGCCTAAAGCTGTCTACTAAACTGGGATGAGTAGTCAACATCTGTTCCAAATTATTTATTTATTTTTGATTGCAGAAAATTGGCAGTTCCAATGTCCCTAAGAGAAGGATAATTGTAATTATCTATGATGTTGTGAAAACTGTTTCAATGGCTCAGCAGTTACTGAGGGCCTGGGGTTTTTTCCTCTCCTTCCAGCATATATATTCCAGTGTGTGTATGGCTGTATCAAAAAATAAATTTTCAGGTTCTTTTAATAAGTTTTATGTGATTTTTCCCCCTTCTATACCACTTCAAATCCACTATAATATTTTGCTAATTAGGGGGTCCAGAACATACATTTTAAATATGCTGTTTAGCATTAAACCTGATGAAATGGTTGTTTGTACAAAGTCTCCATCTTTCAATATATTGTGCTTGAACAGGCTGTTGTACTTGTGTGCACCTAGAATGACTGATATAAAATGTCTGAAAAAATATGCAGAGTTAAATATTGCATAAAATCATAATAATCAGTTATATATATTTACCAAAAATAAAAATGCTGATCTCAAATTTCTGTCATTTTGCAGGAAGAAGAATCAGATATAAAATCCAAGAAGTGAGTCATTTTCCCAGAAACCCATTTTTATTGCTATTTGAAATAAAACCAAATAAAATTTATAGTGAATATTTTACTGAAGCTTGTGTCTCCAGCTCATCATGCAGACTACTGGAATTCCTATTTCCTGGCTTTATGTAAATGTAGAAAGTTTGAGAAAAGAACTGCTTGCCCTGGAATGAAAGGAAAGAAAAATGGAGATGGCATTGACTTATATTTAGGAAAAAAATGCATCAAATGTGAACACAGAGGAAAATTAATTATGGAATTATTAAATATCCCTGGATTGAAATAAAAGGCATACCTGACTCCTATCGACTGCCAAGTCCTGAGAATGTGTTGATGAGGAATTATTAAGCATGTCACTGTGACATATAAACGTAAAAGAGTGGTGGGACAGAGGGATTTGAACTAACTGAACATCTGATGGATAAGGAAAATATCAGGAGATAAATGCTAGGTCTGTATTAATAAACCAAACAGTGCCAGGTATCATCCTCTGACACTGAGGCCAACTGGCACAGTCTGTCACATCCACACTGCTAAACTCTCTTAGCCTCCAACACAACATGGTCAGATCTGTGCTGCCATTTGGGAATGGTCCCCAACCTGTACTAACACTTGAACTACATCCAGAATATTTCTGGCTGGTTGGCTGTGGCCAGAAGCATGGGCATTTTAACAATTCACCAGAAGAGTTGAGTGAATCCCAGTGCTGGTTCTAGCTCCAGTTCATCAGCCTATTATCTGTGTACAGCTGTGTGTTCCAAAAATCCTTACATTTTATCAGGGAAGAAATGTGCAGAAAGTACTTAGTGGTACATGATACTAGAAAAGATCACATTTAAAAGACCTTTCTTTCAAATAAGTTTATTATGAAAACAAATTTATGTGATCAAATTGACAACAAAACAGGAAAATAGGTTAAAGTAAGGAAAGAAGAGATCAGAGTTAATTGGATATATTGTCTTTCTGAAGCTGAAAGACACCCTCAAATAGCTCAAAATGTTAGCCAAGGCACAAAAACATTAATTCCACAAAGTTATGAAGAAGAGATGATTCAGAGGACAAAAGAAACACCAGTGGCAAACTACTGATATTTAGAATGGCAGAAAGGAGATCCCAAGGACTTTAAAAGCATTTGAACACATTTTGATACCCCAAAAGACATAGGAAAAAAAAATCCTTAATCTGTTTTTGTGCAGCTGGTAGATAATAAGGTGCTAAGGAAAGGGCAATATGGATTTGTCAGGATCTGACAAAATATGCCAAGCCATCTGAATTTCCTTCTTGACATGTTAACTGGCCAAGAGGATATGCGAGAAGCACTAGATGTATTTGATAGTCTGAGTTTTGTAATTCTTTTGATGTGGATGGCATTTTTACAAATGAATTTAGGAAATGCAGTCTTGATAAAATGCGGCTGATGCAGATGAAGAGCTGATTAGGAAAAAAAAAAAACCTTCATACTCAGGGAAGAGTTCTCAGTAGTTTTCTGCCAGACTCAAAGTCTCTTTCAAATTGGCCCCACATACAGCAGTTCTGGGATATGTCTTATTTAATATTTTCATTAAAGACATGGATGACAGAATAGTGAATGTACTTACGAGAAGTGGAAGGACATCAGGCTGGGAGTGGTTATATCAATTTAGAGGACAGAAGAGTAACTCAGAGATGTTATGGTATATTAGAGAATTAGGCTACAAAGTATACTCAGGAAGGAAAAACAAAAAGGTCCCTAAAAATGGAAAACAAAAGGATAGAAATCTAAAAAAATGGAAGTTAACTATAAACTGTATATGGGTTAAATGTATAATCTTATAAGAAACATAATATCATTCTAATGTGTATTAATTTCTGAGTTGTGTGCAGGACTTACAAATATAATTATTTAATTCTGTTCAAACTACTGAGGTCTTTGATCCAGTTAGAGTGTGTAGAATTTGCACTACTCATTAACAAGCAGGCTGGCAAACACTGTAGAGTCTGAAAGAGATCAACAAAGATAACAAAAGATCACAATAATATAAATAGTCAGGAAAGGACAAAAAAAAGTTTAGTCCAGAAAACAGAAAACCAGGAGTTGTAAACTGTATTCAAATGTATGAAACAAATACAGGCATAAAAAGGGTTTCTGAATCTCAAAAAAATGTAATTTCATCCATTTATTTTTTAATATGTATGTAAATCCAAGGTTTTTTGCAAGTCTGTGATGAATCAAAAGTTTTCCAGACTATGAATTTGATTATATTTGTGAGTTTCACTGCTATTATCAGCTTTCAGGGTCTTTGGCTTCAGGGCACATCTTCCAATATTGTCTGCCCTGGGGCTTGGAATCCATGACTTTGAGTATCCGCAGGACAGTCCCATTACTCCTGAATTTCCCAGGGCTTTAGCTGCCTTGGGTCCCGTCATCCAAATCCTTCTCAACAGTATGAAGCCTTGATTACAGGGAAATTAATATAAAAACCATGATGTTTTTCCATGCTGAAATTAGGTTTATATAACAGTTAAATACTACTTCTTGTATTAATTTACAAATAGCGTTTCCCCCTCCTGCAGGAAGAACAGGAAAAGGAACAATCCCAAATGTTATAATCAGTATCTCTCAGTACCTGCTGGATAGAATACAACAATGGTGTTATGCTGCCAAAACAAACCCAGGTGCAGATTTTGTAAAGGGGGGATTGGGAGGGGAAGGAGGGGACTTATAATCTCATTTTCTCCATGAGCCCTTGTTGAGTGCAGTGCGGGTGTTTGGGAGGGGAACAGTCACTGCTGTGTAACTTCACTGCCCCTTCTAACACACAGGTCAAATTAAATCTGTTGTGAAAAAGAAATGGAAAGATATGTGAGGAAAACAAAGATCTTATATCCTACACCTGCAGGAATTCTATCCTTGAGGGACATAATTCCTAGCTTCAAGAATTTAGGAGCAAGCCCTTTGTATCAGCAATGTGTAGTTTAGATAGAGCCCTGCTCATTCCATGACATTTTTCCTAGCCTTAGGGGAAAGTTATCCATCCTTGAGTACATGGGTGTTTGCAAAGAGGCAGGATCCATGCACAAGGCATATTTTAAACACAGCTGAGGGCTGTACTCCTGTGGTCTGTGACTGCTCCTGCAGCTGTGGTACATCCCTGCATGCTGCACTGGTGAGGAGAGAGTGCAAGCCATGCCAGGTGCATTTTTGTAACATAGACCCCTCATCCTCGGCTACACTGGTGGAATTTATGGCTGAATCAAGCCTCTATAGTGTGAAATGCTAATGTAACCCAAATACATGAGCTATAATCCATAGCCTGGAGGAAGGTCTCTTATCCTTACGTCTGGGAGTGTGCTACTTTTGTGATGCAGAGTTGATTTTGCTAGTAAAATAAGACAGCTCCTGCCTCCAATCATAGGTGCATATTGTATGCATGCTATTCTGCTGAATTTTATATACCCTAGGGCTTCTCTGGGTTTTAAAAAAATAAGGGGATGAGGACAATGCTACAAGGTGATACTTGATATAATGAAAATCTAGCAGACTTTGGTGATGTTAAAAGCAAGTGAATGAGAAATTGTTTTGACTGAAATAGACATGAACAGTCTTATAAGCCTAAAAGATTAGAGGATTTATTACAGTCTCAAGAAAATAATAGATGTGGCTTTTGTTCTGGCCACCTGCTGTTTCCTTACTGAAGTGAGACCCAGTTTAGTTTTATTTCAAATTCATAATTATGGCAGAACTGGTTTAGCTTTTCAAAGTCCAAACTTTGAGAGTCATAATGCTGAGATTCTTGTGTAAACACAGTCACAATTCTGCACAAAAGAGCAGATAAGCAAATACATATCAGGGAACTGGTACGCTGCAAAATAATTATTAAATCCGTTTTCTCCTGTAATTTGTATTTATTGAGAGGCAGTGGTTAATCCCAGATAGTTTTTACCCTCTTAATAAGGTCGGGGAGGAGGCAGAGGCGAGAGGAATAAAAAAAATACATCTATAGATAATTCCGCATTGAGCTGAGCTTGTTAAACCAGATACTCTGAAGCTAAAGAGTTTCACAGAAGAAAAGAGGAAAGAGCCTTTTCAACTTCCCAAGAGAAGGTAGCAATAAACTGGCTTGATGATCACTGTTGTTAAATTGAGCCCCTTGGGATGCCAGGTAATTTGCTAGTAACGTGAAAGACTTGGTCTTTAGCAAGGCTGTTTGAATGACTGTCTGGAGGTTCCATCGTTATAGTCCCAAATTCTCTAGCACCTTTCTTGCAGGGGGATCTATTATGCTGCAACAGTCAGTTGATGAACTGCTGAAAGTTAGAGAAGGCAAAAGGCCATTTTCACTGCGTGGGCTGGATTCAAAAGCACTGAGAGTAGCAGGCTGGAGGGAGAAGAGATGCTTTATTGTTCATCCCTAGAGTGACAGTGGAGTCACAAAAGGGATCTTCAGGGAGAGAACATGTATTTAGAGTGCCAGGTAGTTTCTGGAGGTATAATGTATTTTTAATAAAATTTCTAATTTATCAAAACTACAGGAAGTTTCTAGAATTTCTTCATATTCTGAGAAGTAGCTCAACTAGTCTGTTAACTCTCCACCTACCAGTTAAAACTATTTTCCCCCAAAAGCCTTGCAGAGTTATTTAGTTTCAGAGTTCCTTGGTTTAAAATACTCATACAGAGATTTTTTAATACTTTACTACTCTCACCTTATAGATTGTAAATGCTGAAACAATCCATGAGTCTCACTGGGTCATTACTAGTTTTAGTGGACATTTTTGTCCAGAAGAGACAGCTATGTTTTTTCCAATAATATTGATTTCCTCTTTTTGAGGTCACTCAAATTCACTCATTTCTTGTCAGTAATTTGGAAATCTCAAGAATTGCCATACCTAAACCCTGTTTCTCAGACAGGAAAAGAAGGCACCTGTACTCTGATGTAACCAAAACTATCATTTTTCATTCCAGCTGTCACAGAATATTAGAGTGGCTTGGGTTGGAATAGCCCTTGATGACCATCTGGTTCCAACCCCTCCTGCCACAGGCAGGGACACCTCCAGCTGGATCAGGTTGCTCCAAGCCCCATCCAACCTGGGCTGGGACAATTCCAGGGCTGAGGTAAGAGCAGAACACCTCTGTCTTACATGCCATGGTTTCTGATCCCTGTATTGAGAATATCTATTCAACAGTTTTACCTTTTTATTTAGAATGATGGAAAGATTTTTTTTTTCCTCCTGATTGACAACTAACCACTGACCCAAACAATTGAAGAGGACTACAATTATAATTTAGCTAAGAAAAGTGATGTTTTAATGGTTCTTCTTAAAGAACATTTGATTTACTGATATAGCAGTGGGTGCCAATATTGAATGAACACTTATGAAATATTTCTGTGAGTATCAGCTCAAGCAAAATAATTGAATTCTCCATTAGAGTTTTTTCCCTCGTTTGTGTTTGCTTTCTGTGAATATTCTATAAAGTGAATTTAATGGCAGAAAGCATGTGATAATAGTTAGTTTAAGCAAATATTGGAGAATATTCTGATCCTATAAATACTGAAATTAGAGATGCAAATATTAGCATTGTATTATGAATATTTTAAATTAATTTGGCATTGATACTGATCCACACACTGTTTTTTTTCACCAAAACTTTTTAATTTGTATTACAATCTGGATGAGTAAAAGCTATTTCTGTCAGTCTTTTATAACATGGGAGTTGTATGTTTGTCTGCAGAAACAGATGCTTTGTATCAAAATAGCACCTAAATAGATACATGGTCTAGGAACTACAGCTTTAATACTTTAATACTCTTAATTAATACTTTGATACACTTTCCTGTGTGTCAGTATCCTGGGTCATTCTTTATGCAGTCAGCCAACCCCACTCTGCCTTGAAAAGCCACAAAAATCTACAGAGTGATCAGACACTGTTGCACTGTTCAAGTCTGCTGTTGAACAGGAGTTCCAGGCATTTTTAAGTCTGCTTTTGGTTTGGTTGTTGTTTCTTTATTTCCACAAGAAATGCACGAGTACCTGGAATCTGTGAACTTTGAAGGATGATAGAAGGCCATGGGAATTATTATGCTATAGCAAATATTGAAATTATAATTCTGACAGAAAGCCAATATCAAACGCTTCAGGTAAATAGAATGAGAAATCCTCTTATGGAGAATTGTGTCATAACTTGGCCAGTCTAAAACTCTTTCATTTAGTGATTGTCTTATATTATGAAATGCCTTCAATAATCAAGAGATGACCATTCCAAAATGATGAGAGTTATAAAATCTTATTTTCTGTTCTGTAATCCAGACATTTCCTAGTCTCAAGATTGATTTATAGATTGTATTGAAGAGAAAGTAAAACGAGAAACAAATTATGTTGTAAGTGCAAGTCCCTTTCTTAACTGTATTTCACTGGAGGGCACAGGGATGGTGTCAGAAATAGGAGAATAAACCTCGGATTTTCAGACAAGCAGATTTTATGAGGAAAATATTTAAACACTAGTGGAACTTGATAAAATTTATTATTAAACAAAAAAAAAGCATATTTCTTTAAAAAAGTATATTTCAAGCTGTTAAAAACATGAAATCAATTACTATTTGCAGTTGATTTTTAATTGAATCTTCTCTTTTAAAAAATACTGTTCAGATTCTAAGCTTTAATTTTTATTTATCCTTCATCTCCTGTTTAGTTTAAAGAATGATGGTTTCTTCAGCCTTCCCATAGAAATCTTTTGCTATTTTTCTCATCAAACCATTCTTACCTCAGAATTATTTTAGGAATTTTTTTCACATCATGAAGTATTTTAATGCACATGTGAATCAAGGCTCTTTTTTCACTTTTGCTGAGTTTAGGTTAAATGTTTCCATAGAGTGGGTATGATACATTTGCAAAGCATAGGTTGTCTGTGGAGTCTCCAGAAATATTCTGTTTTCATAAGCTGTTTGAAACATAACATTGAAAGAGAATAATGTGATGTGTGGTTAGCAAGGGAAAGTTTGAATGAAGTTGTGTCGTGTAATTCTCTTGTTTCTTGCCTTTAAGTTTTGTGGGGTATGTTTTTCACTTTGAAGGATCTAGTATCTGGTCTTTAATAACATCTTTGTTTTGTTTTGTTTCAAGATCTACTGCTGCATCATCTCTTTCTGTATTTTATGTATTCAATTGCCAATACATGTTTTTCAACCATCCTTTATAATGTATAACAGTAGCAAGAGTTGATCATATCCCAAGCAGTTTCCATTATGCACAGATAATGGAGGAGAAAAGAGAGAACATAAAGGCACTGTCACTATTATATTAATTACTAGGACAGCAAGAAGCCCATATGCTTAAAAATTTGTACATATGTTCCTTTGCTATTTGCTACCCTCCGTGCAAATTTTCTATTCAAGCTGATTTTGTAATTTTTTTCAATTTTTTACTGACAGTTGGCAAGAGTTGTTCCTCCTGTCTGAAGACTGCCAACATAGCTGCTCAAGGAGAAGGACCCCTCTTAGTGCTCTTGAAAGAACAGGGCTGAATACCCTTTACCACACACTTAATATATAGAGAAATATACTATTTATTTCCCAAATTAATAAATTTCTTCCCTCTTTCTTCCTGGTATATTGTCTCTGTGCAGTAAAAAGCAATGACATTTATTTAATAGCAACAACTTTTAAAGCTGTCCTTGCAGTCTATAAGCATAGACTCTACAAAAAGCTTTCTCTCATCCACTTTCACAAGTATTACACAAAACTCTGGAGAATGATCAGCAAACTCACTTCTGCATCTAATGATTTAAATACCTTTGCTCCCACTTAGAGTCATTTCTTGGAAGAGTAACTTAAGCATTTTTATGAATTCTTCTGCTCCAGAGACAAAACAGAGAATGGTGATCTGGCAGCCAGAGTCTAGGACAAACGGGAAATATCAGTAAGAGCAGTCTTTGAGTGAACATGGATGAAAACATGAGAATGAACTTATTTCCACCAGTGTTTCATCTAGCCAAGAATCTGCTTGCTCATGATTTGTACAGTGATCCTCAAGTGTAAAGGTGTTTTAGGGATAGCAATTGTTTAGTAATTTTGGGTGGTGGTGACCATCCACCTGTTGTTGATTGCACCATACCAATAAAATATCATTTGGTATTTGTTTAGGTACCCCAAGGCAAATTATCATATCCTGTGTTCATTCCCTGCTAGCTGCAAAAAATGGGCATTCAAGGGAACACATACATGCACACTGCCTGTTTGCTGCAGTTCTTGAGCCACATTAATTCCTGTACACAGCTGAGGGATTGTGCCAGACCTCGGAACAAGGTTGTGCCAGAAGACATTCCAGTAATTTACCAGAATGGACAACTGAATGTATGGCCAATGCCTGGACCTGATTTAATCTCCTGCTGTTCTACTCTATACTTACTATATGCATATGTATGGATATATATATGGATATATATGTACATATGTGCACAAATGCACATTTATGCACACCCAGTATAAGAACTGTGTAAGAATGGTCTCTAACAGACTTATAAAACTCAGCCTCAAGCTCCATGTCATGGTATCTTCCCTGGCTAAATGAAAGGCAGTGTGAATATGCTGATACATGCTGCAATCACACATCTTCTTACAGTGTAGACATACCATAATAATGAGTGTCAGTTAAGGTCTTGGTTCAGCTCTAATCATTTTGCACTGCTCTGCAGTACAGCGAATGCATTTCATCTGCAAGTGGAGAGTGCTCCCAGCAGAGGGAAAGTCTCTACTTGTATAGTGTCAGCACAGCTGATTCCCACAAATACCTTGTCAACCCTGTGGGATGGACACACACAGGATGAATAACAGAGACGAAAGAGAGCCTTTCACTGGTCTCATAAAAATGTTATAAGTTAGAGAAGCCCTCAAGCTATTTTAAATGAGGTCATACTACTACTGGCTTTTTTTTTATTATCCTTTCTGAGTACAGGCCCTGTTTAATTCTACAGCCTTTGAAAATGAAGCAAAACAAACTCTAGTGTATTAATTCTGTGCTGGACTGAAATCGAAGGTAGATCTGTGGCATATACCTTTTGTTGAGGAGAAAAAGGGAGGACACCATGCATAAAAGTGGCAGGGCCACCATGGGTCTCTGATTTTGATGCAGGAATAAAGGCAATAAGATAGTGGAGAAGATGCTGAGAAGGCTGAGGGTGCACTGCTTCATTGAAAACAGCTCTATATGACCTCTACTATCCAGACATATTTTTTTTCTCAAACATTCAAATGAGTTGTTCAATAAACAAAAAGGGGAATTATCTCAGATCTTCTTTAAGTTACTGTCTTACATCCACTCCTCTATTCACCACAGAGCTTATTACTTTGTCTCTATTTCCCAGATGCCCATTAACCTTCCAGATATTTCTTTTGTGCACATCTGCATGTGTAACCTCCACCTCTTCCATCTACTCTCTCCTTTTGGTTGTGTTCCCTCTGACTCCTGCCAGTGATGGAGGTGACATTAACAAGCTTCTTCTGAGTGGTCCAAGGGCCAGGCAGCCAGTCAGGATTAAGGGTATGGTTGATTAGCAGCAGGTCAACCAATGATGAAATCTTCCTGAATATTTCCTGGCATTGTGTCACTAACTGGGGCTTTTCTCCATGGTCGAGCCTCTGATTTTACTGAATTTTACTATCCTTTAGGGTTCAATTCCTTTGGCAAATGTTGAATCTGGCTAATGGGTTCAGAAGCTATCAGATGGGTACAGCAGATAGCAGACAGTGTAGTCATGTAAGATTCTCTTCTTTAGAAAACCAGGGTAAACATGGATTTGCATTTTGTACCTTGCAGTCACAAGACAGCAAGATAGACATTATTATATAACATCAGACTAATTGTCTGTTTTGTCTAGTATCCAGTGGCAGTACTATTTGCTTCAGATGATGTTGCAAGAAATACTGTAGTAGGCAATTAGGGATTAACCTCACCATAACAGAAGTTTCTTAATTCCCATCAGTTAGTGATTAGCTTATGCTCTGAAGCATGAAGGTTTATATCCCTTATGAATTTTTGTTTAATCTAATATAATTGCAGATGTTCTTGTTATCCATATAGCTGCTTATCCTGTTTTGTTCCTTTTTTTTTTTTTTTTTTGATCCTACTGTGTTCTTGGCCTCAGTGATATCCCATGGTAATAAATATTATGGAAGTAAAATCTCTATTCCCAGCATTGTCCCTTATTTTAGAATATAATTACAGGGAAGTATATAGAAAATAAGGAAGTTGTGCAGATGGGAATATACACTTTGCATGTAGACATTGTTTTCTAAGCAGGGCAGTGTGAGCTCATTCAATATGCAAATATTGAAGTACTAGATTTTTCTCCTTACTAAAGAGGGTAGGATTTATCCTGTCTAGCATCAGTATCTGAGTATGTCACCTCAGACTCTGTTTTGTGGTGAAAAATATAATTTGGGGAAGAATATATCTGACTTGTGGTAGATGTCCATAGTAAGAAGTGATGGAACACACTATGAAAATGCCACTTTCCCTCTGTTCACTATGATACTAATTTTGAAAACAATCTCTGGTATAGATGTTTATAATGCAGACATCTATTTTTAGTCAAATTAATTGTTATGAATGGTTAAATTACGAAATGCAGTGTAAGAGCTTATATATTTCGAGAGGTTCATTTTGCCTGATAAAGTCTGGCTCTGTAGAAACCTGGCTTTGCTGACTACATGCAGAGCATAGCACAAATTAATTCCTGACTTCATGAAAGTCATCACAGAGGCTGTTGCCTTGTCCAATCATGTCCGTTTTCCTTATTCTATATTTCTCAATTTCTATTTTAAATATGCATGTTTCCATTCCTTGTAGTAAAGTGAGTATTTCCTCAATCTCTGACTTGGGCAGGGCTGTTCACGGAGTCAAGGTGACTCAGAGGTGTTCTGCCTTCCATTCTGGCAAGAGAAGTAGTATATTCCTGGCAATAATTTAATCTTCATTCTGTGGGAAAAAACTGAAGGAAAAGCAACCCAGGTAAGTAAAGGTAGGGTTGAGATACCCTTACTCCACAGGGAGCATGGTGGAAGACTGGTCACACTGTCAGTAACTTTCTGACTGTTCTTCCTTCCCTGGGAAAGAGTGAAGTGAGGATGACAGTAGAGTAGCATCTCTGGCTTTGAAATTCTGCTAAAAAAGACTTTGAGAACTAAAGACTTGTGAACCCCTGTCATCACAAGTGCCCATTTACTTTTTACCATCTCACCTTTTACTTTTTTTTGTGATCTGAGACACATACTCCACTTTTAATCCTTAATTACAGAGTGTGAAAGTGTAACCTTATGCATATCTATGTGTTTGAGCAGCTTTCAAGTTCATGAGGAAAAGATGTTAAGGAAGAAAGCTTTGAGCAACAGGAAAAGACTCCCTAAACTCACTCATTAAGGGTTGTGATTTGGAAGAAGAAATAGCGAAAAAAAAAAAAAAAAAGAGAAACCCAAACAACAACACAAAATACACACAAAAAGAATACACCAAAAAAAACAGAGGACAAACTCTTTAATATTTTTCTATATGCTTACTGACCCCAGTCAGTTCACTAAGGTGTCTAATGATGACCAGAACCCAGAAAGAAAGGTGTGGGAGATAATCTTCCAGTGCTGGGAGCCACTAGACCAACTCAGCTGCTCCCCCTGAGAGCTCCCAGGGAGCCAGAGAGGCCCACATTTGGGTCCTTAACATCCAGGCATGTCAACAGCAAATTAGAAATTCAAGTGGGGGTTAGATGAGCAAATATTACTGTAGATTTGGACTGTAAACCTCTGTGCTTTGACTCCAAGGCAACCTGAGGACATCTGCTGTGACTTGCTGTCATCCTGCTCCACTCACACCTGTCCCACCACATCTTAGAGTATAGCAATGCAGAGGAATATATGATGTCATATAATTTGATTTTATTGATCCTGACTCATTTTGCTGTCCCTGAGCAAAGAGGAACCAGGATGATTAGAAATCTAGAAGGACATTAGCTGGTGAACCTGGAAGCCTGATGGGCAGTTCTTCATTTATGCTGGGTCTCAAAATACATGAGCAAGATAGGTAAGAGCAGGAACATGGTTTTGCTAATTTAAGTTATGTCTCTCAAAATGAGACCTAAAATGACTGATGAGTGCTAAAAGAACCAAGTTTCTCAAGGTGTTTTTTTTCTTCTCTCAAACAATGTGATGATCTTGTGGATAGATTCAGTAGGAGTGGCTCAGCAATGGCAGACTTTTGTTTAAATGGATTTGCTGAAAGATTGCTTGGATTAAGTATGATTTGTTCTATTTTCAGTGAAAGAAAATAGCTGTTATTTTGCAGTAACATTTAATAACAGCTTTCTGCAAAATAGTCAATGGTGTTATATCTCTGTTACAATATTACTAATGGAAAATGGCAACCTGAAAAATAAGGTAAAATCAAATTGGTTTTGTTTTGAGGAATAATTTTGATTTCCCAGAAAATAATGAGCCCATCACTATATGTTACTTTGCATTGACTTTTGAATATGCAAAATAGCAATATTGTCTGTGTCTGCTTAATTCTGTTTGACAATAACAAAATAAATTTGCTATTGTTTATTAGAGATTTTCAGGGAAGCCAACTAACTTGTCTTAGATTTGAATTTCAAATACAACCTTTTTAAAAAACATAGGAAGAGATATTAATCTAAAATATTGATAAGAAATTTACATCGGTGAATATCTAATTGTAGTCACAGTTCTCACATTTACAGTCACTTGCTGTTTGCTTTTTGGAATTAAAATCACAATGAGCTGGCACTCTCAGGTGTATTTCAGCATATGTCACTTTTGCATATGAAAGAATAAATGCATAGAGGTATCTGAAAGCAAAACAAAACAAAGCAAAACAGAATTTTTATTTTAGAAATACTTTTCATTGTTCACAGGAGTAACAGCTTCTTGATCATAGAGCCTTTAGACACTTGAATTTGAGCAATTATGGCTAACTTTTATATTATACCTAATTCAAGTAACACATCATCGTTTCACACATCCTGAAGTTTTAATGCAAAAACATATGAAATGATTCTTTTTCAATTACCCACTTAAATACCATTTTGGTGGCAGAAGACTTGAAGGTAAAATAAGAAATACAGAGTATTATTTTACCATATATATAGGAGATAATATATTTTATTTAAAGGAATAGTGTGAAGTTGCAGACAAGACAAAGATCTTTTTAAGAAGTGCATTGTTGTCGGATAAAAAGCAACAGACAATTTTGTGCAAGGCAATTTCTGCTAAGAACATAGGAAGAGTGTTTTCCTTTTTTTTTCACAATTAAGTGGGTCAAAAGAGAAAAATATTGCCCTGGGAAATTGTGGACTATCCATCCATAGCTGAACAAAACTTGGGGGGACCTGCTTTACCTCCAAATTTGGACGTGGCTTTGAAGTTGGCCCTGCTTTGAACAGGAAGTTGGATCACATGACCCCTGAAATCTCTTTCCATCTAAATAACTCTGAGTTTCTGATTTCGAGTAAATGTAGCCTGAAAATCAAAATAACAAATTGGAAGAGAACTAAATATTAACAGGAGTTCAAACAAGTGACATGAGATGTGCAACGTAAATTAACACCATGTAAAAAGGGTCAGTTTTCTCTTCAGTGTCAGCCTCATGCTCGATTTATTATAGTATTGCATTTTCAAGTGCAGTCATATGGGAAAATTCTTGAAGTGTAAAACAGATATGTTTGGTAAAAAGATAAGAATAAATGTGCTATACAACTCCCTTCTACCTCTACAACGCTAAATCCCATAACCCCTCAGGGTTTCCCTCTTTAAACCACAGAGACAATTTACTAAGTTTTGTAAAAAAAGGGTCTATATTTTAAATATTTCTACAGCAAAGAAGTTTCAAGTGTATCACAAGATCTTGCCTGCAGCTTCAAAGTGTATTTATCGTGATTATGACTATGTACACAGTAGGCAGAAAAATGGTGTTTGGGACAGTCAGCATTGACTCAACCAGGATTAGTGGTCGTGTATTTAGAATAAAAGGTATATGCAATTACTGTGAGAAATTTGGATCCTATTCCTTGTATTCTTCTAATAAACCTAAAATTATTTTGGTTTGTTGGATAAATCCACTGTTTAGTGGTAAGCATATTTTTCCTTTCCAGAAGCTGCAGATGGGCAATGGTTGCAGATATCTTTATGAAATCCATCATAAAAATATATTTGGATATGAAAGGGGAAAAAATTGTGACTGAACTTGATTGATTAACTTTATTTATGATGCTTTTCATTGGAACCAGAAAATAACCAGGAGTGGACAAAGTAATCCTAGTAAATGACAAAGTCAGACCTATTACATTGACATCACTGTATACCTGAAATGCCAGTGTATTTTATTCAGATATTATGATGCATCTCACCAGAACCTCTATATAAATTTCTTTTATCATTCAAGCTAATGATGATTTTGACAAATGAATTGACATAATTTCTTTTCTTGTTTGAATTATCAGGTTCTGGAGCTTCTTAGAAGGAAAAAGATTTTGATGTCCTGTTGTCAATGAATGACAATGGGAGATGGATGACTAGATGTTTATTGAATATACATTATTGTGTATATATATCATGGATTGTGTTGAGAAGTCTGTTTAATGAGCCATATTTCCTAGATAATTTTTTAAGCATTTTAAGAAATATGATCACGTCTATTTATTTTGAGATACTAATAAATCATGTTTTTTTCATATATTTTGTAGGATAATATTTTAACTACTGTTACTGAAATATACTCAGTGAATCATCTATTATTCCCTTAGATTTTTGAGGTGATATAGATTCCAGTGTTTTATTGAATAGCTTTGAGATTATCAGGTTGTCATCTTTCAGATTTTTTCTAGGAACAAGTGAATGGTCAAAAGACACATGCAGCTGTTTACAGAGGTAAGGCTGAAAAAAACCTCTTCAATAATATTTAAATGCCTCAACACAGAGGTGGTTTTATATTGGTGACTTTCCAGATCTTTGTTGAACTTTACATTTGGCAGCTGCTTGCCTCCTACAAAACCTCTCTGTCTCATCATCATGTCTGCTTTTTCTCATAACATGAATTCCTCAACATATGTAGGAAGTGCTTCTCAGAGCAATTTGATAATGAAGTAAACCCCCATAGCAAAAAAAGATCTTGGCAATATGATTTAACAAGAATAGTATATGAAAAATATTGATTTTGCCCCTTCAACTGATAAGAAAATTGCTGGATGAAGTGGTAATCAGCACTGCCATCCTTAAGTGCTCAGCTCAAGGAGAGGAACTCATCAGGCTGATGCACTTTCTTTAAGGTCTCTCTGCAAATGGACAAGGGTTATTTGGTGTCTCTACTGAGACTAGCAACACCCACCATGCTGAACAGTAGGAAAGGCATGGCATTAAGAAACATAACAGATAAAGGATCAAAGGATACCAGAAACCCTCCCTCTTGGAGCTGGTGTTCTAAATTGGGTGCTCCCATGGAACCCAAAAATGTAAATTATGTGGACAGCAGGGCTTCCTCGTAAGGAGGATGTGGTACTTGTTATTTTTTCTTTTCAGCCACAATTTACATTGGGTTTTCATCCTAGAAGGTTTTGAATCTATATGATGTTTAAAAGCCATGTGGCTGTGGGTATTATAAGAGAATATACTTCCATTCCTCTCATTAACTGGCCCCACTGTGCTGGCAAGAACACAAATGATGGGATCATGGAGAGAGGAAGAATTGTATCTCCCATATGTTGATAATTCATTGACCTGAGTATGAAGTGTTCTGGGTTGTTTATACATTTAGTGCCAAAACAATGATGTTAAATATGACGTCCCTCTCTCCTGCAATTTTTTTTTTCAGAAATGACTGGAAAATAGATAAAAGGCTTATTATAGACTGGGCCAACTGGATGAGAAAAAGCAAATCTGCTTCTGGTTAGCTATCACACTGCAAGAAGATCAGTGGAGAACTATAGCTCAGTAATTATTTCTTCTCTTTGAATCTACATTCCTTCAGCTGATCAATGCATGAAGCTAAAGTAGCAGCTCTGCAAAGAATGACAGATTCATATCAAGAATTTGTAATGTAATCTATGAAATTCACTCACAGCAAGATTTGATTTACCAGGAGCCTATTGATTGGGGAATAAATGTTATTTTGCATTTAAAAGAATACATTTCGATAATGCTGGAGCTTCAACTTCTGAGTTTTGAAGGGTCCTATTCTATTCAATATAAAAAATCTTGTAATTTTATTACATCATTCATACCACCCAGAAAACCTATCACAGTTTCTTCAGAGGTGTGACAGCCCCCATATTGCATGTAGTTTGAGGCAAATACAGTTACCGGCAGGGACTTTTTAATTTTTTGAAAAACTGCTGTTTTGGGAACAGAACCTTCACTGCTTTTAACCACCACAGATCTATAGATCAAAGGCAAAGAAGCCAATTTGCCAATTAACACTACGTAAGGACTTGGATGAGAGTGCTGCCTTTTTCACAGAGCTCATCCCGCAGGAGCACAGGACTCACCATGCCCTGCTGAAATTAGAGAGCCACGTCAGAAAGGTGTTGTGTTAAAAGGCAATGAGAATTTGTCTTGGAGCTCATTAACGAATTCTTCCTTCAGTACACTGACCCATTTCATATGTTTCTTGCAATTCTTTTTTTAAAAATTCTTTTTCAGGTAATGCAATATGTGTCTCCTTAGACAGTCCAAGGTTAACAGTATTCCCTATAGTCTCATCATATTTTGCTGATTGGTTATATACAAATCATTTTTTCCACAAAAAAGCTTTCAATTAACCCCCCAGTGATCGGGAGGTGGAATTTCCAGATTAGTGTTGGAGAATTCCACCTCCAATCACCAGGGGTTTAATTGAAAACTTTTCTGAGAAAAAATAATTGGTGCAAAAACATCAGTAAAAAAACCTAAAATTCAAGGGACTCTGTTAATTTCCATCTATTTAAAGGAAAGAAAAAAAAATTAAATGGGAACATTGAAGAAATAATAAACAACATTACTACAGCAAAACCAAGATTAAAAGGAAGCTTGTGAAGTGGCCCTGCAAAGTCACAAAATGCAGGAAAACTTAGCTTTAATTTAAGTTACCATATACTAAAAACAAACAAGAAAAATTAGCTTGTGTTAGAAACTATTTCAGAATCAGGTGATTTGCTTCAGATTCAGAGACATAAATCACATTTTAATAATCTCTCTCCCAGTATGAAGCCTCCATACAATCTGATATGTGGGGATTTTTTAAGTAGGTGCTTTCTTTGCATAACAAGAAGCTGCAATAAATTAAATGGAGCCCAGGAAATCTTATAATGCAGCTGTGTAAGGAAAGAAAAGGTGCAACCTAAATATACTACTGCAAATATATATCTTTGCTAATAATGAGAAACATCCAATGTGAATGAATGCATCTGTGTTTACTAAACCTGCCTGAAAATTGTATCTTCAGTATTGCTCAAACACATATTTTTCTTACATTAAGGATAACAGACTTTGACCTGCAAATTATGAAAAAGATTAAGATATGCATCAGCAGAGAGATTTATGTCTGGTGTTGACAAATTATTCATTAAAGTTTTATGCGACAGGCCCAGAGAGAGTATTAAATAAGATTATTATGGCAGTTCTTATAAGTGTATTCATCTTGACTAAGAAGAGGTCGTGATAAAGTTTAGGACTGTTTACTTAAAAAGCTTCTTTAATTAGGAAAAATAGAAATAAATGTTCTCCATTTGGCTTCTTTCAGTGATTTCATCTTTATTACTTCTCTCTCCCGATATTGTGAAAGATCAACATCAATAAAAGTAAATCTATTACATGTAACTTGACAAATCATTTGCTTAATGATTTCTAAATATAGAGAAAATATAAAATTTCCTTCTGAAATTAACAACACTCTTTTCCTTTTGAAAATAAGCAGACATAGCTTTGTATCTGAAGTGATCATTAGTGAATAAACAAGGTAATTATCTCTGAAAGGAGCAAGTTTGAGTGAAAAACAACCATATATTCCTACTGTAAAACACAGCACTCTGGGTTCTGTTCTGCCATACATTATAGTTTTCTGCTGTCAGGCAAAATTCAGCCAATGCCTATTTGATTACTTTGGAAACATTTGAATTGATTTTTATTACCTAGTTTTGTACATCTGTAAGGAAGATATATGACCCCTCTTCTTGAAAGAACTGAACAACCTCTCTCTTGGTTTGATGGAACATGTAACAGGCAGGTAAAAGAGAGAGAAAACCACATAACTTATGGAAAAAATGCTACGGAGTTTGGTGGAAAGGAGGACAATGTCATTTTTAAAAAACATTTCTTCTGTATTAATGTGGCACCTTGCAAAAGTCCAGAGAAACAGGAGCTCCTTTAATAATCACTGAATACCTCAAAATCTCTGCAAATAGTAATATTTGCAGTACTTTAATAATTTATATGAGTTTTTTTCACAATGCTCAATGTGAATATGAACTGTAAATATCAAGATTATTTAATTTGATTATTTTTTACTGAATGTTGGTCATCTTAACTAGACTTCCATCCAGGGGCGCTCTCTATGTTGATTAAAGCTCACAACTAACATGTTTAAACATAAAGGATGGAAGGCAAGAGTTTATGAGCACACCCAAAGAATAAATACCCCTGAGTTGCACTCTGCTTTCTGCCTTGGCTTTCACCCAGCAAGACATATACTTTATTACCTGTACAATTTAGCAATTGCATCATGGATAAATATTAAAATATCTTCTGAAAGGTTGAAGTGGGAAGGAAGAATATCCTCTGCATGTACAACATTTCTCAATTGCATCATGGATTTTGCTCTACAACAGGCACTTTAACAATTGCTCACAGGTGTTTTCCTACAAAAACTGGTACAATGTAATTTGGAATATGTTGTTGTGAGCGGCCCCACAATTGATTGAATGATTTCAAAAAAAAAAAAAAAAAAAAAAAATTAAAAAGGGGTTAAAGTTTTTTTCACTTTTTTTCTTTTACGGCCTT